>JAVBJF010000360.1:0-372701 GCA_033439095.1 Pseudococcus viburni | reverse complement strand
CCTTATTCTGAGAAAGACTGGCGATACGGTAGAATTTTTTAGTAAACGGTGACTGCGTGAGAGGCGGTGGTGTTGCGTCGTTGGTATAGCAAAAACGAGAACCCGGAGGTAACTGGTTTTTTTTTGCTAAATTTCATGAACGTTTGTACGAATAGAAATATGATGTGTTCTTGGTTTGATTTCAGATTCAAGCGATTCGTATTTTTTGTAAGGTGGTGATAGAAGTAATCGGTGTTCATGGGTTCCAAAAATAAAAGGTAAACTACTAAATGTAACATCTCGCGCTCAAAAGTCGACTCATACGTATACGTTCGGTATTACGTAGCGAGATTTGTTTTCTGATTATTTTCGTCTGTGTTTGGCTATCTGCGTTAACATGGTGCGGCTCCTTAATGTTTGATTCGCGCAAAGGCGACAGGATCGTGTCGAGTCTATCACGGAGTTCGGTATACCCTCCTCCCCCCCTTGATTAGACTCTCCACCTATGCAAAGTTGATCATTTGAATTCACCTTGCGGAACCGAACAGGACGTGTACGATTTATAACAACAGTTTCAAACACAGAAAATACACAGACGGTAGTGTAGGTACTTATATCACGATGAGTCGGTGAAGTTTTTTTCCAAATTTTCCGGGGGGGGGGTGGTGAATTATGCTCGAAATGTTAATGTAAAAAAAAAGGAGTAATCTAAACACCGTTAGCGTAATCAAACAAAAGCCAATAGGAATGTAGACATTTTTAGGAAAAAGTTTCCTAGTAATACCGAAAAGCGGATGATAAAATGAATAATACCGATAGAAAACTAAACGCAGACACCGTTTTAGTGCTACACTATTATCTGGGTTGTTTGTCACATAAAAGTTTCTATTTTTTTTCAGAACATACAAGATTGGCCAGGTCATTGTAGACCTGCATAGCCTGGAGGAAGATTGGCCACCGGAGGACTGCGTTGCCCGGGTACGACTTCAATAATTCACATGAATTTTCTAACCGAAGTTATTTCACAAACACTTTCCTTCGATGTAATGCAGCTAGTTCCTTTTTTTTGATTATAGATCGTCGGATACACTTCTAAGAATAGGTATCGTGTAAGGTATGAAAAATTACAAGGAGGGAAAGCGATCTGCCGTCAATTGATTCCAAAGCAAATGGCAGTGTACCAACCGTAAGTATCTACCTACTCGCAAACGAATTTAGCAAAAAAAAGTTACCCATTTTTTTCTATGGTATTTACTCACAGAAACAAAACTGTTATTGACGATGAAGATATTAATGGTACCGACAAACTTAACAACAGTACCGGCAACACCGACAATCGCAGCAACAGAACAGACAACAACGACAAGCCAGACAATGACAACGACACCGACAACACCAACAATCGCAGCAGCAGAACAGACAACAACGACAAGCCAGACAACGAGAATGACAATGACAATCGCAGCAACAGTGCAACCGACAATGACAAAGACAATTCAGACACCGACAGCAATCTGGATAACGATAACGAAAATCTGGACAGCGATGATGAGGATAACAACAACCCAAAACACGACAAAGAGCTCCAAAATCTATCAAAAACTCCGGTCACAGAGCCTACGAGCCTAAGTAAGTTTAATCACACCTACGCTTTCTGTAATCATCAACGCTTATTCCGTTACAATTTGTTGTAGGTGATGAGCTCGATGCGATGCCAGCGATGAGAAAACGTTACGTAAGAACGTTCGGTGCTAGAGTGTCGTTGGATCAGCTGTTTGATGCTGCCGCTCGGTTGAAGTGCAAGTTAATGCTCGAAAGCGGTAACAGTGTGTTCGATGCGCTAAAAGACACGAAAAAGCATCAACCTTCGTAAGTAATAGTAGTATTCGATTCAACGCAGCGTACGATCGATCTGTTGTTTATTATGATTCCCTTTTTTTTGATCGATCTGTTGTTTATTATGATTCCCTTTTTTTGTTTAGACAAGGATGGAAGTGCGATTACTGCGCAACAATATGTCAGACCGGACCTAAACTATCGGAACACCTGAAATCCCACGCAGCACATCGATACGCCGTGACGTGTCCGAGGTGCGAACTTATCGTCAATTTTCAAAAACGAAAGATAAACGATCACATTAAAAACCATCAAAGAAAGAAAACGCCTACCGAAACGATGACTGTAGCGGAACGCAAAAGTCTGCGAAATGATGCTGAATCCAAACGAAAACTTCAAGCTGCGGATCAGAAATCAAAACAAACGGAACGCAAGAAGAACCAGAAAAGAAAATCGAAATCAAGTTGATTCTCGAAATGTAAATAATATTTAATTTGTATACTTTTTTTTACATACACAATTATTATTATTATTATTTTTTTTGTTTTCCAGAGCAGACTCACTAACCCCCCTTGCAACTTACTTACTAATCGATGAAAAAAATCATATAGTTTCATATAGTAAAATATTCCATTTATTGACACTTGTATGAGAGTACAAAGTATAGAATGAGATAATAAATAATATTTGATTTGTATACTTTTTTTACATTCACAATTATTATTATTATTAATAGTCCTTTTCGAGTCTTTTTTTTGTTTTCTCCAGAGCAGACTCACTAACCCCTTTGTAACTTACCTACTAATTGATGAAAAAATAATAAAGTTTCATATCGTAAAATATTCCATTTATTGACATTTGAACGAGAGTACAAAGTATAGAATAAAAAAAACAACATTTATATAGATAATATAACAATGGAGGGGAGGTTGTGGAAAGTGTTTAGAGGGCAAACGCGTAACCTTGCAAAAAAAACTATCTAGAAAGAAGTTATTAGAGTAGCAGAATCAGCAAGAATGCTGAAAAATTGGTACAAGAGGGAGACCGTTGTTTTGCAGATTGCTGGGCATAATTATACGCACTCTGCGCCAACGTTTAGATTGCCAAATGTTAGCCGTTGTTGTCGATTCTAGCGACGATGAAGGTGAATACCTGAATGCACCGAGACGCGCGTAACGTTTGAACGTGTGCTCGTCTGGAGCCCAGTAGTCGTCGACCGTGTGCTCGTCGAACGTAATCACGACCCCATTTGTAGAGTCACCGTCATTTATCGGTATATCGTCCATCGCTTTTTGACGTTTAATTTGTTGCATCGTGTCAACATTATTGTCACGCTGCTTGGGTAGCTCGTTCCGTAAGCTAAATCTGAAACGGCGTTCAAACATGGAACGTAAAAACGACGGAGACTGCTGTTGCTGCGAAGGATCAGTGATAGCGTTGAAAAAAACGGTCAGCAAGGAAGGCATGTGTGTAAGCTCGTTCCACAGTTCCTCCAGGCAGGTGATGTGATGCTGGTGCACCAGACGAATCGCTTCGCTGCTGAAGCGGTGGATGTATTTTAAATAACGTGCGTCTGTCCGCGTGGTAGTGTATCTAGAGTATCGGAAATCATTTTTATCCATGAAGCCCCAGTCACAGCGATGGTTGATTGTACGTCGTACAAGACTGTAGCGCAGTTGGGACTGTTGTGTGTTTGGGAGCATAGATGTGTCCTGGGGCATAGGTATGTCTTTGTGCTGCATCAAAGAGTAGCATATACGCAGCAGTTTGTCATTGATGGGCCCAATCTTCGCGTTGGCTGGTAGGTACTCAACGCGCCAACATTTCCATTCTTTCAGTAGTGTCGATTCATCGTCATCCTCAATGTCGTCGTCATTGTCGTCGTCGATGTCATTTTCTTTGTCGCCTATTGGTGCATCTGTCATTCGAGAAATCTGAGGCACATACCTAAAGATATCATCACGTGATCTACATGACAGATCAGAGAATACACTGTGATTCGTGTTGTTTTTGATGTACCACAAATACCCATCTGGGTAATTAGTGCGACTACTTCTGTAATCTGCCAGTTTGTTGACGTGCCACCCTCGGTGGTTTGTCGGGTAATACAATTCGCCGAGCGCATTAGCATTATAGATGCCGTTACCCAAAATAAAATAGCGACCAATTGGCAAATCAAACTCCATCACCACTTCTACAAGGTCGAGATATGCTCGTTCCAGGGTATACACATTGTCTGCTTCAAGCACCTTGTAGTCACCCATCAAACAGGTCGGTAGCAATAGAATATACTGAATGCGTTCCTGAGTATGTGTACGGTCCCGCTGGTTGTAGACCATGATGATGAACCGTTGGTTCTGCGGATTCCACTGAACAACGTAGTTGTGGTAAACACTCTGCTGGTACCCGAACTGAGTGATGAACAAGTTATGCGTGATTAAATAGGCGAACAACGAAGAACACATCACAAACACGTCAACGTCGCCATGCTCGTTTGTCAAATTGAGCAGATGTGGGACAAAGCCGCCAGCAATTATTGCAGCCACGCCGTTGCGGTTACGAATCGGCGACTGAGGCACGTCTTCCGAGAACCATGTGTCGGTGTCCCAGGCGGTGTCATCTCCGTACAGTGTCGCGTTAATATACGCCACTACGTTGTTGACACTATCGAAGCAATGTCGCATCATCGACTGATCGATCGTCGACTCGGCCACCGCCTCAACCAGACCGCAGTGATGGGAGACACGTAACACGTCACATAGCGAACTTAGTTGTTGTGGGCTAGTGGTTGCAGGGACGGCCGAGCTGGGAACGAATTTAGCATAGCGCCGACCCACCAGACGCTGATAGAGGGCGTGATGAGCAGTCGGCTGTGCGTTTTTCGAGGGTTTGCCGAGATGACGCAAAGCGACGACGCCGGCCAGATCCTGTAGCGTGTCAGCCACACGTCGCACGCAGCACTTCACTCCCCTGGTGAATATGGTGTAGTGCTTACGGAACCAGACGCTGTAGCGCACCGGTTCCTCGATGCAGTAACTGTTCTGCGAGTTGAAGTTGCAACTGTACTGCTGGCTGTGCACCAACAGACGTGTGTAGCGCAAACCCGCATAGCCGGCGACGCTGTGCTGTCCGCTCTGCCGCAGGATCTCGCCGTACGCTTCGTCGACGTTGCCTGCAGCTCTGACCATTGCGCACGAGAAGTAACGCCACCATTGACGATGCTGAAATATAAGACGAATACGGTCCTCGTTGAGCGTGCCGTCATCGTAGTTGTAGAACAGATCGTATAGCTGAGCGTCGCTGAGTTGTCCATCCTCGGTTTGACTGGTGCTGTCGTTTTCGCTTCTGCTGCCACCACGATTGATTTCAGTGTGAATATGTTGCTTACTAAAGGATCTTACTGGCTGGTTGCCGAAGAAAGTGTTAACGCGAGCCAGTAAGAATTTAGTTTCCAGCTTGTCGCGCTGAAGTAGTTTAAAATCGTCAATAACGCAAAAACCGGAAAACAAACAGCGAAAATAATAGTGGTAATAATCATGCTCATAATCGGGGTCCATGAAGTCTTCTATTTTACACTCGGGACATAAACAAACCATACTGTCGTAGTCGTCGTTATTAACTCGTTATCTTCGCGAACCACACACACGAAGCTTCAACACTAGTGTTTACGTGAAAAAACCCGGTGGGAGAGTAAACAAGACTAACTGCCACAACCAACGTTTTGATTTTGGTAAATCCCCTAATTCTGCATAGGGTCGAGTACAACAAAACACTGGGGATACTCACAAATGAGCGGGACTGTGCCTACCTGTAATAGGCGTGGCATTGTGGGCTCTGTCAGTACAGGGGTATGTGTGCCCAGGCGCGTGTGTGAGTTAGTGAGTATGTGTGTGTGTGTGTGTGTCTATCTGTAGGGTAGAGGACTCTACATGATCGCAAAAAAATTATAAAAACGTTACCCCATGAAAGAGGCTGTTGTTTTCCAGCTTACTGGGCATAGTTATGCGCATCCGACACAAACTTTTGAATTGCAGAATGTTAGCCTCTGTTGTCGATTCTGGTGACAACGAGGGTACATACCTGAACGCACCGAGACGTGCGTAACGTTTAAACGTGTGCTCGTCTGGAGCCCAGTAGTCGTCGACCGTGTGCTCGTCAAGCATAAGCACGATCCCATTCATAAAGTCGCCGTCATTTGTCGGTATATTGTCCATTGCTTTTTGATGTTTGTTTTGTTGCATCGTGTCAACAGTGTTGTCACGCTGCTTGGGTAGCGCGGTCCGTACGCTAAATCTGAAACGGCGTTCAAACACGGAACGTAATAACAACGGAGACCGCTGTTGCCGCGAAGGATCGGCGAGAGCGTTGAAAAAAATGGTTAATGAGGAAGGCGTGCGCTTAAACTCATCCCGCAGTTCCTCCAGACAGGTAATGTGTTCCTGGTGCACCAGGCGAGTGGCTTCGCTGCTGATGCGCCGGTCGTATTTAAGATAACGTGCATGTGCCCGCGGAGAGATGCGCTGTTGTGACTGTCGTATGTCTGGGGACATCGATGTGTCCTGGGACATAGGTATGTCCTCGTGCTGTGCCGAAGAGTAGTACATACGCAGTAGTTTATCATTGTCGAGCCCAATCATCGCGTTGGCTGGTAGGTACTCAATGCACCAACATTTCCATTCTTTCAGTGGTGTTGATCTTTCATCACCCTCGATGTTGTCATCGTTGTCGTCGTCGTCGTTGTCGAAACCAGATTCTCTGTCGCCTATCGGTGCCTCTGCCTTTCGATAAAACCTAGGCACATCCCTAAAGCTGTTATCGCCTGGTGTATGTAACAATTTGACATGTCTGTTGTAATGCGTGTTACCTTCGCTGCACCCGCCTAGGTAATGAACGCGCCTACTTCTGTCAGCTGTTTGCTTGACGTCACTCGTTAGGTTTTTTGTCGGGTAATACAATTCACCGAACGCATTAGCAGTATAGATGTTGTTACCCAAAATAAAATAACGACAGATTGATAAATCAAAATCCACTACCACCTCTACAAGGTTAAGATATGCTTGTTCCAGGGTACACACATCATCGGCTGCGTCAAGCAAGTCAGTCCGCAGCATTACAATATACTGAATACGTTCCTGATTATGTGTAAGTTGCTGCTGGTTATAGATCATGATGAAGAACCTATGTTGCTTCGTCTCCCGCCAACCGAAGTAGTTGTGATAAACCTGCAGCTGATACCCGAACTGAGTGATGAGCAAAGTATGCGCGATTGAAAAGGCAAACAGTGAAGGACACATCATAAACACGTCGACGTCGCCATGCGCGTTTGTCAAATTGAGCAGATGAGCGACGAAACCGCCGGCAATTATAGCAGCCACACCGTTGTGGTTACGATTCGGGGACTGAGGCGCATCTTCCGTGAACCACATGTTGGTGTCCCAGGCGGTGTCGTCTCCATACAGCGTCGCGTTGATACGCGCCACTTCTTCATTAACACGATCGAAGCAATGTCGCATCGTCGACTGATCGATCGTCGACTCGGCCACCGCCTCAACCAGACCGCAGTGATGGGAGACGCGTAAAACATCACATAGCGAACTTAGTTGTTGTGGGCTAGTGGTTGCAGCGACGGCCGAGCTGGGAACGAAGTTGACATAGCGCTGACCCACCAGACGCTGATAGAGGGCGTGATGGGCACTCGGCTGTGCGTTTTCCGAGAGTTCGCTGAGATGACCCGAAGCAACCATGCCGGCCAGATCCTGCAGCGTGTCAGCCACACGTCGTACGCAGCACTTCACTCCACTGGTGAATCTGTAGTGCTTACGGAACCAGACGCTGAAGCGCACCGGTTCCTCGATGCAGTAACTGTTCTGCGAGTTGAAGTTGCAACTATACTCCTGGTCGTGCACCAACAGACGCGTGCAGCGAACAGCCGCATAGCCAGCGACACTGTGCGGTCTGCTGCCCTGATGCAGGATCTCGCCATACGCTTCGTCGACGTTGCCTGCAGCTATGAACATTGCGCCCGAGAAGTAACGCCACCATTGACGATGCTGAAATATAAGACGAATACGGTCCTCGTTGAGCGTGCCGTCGTCGTAGTTGTAGAACAGATCGTATAGCTGAGCGTCGCTGAGTTGTCCTTCCTCGGTTTGACTGGTGCTGTCGTTTTCGCTTCTGCTGCCACCACGATTGATTTCAGTGTACATATGACGTTTACTATAGGATGTTACGGGTTCCTTGCCGAGGAAGGATTTAACCCGAAATAATAAAAATTTGGTCTCCGCATTGTCACGTGCAAGTACTTTATAATCGTCGATACGGCAATAATTGGCAAACAAATGGTGAAACTGCTTACGTTGATATTTCAACCGATAGCGCAAGTCGAATTCGAATGCACATTCGAGACATGGACACAGCATACTGTCGTAGTCGTTGTTATTAACTCGTTATCGTTGCGATTCACACACGCACACACACGAAGCCTCGACACTAGTGTTTACACTAACAACAAAAACCTTGAAATGATGAGCGAGCCCAGCGTAAACAACCAACGTTACAGTTTTGGTAAATTTCCTAATACACATATATGTGTGTGCGCCTTTTAGCTATAGGTAATGGGTGTGGTTTGGTGAACTAGGTGTGCTACTGTGACCACAGGCAAAAGGTGTGACTTTGTATGTGACTACAGACAATGGGTGTGGCTATGTGAGCTTTACTGAAGTGTGTGTGTGTGTGTACACTTTTTCTTTTCAAAACCAATTTTGCAGTTGTCCTCATCAGCGACGCCGGCAGCTGCTGTACAGCAGTCATGATCACGATACTAACAACCGCAAGAAAAAGATAAACACCAACAACGATAAAAAAAAACGCCAATCGTGATAAGAAAAATTTAATAGAGTGTGTTTAACCAATAAAAAATTTAAAATAGGTACAACAAAAGCATTTATATGGCAACCTATCAAACTACATATATCTTATATAGACCTTAGGCAGAATTTACTGTTATTGGCGACGACTGTCGCGTCCAAGTAGTCGATGATGGTGTTGTTGTTGCTCCGGCTGCCGCTACGGTATTGATGGTGAAACGTGTAGCTGCGATTATAGATCCTAGCGCAGGAGTTGATGATGTACCGACGTTACGTGCGTTATACATCGCCAAAGTCAACACAAACAGCAAATAGGAAGAAAAGGATAAGAAATGCGGTGGCGATGCCGAGGACTGCGGTGACAGCAGTGATGGTTGCTCAATACCGTTGTTTGTGTAGATTCTGGTTCCAATGCTATCTTGCTGCTGCTGTTGCTGATGTAGACTCGATGGAGATTGGTTACGAGTGACATAAGCAACGAATGAGTCTGTAATGGCAAAGGGGCATCTGTCGTGATAACGGACGTTGGCGTACGTGTCGAGACCATCGTCGAAATGGTAAATTACCGTCGAGTCGAGATACAGAAACGTTTTGGCCACGTTGTACACGTTGACGCCGGTCAGAATAACGTGCATGCGAAAATACGACTTACGACGCAGAAAGGCAGTGGTCGCAGTTATGGCCGAAGTAGACACGTCAGTACCACCGATGATGCGCGCATCGGTGTTCTCCTGGTTAAGTCGCTGTGTCGTCGTACAATCTGCAAGAGCCACGTCCCGACGTGCAGCTGCTATTGATGTGGTATGACGCGAGACGGTGGGTGGAGATTTTTGTTTTTGTTTTATCAACTTAATGACCAAACGTTGTTCGTGATGTTGCCGCTGCTGCATTTGTTGTTGACGATTTTTGCGACTACGCAATCGTGTCTCGTAGACAATGGGAGCAGCAGTAGTGGTGGCGTCTTTGATGATAGTGTAGCCGTAGTTACTGTTGCGCTTCGCAGAGACTCGTTCCTTCGCGATTCGCTGTTTGTGCGCATTGAAACTGCCGTTACCATTGTCGTGACTGCCGTTGTTGCTCTCCGCCGTTTTGTTTACTACACGCTGCTGTTGCTGCGACTCATCTCGTGTCTCATAATGAGCGCCCAAGTTTAACAGTCCTAACGCATTGTGAATCAGCTTCTCGTCATTCTTTAACCAGCCATTGTAAACGTAATAGCCATCGCTCGGCTTATACTCGGTGACTGTAGCGAAAAAAAACAGAAAGAAAAAAACATATTATTTTACATATCGTCACATAAACTGTACGCACACTTCCCTCCCACCCAAAAAATACTGTACAAACACTTACGATTGTTGGGAATGAACGATGGTTCGAAGTTAACGATGACAAAGTAGTCGATATCGTCTTGGTGGTTGAACATGCTGCCGCCGATGCCGTCGCCGTTACCATCACCGTCTTTCGGAGACAGCGACAACGATGAGTCCGGCGAACACTTTGCTACGCGAACGATGTTGATTAGCTGCTTGTGTAGCGTACGCACATTATGCGGATTGATGTTGAGTACGACACTTTTACACGTAGACCCGAGAGAATGTACCATGATTCACACTACTACAACTTTACCGCTACTGTTGCTATGTATAAAAAAAAAGACTACCGGCACGTGTACACGCCAAATACAGTTTAAAAACTCCTACACTCAAATACACAAGACCGTTCACATAGGTATGCCGCGTAAACACTGCCGCTTATGGTCTGTTGTACTATTTTTTATTCTTTTACCGGTCTCTCCCTCCAATGATACTTCAGATACATACAGTATACGTTTTCAAGGGCGTTTACGCATACCGACCTCGAGACATTTTTTTCTCAGCATCACGCATGCGTTCTACTCGCGTAAGCGATTATAACTTCTTTTTGCTCTTTCTCTGTATCCGTCCTTCATCCAAGTGACACACTCACAGTTGCAATAACCGAATGCGAAACACTTGTGACAAGCTAGACCATCCACTTGTGTGCTAGGTTGTATGAAACACTTTCTTTTACAACAGAAATAAATTCCGTTTTCCAGATAACTTTTCTGGGGTAAATCTTTCTCGGTTTCCTTTTCTTGTTTAAAAACAAAGGAACAGCTCATTTTTTTTACAAATCGCGATAAAACCTATAGGTATAAATATGTCCACAACTGACTTCTTCGATTCTTTATAGTATAGCACGATTACTCCTCTATTTATACTAAAATATTAACACAATTACACAATTCTTTACGAAAGAGGTCCAATTCAAGTTATAAACACTTATACACACAAGACCGTTCACTTAGGTATACCGCGTAAGCACTGCCGCTTATGGTCGATTGTATTATTTTTTTCATTCTTTTCTTGACCCCCCCTCCAACGATATTTCAGATGCATACGGTATACGTTTTCATTGGCGTTCACACATATTGACTTCTGGGCAATTTTTTTCGGCGTTTTCATTGGCGTTCACACATATCGACTTCTGGACAATTTTTTTCGGCATCTCGCGTGTGTTCGACTCTCGTAAACGATTATAACCTTTTTTCGCTCTTTCTCTAGGTATATCGTAAGTACGAAATCAAAGTGTAAAAAGAGAGAGAGAGAGACTTGACGTTGAACGATATACAATGATCCAGATGCAAACTTCGGCCTGTGAATAAGGGCAAAAAAATACTTACTGCACTTACCTTTATATTGGATTGGTCATAATGATCATCGTGTGTCGTGTTTCAATGACACATATGTGTGTTGACGGTAAACTGGTTAGGCAATTTTATTAACACCATTGTTATTTTGACTCGTCCGTTTAGAATTAAATGTACAAAATCGAAGTTGAAACGTGAAGTCAAAATTCAATTTTTCTTGTTTTCTCAATTTATAAAATGGATTTTCGAAAAAAAAGCCATCATTTCAACAAATTTCCGAAACAAGTACACAATTTTTTTTTACAAAAGAGGGGGTTTGTTTTCCCGCTTCAACGGTATGATCAGTTCCAACACTGTTTTTTTCAATTTTTCGAATAGAACCTTTGTTTAGAGGACTTTTTTTCCACACCAATACGATCAAATAAATCCGAAAAAATACTACATCTTACGTTCGTATAACAGCCTTGATTAACAACCAAAAAAAAAAACGATCAAAAACTATTGATAATGCCCAGTTCTAGGATTTTGCAATGAAAAAATATATGGTAAAGTATATATATTGATAAAAAGAAAAAAAGAAGTATAATTTTTATTATTTAATATATTAAAAAAAACGTAATATATATATATTCAAATCAATACGTATAGTAAATTAAAGTATAAGCTAGAGTATAAATAGTGTTATGACAAATGCAACTAAACGACATGAAAGTGATTCCGAGAAAAAGTATTGTTGTTTATTTAGTAATAATGATTGAAATGATGTCACTTGGATCTGTTTGACTAAACCCAAAAGTTAAGGATAGAAGATCATGTGATTTTTTTTTGTAACTTCTGTCGTGGTATAATTTTTTTCAAAAAAAAATTTTTTCATAAAAAATTTAGTGTCGTTACTCGTTAGTAAGTATTCTAAAAAAAATTGAAATTAACGAACACTGTCTAAATTTTTCAATTTCGTCGCTTTGTTGTTTTTGGCATAACAAGGTTCAAATCGTATAAACAATTAACCCTATACTTCGCGCGAACGAAGTTAAAGTTACGACGAAACGAACGAATCGTCGTTCGTTTCGTCCGACGAACGAACACGCTCGTTCGCCTGTTCTCGGCGAGTCTCAAACTAGAACTGATCGAGCGAACGAGAAACAAAGAGTAAGCGTTAGCAAACGTTTATGGTGATGGTAAAAAGGAAGGTGTGTTTCGTTCGCGAATCGATGTCACTGTAGTGTACGTTGCAAAGTAAAGGGTTAAAGAATGTAAGACGCCTGGTGCCGTCTATTGGTGGATTCCTGCTGCGCCTTCGATATAAGGCGCTTGATGGGCCTTGTTATCGTTTCGCTGATTTCTCTAATGCATTGGTTCAGTTTGTACAAACATTCGCAGAGTTCGGTGTCGTCAAGAGATCTGACATAGTTCTCATTTCGTTCAAATTCGTACGGTTCCGCGTTTTCCCCAAACGATACTATTATGCGGGAAGCGCGATAGTATATGTTAAGTGCCACGTCGTTGTCCGCATACTTGAATCTCTCTTGGGCATAGCTGTTTTTCTCGAGGGTTACAGCATCAGCAGCAGCAGCAGCAGTTGTTGGTGTGTTCTTCTGGTCGATGTAATTGATGTAGTCGTCGTTGTTGTTCCAGATATATGACCCGCACACCGGTTTGCTTCTAGTACTCTGCTGTTGAGAAATGGTCTGTTGTTGTTGTTGGTGGTGTTGCTGCTGTTGCTGCTTTGGCGGCAGGTGTGGCGGCGTATGCTGCTGCTGCTTCGGCGGTAGAAGTGGCCGTCTATGCTGAGGCCTCCATGTCTCGGTGTTGTTAGCGTAATAATTGGCGTTGTCTTCATCATCATCTTCATCATCATCATCGTCGTTGTTGCTGTTATTGGGGTAAGCATCGACAACTTTTTTCACATTGTCCCCGGTTTGATTCTCATCTCGAAGCTTTTCATTTAGAATGTTGGCGAGTTGAATTGCCCGTAGTTGCGCTTCATTGGATTTCAACAATTTTGTACAAATCTTTTTTACATCTTTGCGACTTGCTACCTTGTTACAAAGCACAAATGTTTTTATCTTTTGCTCAATATACTCGTCCAACCCCTGGATCTCATCAGGCACTACAGCGACGGTGTCGGTTTGCCGTGTCGAGTCTCGTTGTGATGCTGAATCGCTTGTTGTTGTTATTTGTTGTTGTGGTTGCTGCTGCTGCTGTTGCTGCTGCTGCTGCTGTTGCTGTTGCTGCTGTTGCTTCTGCAGCACGGCGGCCCTTCCCGTGTGGTATTGTCTAGGCGGTTTGCACTGTCGATGTGTCTGCTGCTGCTGATCACAGCTGTTGTTGGTAAGTGGTAGATCGTAGGGTGTCTTATCATTGTTGTCGTTGATCGGTGTATTGTGGTCGTGTGACTTGTTTGTCTCTGATAGCTGCGCCTCTTTGTCGCTGTCGTCTGGCAAATCGTAGTACCAAGGTGATGGATCATTCATCGTTATTTGCGCAGGGAAGGTGTAAGCGAAATTTGTTAAAATGAAAAACAAACGCAAAGTAATCAGAAAATTGAAAAATGCAACAGCGGTTTGAGGAGCGCGTGTATATTAACAAATACCGTAAAGTCACGTATGAGAGAATAACCAAACGTATTACGCAACGATGACCGTAAACACAACGATATGCGAACTTGTCGAAACGGAAAAAATACCATGCGAAGTAAACGGAAGTTTGAAAAGCGCAAAAGTTTGAGGAACGCGTACGTATCAGCAAACACAGTAAAGTTTTGCGAGCGAGAATAAGCAAACGTGTTAATCGACGATGACGTTGAACGCAACAATTGCACCGAATCAAAGTTACGATGTAGAAACGTTAAGTATTACTCGACTCGGGAGAACAACCAAGCACATCCAATCGCGTTGACTACCGAACCCACACTCTACTCTCACAGTTTATCTCAGTTGAAGAGGCGGAGACAGCAGCAGGTTGAACTGTTCCAAGGACAGCCCTTGGACCGCTGGTAATGTCACGGATTACCACTTCCACAGTCACCACACCCACTACCGCCACTACTTTCGGGTGTACCAGAATGCCGACAGCGAATGGTAAATTGGCGGCCTTCGAACCTATCTACGTATTTGTTTCAGTTTGCAAGCGTATGGTATAGGGAAAATTAGGCTTCGTCATCTCTGTCGGTGTGTACGACCTTGACCAAATGCAAGAGCAGACAAGATCCTTGTACTTGTGAGGATTCACTAAATCTCTGCTTGAGTACACGAACACAGACACCAAACTGGTAAACTTGGTGTCCTTCGAGCGTGTCCATTTGTTGCGGTACAAGGCTACATTGTGTCTCCGATTTGTATACGCCATTGGCGAGCGTATTGGAAAAATTTTGCTTCGTCATCTCTGTCGGTGTGTACGACATCGACCCAACGCAAGAACAGATAAGATCCTTGTACTTGTGGGGAAAAAATGTGGCCTTCGAGCGTGTTCATTTGTCGCGGTACAAGGCTACATTGTGTCTCCGATTTGTATACGCTATTGGCGAGCGTATTGGAAAAATTTTGCTTTGTCATCTCTGTTGGCGTGTACGACGTCGACCCAACATAAGAGCAGACAACATCCTTGTGCTTGTGGGGAAAAAAATTTTCACTAAATCTCGGCTTGAGTACACGAACGCAGACACCAAACTTGTAAAGTTGGTGTCCTTCGAGCGTGTCCATTTGTCGCGGCACAAGGCTACATTGCGTCTCCGATTTGTATACGCCATTGGCGAGCGTATTGGAAAAATATCGCTTTGTTATTTCTGTCGGCGTGTACGACGTCGACCCAACACAAGAGCAAACAAGATCCTTGTACTTCTCAAAAAAAATTATATTTCAAAAAATTGCCTGGTGACGGCGGCCGACAGTTGTTGAGGCGAGATGCGCGGTACAGATGCTTTGTCGTTGGCCCCGCCGCCACTGTCATCGTTGTCGTTGCCAAGCCGAAAACACAGACAAAGCAAACTTTTCACTACCTACTCTTGCAACCAGATACGTGTATCCGACACTTTTCAAATCACTCGCGTGGCAACGTTTGCCAACGACCACGTCAACGACCAAGGCGGTAATGTGTTTTCATGATATATCTACTACCAGCTATGTTTCTCTTTGTTTTTCAAAATTTGGTGGTAGAGTCTAAAGTAGTAGAGTATACGCTTGTGACGACATTGTTCGAAATGCAAGCAATATTACAAAAAAAAACCAATCACCGTCTACAGACATCAAACACATCGTTGATGCGGTATAGCTGTAGTCGAAGTTCTAAGAGTCGGCTGTAGGTTTGGCGTGTATTTCATTGGCACGTATGCTATCGTCGTCATCGTTGCAGCGGCGTTGTTGTCTAATGTCTTCTAGGTGTTTGCACATGGTTTTGCGTACACGGGTACGCACGTATTTGCCCCACCAGATGCAGACGAGCACAGACAGCAGTATCACGCACAGACACAACATGAGATTCATGCTCTTGGCGAATATAACGCAGCCAATAATGCTGCCAGTCAACAAACTCAGCGACTGCACGCTAAAGCCCACGCTCAACGACTCGCAATTCACGAGCGGATAGTAGCCGAATAAACGCTTATCCTCGTCGAGGTGCAGCTGATAGACAAAATCAGCCTTGCATGCGGCACAGCACAGTTTGCGTTCGATAAGCGTATGTGTGGGCGGAATGCGGGGTCGTTGTTCAACGCGTCGATTAAAGCCCAAATGATACGACACGCCGTCTATCATCAGATAATAGTGATCGATCAGACCCAGTGTATTGCTCATCGCCTTGACATACACGTCAAAGTACGTAGCGTTATCAGTTGTCGTCGGCACTTGGTGTTGCGCGAGTGATAGTTGCGGTAGCTGCGACATTGTCGATAATTCGTAGCTAAATTATACGCCGACAATAATTCACTTGCTGGTGTTCTACTTGTTTAGGTCTTTTACACTCTCAACACCATTCGACAATGATTCACTTACTGGTGTTCCACTTGTTTAGGTCTTTCACACTCTCAACACCAATCGTTTATCATTCGCATAATACGTGCTACATTTCGCATAAATAAAGAAATCGTACATGTTACAACAAAAAAACATAGATTTGTTTTCTGTTTGAGTTATGTCAAAATGAGCGATATGCGCGCGTAGTTGCGCATATCATCACGCGTGTGCGAGTGCAAAAAAAAGATTATACACGCATTATGCCATCACTAGCTGCCAGTACATGTACTGCTGCTGCTGCTGCGGCGGCGGCATTATAGCAGCGTATAAATTTATCCACTGCTCGTGCGATTGTCGGCACAGCCAATAAATCTGCTGGAGTAGCGATGCTGTCGACGACGACGACGTTGCCTCCACGCTGTTTTTGTTGTTTCTGCTTGTCAACGCTGCCGCCGCTGCTGTTGTCATTGTCGTCTTCGTCGCTGTCGCTGTCGCTGCGTCTCTTTTTGATGACGTAAGAGCGCACCGTGTCGACCAGATCTTCGGTGTACTGATCGAACGACGCGTAATTTTGCAAAAACGTCAAAAAACCCGCACTTGACTTCAGATCGGCGTAGTTTACATTGTTCAGCGTAATGACGCCAGTTGCAATTTTCATGTCTTGCTGGCCGTTGATCAATATGAACGATTCACGTCCGATGTTGCGCACCTCGACCGACGACTTGATGTAGCGATTCATTTGTATCTTGCTGTCCTGCTGGTGGCGCACGTCGTTAAACTGGCCGCTCGTGTGAAACAGCTTCTCGCGAAAAACGCGTATACTTTCGCGATGGCCCTTAGCCTCGGACGCTACAATACTATCGATGAGGTCAGTCGTACCGTACAGATCATCAAACGTCACCACGTATACGTTGCGCTCGTTCAGTTCATCCACGAGATCGCAAAACTCACCGTACTCGTCGCGCAAATAGCCGTGGCCTGCATCCAGCATGTAGGCGAGACCGTGTGCGTACGTTTTGCGAAAAAATGACGAACGCTCGCGCAACCAGGTGGCATTGCGATATATCAACAGACGCGAATTCTCGCTGAACGAGTAGCGGTTCTCGCAGAGCAGCGTTTTTTCGCGATCAAACGCGTCGCTAATCTCGTAGCGAGCTAATTTCTCGGCAAAAGTACCGCGATACCGCGGCAAAAAAAATATAATATTTTTGTCACCGTCCTGGTCCTGATTCAAGCCTTTAGCTATGTGATGGTTGATGGTGATTGTCTGCACCGACGGATCTCGATGCTTCAGTATCTTTTGCACGTAGAGGCACGTGTAGTTGATGCCGGGGTGACGTATGACCAGACCAAAATTCAGATCGAAATCGTTTTCCAGGCTTTCGTACAGTTCGGCAGGCAGCACGGCGTACTGGCGCTTCAGCCGCGACGATATGGTCGACGTCTGGTAGGCGCTTTTCGTGTCGAAGCCGGTGATTTTGATACGCACGCCCGAGTGATTGCCGCTTTTGTACTTGTTGATGTTGCCCACCTTGAAGTTAGACTCTTCGAATTTCGCGTATCGATCGGCCACCAGATCCGGATACAGCAGCACTGCTTTGATCAGCGACACAAACTGGCTCTTGGCGTGATCCTTCCACAGTACCGGATTGTAAATGGTGTAGCTGTTGGCCGACTTGTTGATCGGTCCGTCCACGTAGTCTGACGTCTGGGTAATGAGGAAGGAGCGCGTATAGTCACTAATGAGTACGGCCTCGTCGCAGCACTTGTTCAGCTGCATGTAGCACAGCGCCCGATCGTACGTGGACTCGAGCTCGACGAGCCGACGATCGGTTTTACGTCGACAGGCGACCGCTCGGTGCACACTGTGTCGCTGATGGACGTGCGCGTGCCTCGAGCAGATGTAAAATAGACTATTGCCCTCCACCAGATGCTCGTACACGAATTGATTGTAGTCGAGGGCGACGCGCGAATGCTGCTGGCAGATGGACGTTGTATCGTAGACGCATTCGATGGGTGCCGGTACCACGCACACGCTGTTTGTCTTGCAACCGATACACTCGCCGCACGGCGGTGTATGCGTGTGGTAGTGCTGCTTGGTACAGCGAAACAAACTCAGCTCCTGGTTGGCGCCTAACGCCAGCACGTCGCGATGAAACAAATCCACGTAATAGGGCAGATAAACGCTGGTCGGAGTGTCGCAACGCGAACAATTTGGCTCGCCAGTCAGCATACATTTTAGCTTCTTGTGCAAATGATTAGCGCACCCGCAGTTGCGTCGATACAAATCGTTGATTTTCCGATAATGATCACGCAGCTGAAAATCAAAGATATTCAACTGTAACGGCAATATGGCGTATTTTGCCGTCAAAAACAACGGTTTTGGTATGGACTGCTGCCGCTGCTGCTGCTGCTGCTGGTGCTGCTGTTGCTGAGATGACAGCGCTGTCTGCTGCTGCTGCTGCTGCTGTTGCTGCTGCGATATCATTGAAGACGACATTGTAAACAAACACCTCTTCACGACTACACACGCCAAACACATAGAAACGACTTCTGAGTTTTCCAAATGTTTCAAAGTGGAGGGGGGGGGGTTATTCAACCGCTCCTCCTTTGCGCAGACAAATAGAGAAAATTAATCGCGGGACGTCGAGTTGGGTGTGTAACGGCAACAACATGAACATCCCGGGAGCAAAAAAAGTGACTCTGCAGCAACAGCAGCAATGCAAAAGTGTAAACGATCGTCTTGATGATGCATCTAGCGCGCTTATCGACAACGTGCATAATTACCTGAGCGAAGTGCTCAGCGTGGCGTACTCGTATCTTGCCACGATAGGCGAGTCGAGCGCCCACACTCAGCCCATCTACAACATGATGCCGATGCTTGTTGACGCTATGCTGCGCTACAATAATGTGTACTTTGACAACGTGGTACTGTACGTTACAGAGAAACGCTCGCTATTCGAACCGCTGTGGTACAACATCGAGCAATACGACGACCATCGGCTGCTCGTGCTCTTCTGCGACAGGTCATTTTACGAGGAATTCGTCACAACAACCATCGCCAGCAGCGTGTACTGGGCGCATGGTAATTTAAACTTTGACACCCACTACCAAGAGTACGAACATCCGGTCGTGCTAATCAATCAGAGGAGTACTCCACTACTTAAAGCCATCGTTGCCTGCGATCATTTGACACTTCACGTGCTGCATGAACTGTATGATGACGAGACACGTAACTCAACACGCTCGAACGCCCAACTCTCAACCGATGACATTCACGAGAGTTGGCTGAACAAAAATACGCCTCATGTAGGCGTTACTCTGCATTCGTTCTTTCAACTTACGGTTGTGCGAAACTCTGATCTGTTATCGTCTAGCAACAGTTCCAGCAGTAATATTGTGTATTGATAACCGGTATACAAAGAGAGCATTACTTTGTACTACGCATTCTTTTTTTTGAAACAGAGTAAGTCTACCTATATTTTTTTTTGATTAGTTCACCTAGGGACGTGAAGTAATGTAAAAAAAAAATACAACAACAGCTATGGTTATTACGAGGCAGGGGTTTGAGGCGGTGTCATTAAATCTAAGCCGCTGTAAATGTCGGCATCATCATCATCATCATCATCATCATCATCATTGTCACCGCCAATGTTGAAATCGCTGGTCGCCCTCGCAGAAGAAGCGACACTGTGACGTGGATAAGCTGCGTTGAGTTCGTCCAGCAGCGAGGATTGTACGTTACGGGGCTGCACTGTTGTCGAGGGTTGTGTGTTTTGCTGCTTACCGGATAACAAAACACCACCAGTAGTGTCAGATGAACTGTTGACAGGGTCTTTACTAGTAGTAGTAGTAGTAGTAGTAGTAGTAGTAGTAGTAGCAGCAGTAGTAGTAGCAGCGGCAGCGGCACTACCACTGTCACTGCCACTGCCACTACCACCATTACCACCGCTGCCGCTACCACCATTACCACCGCTGCCGCTACCACCATTACCACCACCACCACTGGTCAAATCGGTTTGTACGCGACCAAGCTGACGCGACGTGCTGATGTAGTAATTATGCACGGTGGTGCGCAACTTGTTGTGCATGTTGGCAAAACGTGCAATCTCTGAAGCGCCATTCTCCACCAACATCGAGATGGTGAGCTTGCGAAACTTGTTGAAACCGAGACTATCGATGCGCACTCCGATCACCGAGGCGTGCTGCTTTAGCGTACGATGTAGTTGAGACTCGGAGGTGAGCAGCATGTTGTTGTTCTTGAGCCGAGTTGCCTTGTACTCGATGGCGCGATTATTGTCGTTGCTTCGTGCCGCCACCACGGATTTCTCTCGATTGAACAATATCGCCAGCAGTGTGGTGTTGAGGAAGGCGTGCCGTATTACCCTGCGCTTGGCGAAGCGCGAGTTCTTTGACCGAATGTAAATCTCTTTGCCTATTAGTATGTTTAACACGTCGGACATTGTCAGCTGCTGCAGCTCGTCGAGATGCAGAACTGTGCTCGCCGAGAGCAGCACAGCCACCGACGTGTCGTAGGCGGTGAGATCGTTGATGACCGAATTGTAGAGCGACTCACGTAGCAGGCGAGCCGAATACTCGACAAGCTGCTCGAGATAGCCGTAAAGCTCGGGCGAGGCTGTGTACGCAGCGGGACGTTGCAGCTGATCGCGGTAGACTTTCGGATTGTATGTGGCCTGGTTGTCGACCAGCTTCATGATCGTGTTGCCCAACTGCAACTTGTAGCCGGGTGACAGTTTGGCGCTTGTGCGCTTCAAGCGCATCGAGTCAAGCAGTTCGTTGATGTTGCGTCCAATCAGCGTGCTCTGCAGAGTGTCGATGTCGATACCGTTCTCCGCGAGCAGCGCTATATGCGAATTCAGCGACTTGATGGTGGAGCCGCGTAATTTGCTCGCGTCAAACGTCGAACGTTTGCCGCCTGTGCTCAGAGCGTCGAGCTCGTGACGATTGAAATAGTCACCGCCACCATCGTCGTCGTCACCATAACTGTAGTTCTCGCTGCCAGGTGTTGGACCTGCCAGCATGGCAGCCACACGTTTGTGTGCTACCCTCTTCCGCAGCTGTTGGATACCTACAGCTGTGGCTGCTACGTGGTTTTTTTTCGCGGCAACATAATTACCGGCACGTTGCACACGATGCTGCTGCTCGTCTCGTAGCAGCTCTTGATGTATGCGATTGGCATGTTCTCTGGACGTGAGGTTATCACGACGACTATTGCCGTCATTGTGAGGTGCGCTGGTCATAGAGTGACCGCTGCCGTCGTCGTCCTCTAGCACACACACACTTAGTCTGCTGCTGCTATCGTCACGTTTCAACTCAGTTTGGATTATATGATAGGCGTGTACGTTTTCAACGAAGCATTGACACTATATGTTGGGTTGTTGTTATGTCAATCAATCGCTCAACACAGATTGTATTTTACAAAACGATAATGATAGAAAAAAAACACAATATCAGAATACAGATCACCTATGCGAAAAAAAGAGTCGTTGCTATTGTCTTCTCAGCAACTGTTTCTGGTTACACACACGTACAGGTGTTTTGAAGGCCAATACTCTGCTTACGTTCTCGGTGTCGCTGCGATCACCATGTCACGTAACAGTCTCAACGATTCTAAAAAGGCTACCTCGTCGAAAGAGTTCTGAACGAGGCGTGCGAATGCCGCAGCAGCAACAACGAAAGTTATGATATTGCTGCGTGTTGCTGCAGTGCCGGTAAAGTGGTTTCTCAGCGAACCCACAATAAGAGTAGCGATAGCATTGCTGTCTGCTGTGTTTGTGTACAGTTGCATTTTGTACTCGAGCCTCTGGAAGATCGCACTATCCAGCTGAATTTGACGGGCAAACGGCACAATCTGTTCGTACGTCAAATTCTTACCATCGATCATGTCGATCAAGAGCTTCATGGTGATTTTATCGTCAATCGACGGGCCATGGTCTTCATCCTCACTGCTGCTGCTGTTGTCGTCGTCGTTGTCTCCGCTGCTACCTGTATTACGAATGTTAGGTACACCGATTACGTCTTCATTGTCGTCATCATCATCATCATTGTCGGCGTTGTCACCGCTACCTCGTATTCTCTTTTTTTTCATCTCAGCACTGTTGCTGCCACCGCTGCTGTTGCCTCCACTACTGCTGCTGTTGCCTCCGCCACTGCTGCTGTTGCCTCCGCCACTGCTGCTGTTGCCTCCGCCACTGCTGCTGTTGCCTCCGCCACTGCTGCTGCTGTCATTGTCACCGCTGCGATTGTCACCATCACCACTGCGATTGTCACCGCCACTGCTGTGGATGTCACCTCTGTTGTTACCACCATCACCTCTGTTGTTACCACCGTCACCTCTGTTGTTACCACCGTCACCTCTGTTGTTACCACCGTCACCTCTGTCGTAACCACCGTCACCTCTGTCGTAACCACCGTCACCTCTGTTGTTACCACCGTCACCTCTGTTGTTACCACCGTCACCTCTGTTGTTACCACCGTCACCTCTGTTGTTACCACCGTCACCTCTGTTGTTACCACCGTCACCTCTGTTGTTACCACCGTCACCTCTGTTGTTACCACCATCACCACTGTTGTTACCACCATCACGGCTGTTGTTACCACCATCACCACTGTTGTTACCACCATTACCACTGTTGTTACTACCGCCGCGGCTGCTATTAACGCCACCGCTACTGCTGCTAGAAATAGTCACTTTACTGCGCTGTCCGCTCAAGCTACCAGCGCCTGGAAAGTGGCCGCCATTTGTACTAGTGCTATTAACGCTACGGCCGCTGTAGTTGTCGGCCTCGTGGTCGCCATCATTGTTGTTAACATCGGCGTTTACTGTGCCAACTTCAGAAATGCGTGGAATACTGTTGCAAGGTGTACCGTCGATAAAATTGGTATGCCAGGGCTCGTAAGTGGGCGTTGTGAGATTGCCATTATCATCGACGTTGTCGTCGGTGTCAACGATACCGCCGCCGCCCCTGCAGTCATTTGTACGCGGACGTTTATGACTACGTCCAAAACCTGGCAGAAACTTGGGCTCTTTGCCATTTGCAACGCTGTTGCGATACGCATTAGTCATCATGATGGGTAGATTGTAAAGCGAGTCAATGTTTGACGGCAGTACCATTATGCCGAAAGACATGCTCTTCGGTATAGCCGGTAGATATGCAAAGTCCTCGTCGATAGTCCAAACATCATCAGTACCATTGTAAGGCAGCACATCACGCAGCAATGCATCTTCATCATCCGTCTCATACTTGTCGCCATACCGGGTATCGGTGTCGATTTCGGTTCTGCTGGCCGGCTGACCATTCAGCAATTTTGCGTGGCCACGTCTAATGCGCGAATACGCCACGTATGGTAGTATGCGCGACGAAAACAGCTTCTTGTTGATGTTGAAGACGGCCAACTGAAACTCGGTAAACGGCTCGAAGCGACGATACTTGAGCGTTAGTTTTTCATTCAGCAGACTAGCGCCGTTGTACTCGTACAGTTTCTCCGCATAGCCCATATCGTCAACATCGTCCATCTCGTTATCATAGATGTTAATACGAACAGCTACATCAGCCATTCTGCTTCTTTGTTGACAATAGGGTTGGATGTGCGTTTGTGTATGTGCATGTGTGTATAAAAAAAAACGTGCCACCAACACAGTCAACAGAAGGGAAACAATTACCAGGACAGCCTCTATATATATATATATATAAGTTACTATGGTTGCAGAGGACTGAAAGAAGAAACTGTTACATTTGTGTGTGTGGCGTGTGTGCGCGCGTGTGTGTGTGTGCGTGCGTGCGTGCGTGCGTGTGTGTGTGTGTGTGTGTGTGTGTGTGGGTGTGTGTGTGCGTGTGCGCGCGTGTGTGTGTGTGTGTGTGTGTGTGTGTGTGTGTGTGTGTGTGTGCGTGTGTGCGAGTGAGTGTGTACCTGTGTATTTGGTCTTATGTATTCTACTTGATCATTATATATTTTTGGTTGTGTAAAATTAGTATGCAGTTTTTTTCGTTGCTATATTTACACTTACTGTACTGACAATGGCTGTAGTAGCAGCAGCGTCAGCTTCCATCGGATTTGAGACGAAACAAAATGACGACGATAACGAAGAAGATGTACTAATCATTAACGAGCAATACGACGATGACTTTGACGAGGACAAAGAAGGTGGTGAGGACAACACTGAGCAATGTCAACGAGATACGGCAATGCAGTTTCAACAGACTATTGGAGATTTTTGCTGTGCTTCTGCTTCTGGTAAGTCAAGTGCTGTTAGCACACCATATAACATTGCTATGATGATGATGATGTGATGATGATGATATTTATGATGGATGATGATATCAACAACAACAACAACAACAACAACAACGACAATTGAGAATACTTATATACTTTGTTTTTTTTCTACACACACACAGACGAATCATCTCAGCACTGCGAGTCAAACAAAGCCAAGAGCCCGGAGACAGCTACGGATGGCAGCAATGATGATGCTGACGAGGCTTTGAAACTCGAACGTGTACTCTCGTATAATTTTTACAACACCAACATCGAAAGCAGCTGCAGTGTCAACAGTGTAAAGTCTGTTTCAAAAGTTAACAAGCTGCGCTACAAGACAAGCAACACTCAGTGCACCACCAGCAACGACTCAAACGCTGTCCAGGACACCAATCATGACAACGACGATGATGATGATGATGATGACAGCAACGATGGCATCGACGTAGTTATCGACGAGGTGGCTAATAGTGCTAGCGAAATCAACAAGTTACTCATGCTATTGGAGGATGTGAATTGGTCACAGGCCGACAACAAGCACTACTTGCTGGCAAAGCTCAGAAACATACTCATACCTGTTGATACGCGCAGCACAGTACTGTCGCGTCCACTTCAACACCAAATCTGGTCGACGCCAAGGCGCAAAGAATACTTTAACTTCCTGTCGAGTAAGCTGTTCAATCGGCAAGCCTCCAAGCTGTATGCGGAAGCTAATCTGCAGGATCACGCTGACAACGAGTGTGTGGCCTATTTTGCCGCCGTCTACGACAACGAGATTAACAGAAACCTGGGCGGCGTTGCACGGACGTCGTATCGCAAATCTGCCAGTTATAGCACAGGTGTAGCATTTCCTATGCCGCCACTGCCGCCACCGCCAACACCATCACCACCACCACCACCACCGCTGCCATCACCGCTGCCATCACCGCCACTGCTGTCGATATCGTCGCTGTCATCATCTACCGTAACAGTATCTACGACAGCGACTGGCAGCGGAGGTGACAGTAGTAATATGGACATTTGCGTCGATAGTATTGGCGCGACGGTGGAACGAGTCCGCAACGGCAAAATGTTGGAGTCTCAGTCTCGTAGCGGGTCACAGTTGTCGTATCACCAGCAGCAGCAACGCGTCGACGACAAACTGCATTTCTTTCACGAATTTGCCGTGCTCATCATGCAGAATGGTCGCTTCAAAGACGCGGCAATACACGGTGTTGTGAACAACATTTCAAACATTCTTGACGAGCACAACGTGCGTACGGTATATGTGAATTGCGACTTGGGCAGCTCACTGGATACGTTCCTGATGTACAAACATCAGCCATTCTATCAGGCCCTGCACTCGCGCAGACTTGTCTACATACGAGGTGGTTTGCGCACCAAATTCAATACGCTGATTTACTGTTTTCGCCAGAACCTTTATTGCGCGTTTTGTCGTTGTATCAATACCGTGCTCAAGCACTACACCATACGCAGCATCAACATGCGCAACGCACACAACACACTCAACTCGCTGAAAGAGCGTCACCGGCAGCAGCAGCAACAACAACAACAACAACACCAACAACACCAGATATTGCGTCGCACAAAGATCGTGTCACAACTGAACTCAGTCTCAACGTCGTCGTTGTCGTCTCTACACGCTACAGAACCGAGGTCGATGCGGTCCCAGGAAACCGTGGTGATTGCAAGCCACGAGCTTCTCCCTGCAATGGCAACAGTCGACGATGTTTCTATCAAATCATCACCCGACAAGAACGGCAACAACAGCGCCATTACAAACAGAGCTGCTACCGAGGAACGCAAACGACACAGAGTTAATACATGTGTAGTCGCACCGCTTGTGGTAGAGGGACATCATTCTCGTAACCGTAGCAACGACAACAACAACGTTGTTGTCGACGACGACGGCCAGCATAATAAACAGAAGAACACGGATAAGAGATCGGTTGACGATCGAAAGCGTCAACGACCACATAGTGACGACCGTAGCTATAGCTTTTATCATAAAGACGCGAAACGTAGCTGTCACCGTGTTGATCGCTACGATGACGGTGCTCGTACAGTCAAGATCTCACCAGTCGTTGACACTAACGAGCATAGATCGCCGCTGTCATCACCAGAACAACAACAACAACAACAACAATCTAGCAAAAGCGGCAGCAGTAAAAAGTACAAACACAGAAAACGTGGTGGGCGCAGAATCCGTTTAGCATGTTTACAAGCGCAACGTCTGAAGGAACGTAAAAAATTTCTTTCGCACAGAGGCGGACGCTGTTTGTCGTTGCCACCTTCTACACAACGTCGTGCGCAATCCAGACCACAAGAGAAGCAACTACGACTTAGAAGAGTTTCGCATTGGCAACGAGACCCATCGCCACCCAGCACAAGAAAGGCTTCATCACACCGCAAACGAGACACTTCGTCACGCAACAAACTAGACAAGTCATCACGAGATGCATCGCCACGCAGCACACGAGATGTATCGTCGTGGAGCTCACGAGATGCATGGTCACGTAGCACACGAGATGCATCGTCACACAGCGCAGGAGATGCATCGTCACGCAGCGCACGTGATGCATTGTCACGCAGCGCAGGAGATGCATCGTCACGCAGCGCACGTGATTCATTGTCACGCAGCGCACGTGATGCTTTGTCACCCAGCACACGAGATGCATCGTCACGCAGCACACGAGATGCATCGTCACGCAGCACACGAGATGCATCGTCACGCAGCACACGAGATGCATCGTCACGCAGCGCACAAAACGAGTCATCATACAACAAACGAAACCGGTCACAATGCAGCAAACGATACGAGTCATCGCGCAGCAAACGAGACGCATCGCCCCGCAGAACACAAAACAAGTTGTTGCGCAGCAGACGAAACTCATTGTCACGCAGCAAACGAGACGAGTCACCGCACAGCAAACTAGACGCATCACAGTGTCGAACACGAAACACATCGTTGCACAGTGAACGAAACCCATCGCCACGCTGCAAACAAGAGGGGTCGTCGCACAGCAAACGGAATACGTCATAGCGCAGCGAATGAGACGCATCGATGTGGGCCAAACGAGACACCGTTTCGCCGCGACACAGCACCTTGCAGCACAGTCATAGATGCAACAACGATGAAACACACCATTGTAGAAGCAGCGATGAGACACATTGTAGTAAACACGCTTCTAGTCACTAAACGAAATCTTTACTTGTAAATATTGATAGCTAATCATATACATATATAACCTGTATGAAATAAAAAATTGAAATGAATCTGTTTGAAAAAAAAGTTGTTTTTTATTCTTTTTCCCTTATTAACCTTGAAAAATGTTATTTTTTATTCTTCAAATTTTTTCTCGCGTCAATTTATCCCTTCACTATGTGATCTACACTACCGCAGCGACGTCGATTCTTGAACGAAACGCACCTTTGTTTTACCACACCTTTGTTTTACCGTCACCACAAAATGTTCACTAACCCGTACTTTTGGTTTCTCGTTTGGTCGATCAGTTCTAGTTTTGAAACTCGTTCGGAACAAACGTGCTTTTTTGTAAGACTTGTCTTCACGCTGTCTGACGTTTTGTTGTGTTCTCTGAAAAAAAAACATTTTATATGCGCCCTATTCGTATGTACTTTTTTTTTGGTTAGTTATAACGCAAAGTATACGAAGACCGCGCAACAGCTACACAGTACGAGTCGTTGATCACAAATTGATGAAATCGTAGTCGTCCGTAATGTCTTTGGTCGGTGGAGTGTTTAGCGATTGTGGCTGTTGTTGATAAGTTGCAGTTGTGGTCGCTACCGGAGACGCTGTTGACATGCTGTACGCTTGACGTAATCTCCACGCCTCGTTCAACGCCGTGGTAGAGGGCACGACAAAACTGCCGCCACCGCTACCACTGCTGCTGCCGCTGCTCTGCGGGTCACCAAATGCGTCGCGTCTGCCTAGGCTCGCAGCATAGTCCGACGAACGTATACCGTTGTACATGTCGCCGTCGCCAATCTGTTCATACACAGAGTTGTAGTTGTCGGTGGCGGCGATGGCGACAACGTCAACGTTGTTGTTTTGCTGTTGTTGCAGCGACTGTTGTGACGGCGACGTAACTAACGTGTCATTGGACCACGAATAAGGTGTGTTGCCAAAGGAGTTGAAAATTAACATCTCTGGTACCGGTGGCTGGAGCGTGTAATCGTCGCCCAGACTCAGAGACAAGTGATCTAACGGTAACGACCGGTTCTCCGGTACGTGTACATAACCTTGCTGTTGCTGTTCGTTGTTTTGCGTCGGTAGTAGCAATTCGTCTGGTAAGTCGTCGAAAATGCGAAGTGGATCTTGCGATTGCTGATGCGAATAGTCGTCATATTCCATTGCCATTGCTGCTGGTGTTTGGAGTACGACGTTAATACTTCCGCTGCTACCGTTGCCACCACCGCCACTGCCTGTAGTTGAAACTAGGGTTTGTTGTTGCTGGTCCAAAAATCCAGCATCAACAGCGGCGTCAGTTTCTTCTGCTACAAAATTTTGAAAATATCGGTGCACGGTATCTTTATGTGCTGCGGCGGTTTCGTTATCTACGGTGGCAGAGGTGGCGGTGGCGGCGGCCGCGGCAACGACTTTGCTGCTGGTGCCTGGTAAGCTACTGCTGTCGCTGTTGACAACCGCAATGTCACTCTGGTCCATGGGCACCGGTTGTCGTGGCGGCGGCTTTACCCGGTTCAACGACGATAGGCGTATTTGTTTGCGCGGGAGCTCGCCGCCAGATTTGAGATATCGACGCGGGAGCTCGCCAGATTTGAGATATCGACGTAGTATAGGCGATGAGTTGGGTGGGCGTTTGCGTTTTTTACTGGCGACTGTAGCGGTTTGTTGAGATGACGGCCGTGACATGTTCTGCAATACTTTGCTAGGTGTGTCCTTTGCTCTGTTGCTGCTGCTGCTGCTGCTGCTGCTGCTGCTGCTGCTGCTACTACCATCAAACATAGGCTGCACGCGTGACGATCCGGCAGATGCCGAAGTATCGATACCGCTATCCTGTAGCGTAGCAGCAGCGATAGTAGTTGTACCGGTGGCAGTGATGAAAACGCCATTATTATCACCGCCGCCACCACCATTGCCATTACCGTTGTCACCGCCACCACCACCATTGCCATTACCGTTGTCACCGTCGCCACCACCATTGCCGCTACCGTCGCCACCTCCGGCGCCGCTACCGTCACTGTCGCCGATGCCACCGCCGCCGTTGCCGTTGCCACCGCCGCCGCTACCATTGTCACCATTGCCACCGCTGCCGCTGCCACTGCTGCCGGCGCCGACGTTATCATCATGGTCTAGTGTGTACGATTTGAGTCTATTGCTTACGCGGATGATGTCGTCGACGAGCTGACGTACCTGATCGTTGTAGTATTTTTCAATAGCGATGGGTACGTCATCGACGCCGCCGCTACTGCTGCTGTCGCCGCTGCCCTTTTCTTTACCCGTTTGGTCTTTTGCCTCTGCTGCTGCTGCTGCTGGTGCTGTCGCCACCGAAGACGACGACGGAACTGCGGCTAGTACCGAATCGAGTCGGTCTACCGAGGTGAGTATATGGAGAATTTGCTGGAAGTAGAATGATTCCCGCAGTCGATTGTCCGCCATGTTGTCAAGTTGACTGATAATGCGTTTCACGTTGTCTCTGATGACGAGCTGATCTGAAACCCCGACACGCAAATTATTCAGCACCTTCCCCTCGAAATCTCGATACTCCATAATGCGCCTATGAAGCTCGCCTCGCCCGAACAGATCCTGCGTCACGTCGTGTAGTTCGACTGCACTTTCGTACTCGCGACGCTGATTTTTCACCTTTTCTCGCACACCCGCTAAATCGATTACAGTTTTTTCCGACGCCGTTGCCAGCTCGTTTTTCAGCTGCTTAACTTTACCATCCAACGCGTTGATGATGCTTGACATGTTTTTTTTCTTGCGTGTGAATGCGATGTCTTCTTCAGTCAGCGTGAACAGCTTGAATAAATTAAGCAGTTTGCGTCGATTCGACCGATTCTCGGACAGCATCGACGCGTAGCTGTCATTCTGCGTTGCAAACAGCGTCTTCTCTTGGCTGGCGTCCCATATGGTCTGGATGTGGGAGACGAGCGCCGTACGAATGGCCGTGCCGAGTTGTTCGTTCAGGTTAAGCTGCTCGGTGCGTTTTTTTGGCTTGACCAGAGAATCGTAGTCCTTGAGTAGTTTCACCACGTCGGGCATCAGCTCGCCCAGCGACTGTCGAGACATGCGCTCCGCTCGTTTGGCCACGCTCTGGCTGTCCACATAGACATCGTTGTCGTTGTCATTGTTGCTGCTGGCTACGCCACTTGTGCCTGCATGGCTCTCTTGTGCGGCGAGTTCCTGCGCTTCACTCTTGCTATTGTTGTTGGCGGCGTCGTTGTTGTGGCGGCTGCTGCTGCTGCGTGTAATACGTTTTGGCACAGATGCCATCGTATGGTGCTTACACTAGTATTGTTTGTTTTGCACTTTGTGTGCGTGCGTGCGTATGTGTGTGTGCACGCATTCATACACACACACACACACACACACATGTATGTGTGTGTTTGTTGAAAAAAAAAGGCTAATACCGGAAGCGGATTAGTCTTCTATCGTTGATATTGTACTTCGACGTTGTTGCGCGGTGTTTTCACGTTGTTATTATCTTCACAACCACCACCGCCCAATAGCGTATTTTTTTTGGTAGTCGCACGTGCACTAAAAAAACTGTTTTATTCGTCGGTAAGCGAAGGAGTGAGTACGCGCGATCTCGTGTACACACGCACACACACACACACACACTTGTTCTATATATCCGCGTATAAGTAGCAATTACGTCTTTGCGTCAATCAAATGAATGGCGACTGTCGTACATGCGTATGCTAATCCTGAGGTCGGGCATCGATAAAAAGTACACGTGCAGATACCGTGACGACAACAGTGACGGCATCTGTCGTAGTTCATCATGTTCACCCCTGTGCCGAATCGTTCAAATGAAACGTTGCCACTGCTGTGGGTTCAACAAAACGTACCATCTGGCAAGATACTGGCGACACAAAACCGCAATATCAAAATATATTTGATTACCGTTATCCTTTTCCTGGTAGTGCTGCTGCTGTCTGTGTTGCTATGTTCTAATTATAGAAACAAGCAGCAGCAGTCGAAGCTGTGGCCGCAGAATGCAAATGATACGTGGCGACACCGTCCAAAGTCGCAGCCGCCTAAACCCACCGTTACTGGCGACATTGTCGAAGCAGATGGCAACAAACCCGCAGCAGCAGCAGCATCATCTATACCACTGGTGATAAACACCGGGATACTACCACCAACGGGCGTAGACACACCGACCAAGCAGTCAGCTCAAAGCTCTGGCACCATCCCCCACCCCAACAATACCAAAGACAATGACGTAAAGAACGTCATTATCGATGAAGACAACAGCAACATTGACCACGATAAGAACAACGACATTGCAAACAAAAATAAAACCGTGTCTACACCAGCCGAGGAACTGGACGAGGCGTTTGAGAAGGGACGTATGTACTGGAATGTGAATCGAGCGCGTCGCGCTATATGCGAAGGCGAGCCGGTGTCAGACAACGAAATCGACGTATACGTGCGTACAGGCAATTACAAATGGCGCAAAACGATTTACGTGGCATTCGATCCGGATGCAAAGAATGGCGGCGATGGCGGCGGCGGCGTTGTCGTTGTTGACGATACCAACAATAACAACACGTCATCAGCGGTCGATGCCACTGCAGCAGCACCGACAACAACAACTACAGAAATTGCCAAAACGGTTGAGACGCCGACAAAGAAGAAGAACAAGCAGAAGAAGAAGCAGCGAAAACATAAAGCCAAGAAAAAGTACGACTGGAAGAACAGCAGTGATGCGTTTGGTCGGTGCTCGATGTTTGCGATGAACGATTTACGCTCCGTGCTCAACGCACTGTCGACGACGTTTGGTCCGGTAATAGCGGCGGCCAAACACGACGAGCTCAGTGGTGGCAAGGCTACGAATGCTACCGTACCAGCCACCACAATAGACGGTAAAGCGTTCAAGCGGTTGTCGAGTACACTGCGCGATGTCGAGTCGTATATCACGCTAGTTTTACGTCACATACACGACACCGTACCGATGAAGAACGACGAGTACGTCGGTAGTTTCAACAACAACAAGTGGACCAATTGGTTTCAGGTGTCCGTCATCTTTCCAGCGCTGCTGGCCTATTATCTCATGGTACCGTATCGTCTGCGACACATCAGCACCAAGGTCGTACTCGACGCGGTGCGCGCCATCATCTACTCGCCGTACCGAAGTCTACGCTACAAGCGGGACGGCTCAAACGCTGTGGCAATGTTCGGTCCTTGGCTGATTGCGCTCATCTACCAGTACGGCTGCGACGAGTCGACGTATCAGGCCAACGTGAGCAAAAACCTGTACTACACGCAGATCGCCGACGAGCTGACGCTGCCGGAGCAGATTACGCCGCTGGCTAAGGGTTGGCATCGCGACGCGTCGTATATAGCGCACGAAACCTGCCTCGGTTTTGGCTACTTGCGGATGATGTGTTCGCCGTTCACCAACTACGTGTACGCTTTCGATACATCTTTCGCCGCCGCCGCCGCCGCCGCCACTGCCTCTGCCGCCAAGATGCCGTTGTCCAGGTGGCGAGAACTGGCGCGCGTCATTCTCCATCCTACGATCGCGCGCGGTCCTCCCGGCATTCTGAATCGCGACTCGACGTTCCTCAGCATCGTCGCGGCCGACGCCACACTCGGCTGCGAGATCATGCAGTTCGGCAAAATGTTACGCATCAATGGCAACGGTGGCCGCGTTATTGTGCGCGGTGTGCACGCCGGCCTCGGCTACTTCGAGACAGATCCGACAAACGATCGGTACGCGCAGTACTGGGTGCAGGCACGCGCTCCCTACACGCCTGACATGCCGATCGAGATACCGCCGCTAGAGCGAGCCTACGGCATCGTCTTCGGCGAAGACGAGACCGACTACACGCGTCTGTGTTCGCGCACCGGCACCACCGACGTCTTCTACCCCAACCCGATGTCGCGCTGTTACGTGGGTGTAAGTGTGGAAGGTGCGCGCGAACGCTTCCTCATGCAGCGCTACCGCATCGACGAGTTTGGCGACTACGACGTGTACGAACTGATGCGTTTCTCGCACCTTACACCCGGCGTTTCGCAAAGCTTCATCGAGATTGACAATCGCACAGGAAGCCGAAATCTGTGCGTGCGTTTGAGCGCTGAACCGGTGCGCCCGTACAACTTGAACGCCGAGGAGGCACGCAAACAGCTTACGCTGTACACGATACCGCGCGGCAAAGTCTCCGTTATCAAGCACACGATGAACGTGGAGGATGGTACGATTTTCTCGCGTATCGGCGAATCGTTCGAAAAGTACACGTCACGTATACCCATGTGGGAGCGTGGCGAGTTGCTGTTGGTGGCCGGCGACGAAACGGACAGCTGGTGCATCGACGTGAAGCGCAACGTCGTCACGTCAAATCGTTACGGCGATTTCAGTTGCACGGGACCGTCGAATGGCGGCGATGATGGTGAGACTGGCACACTGAAGCGGAGCGAGCACGACCGTAACAACAATCAGACTTTCGTCTGGGTAGAGAAGTTACGCAGCTACATGCGCGTTCCACGCAGCAAAGGAGAAATCGACGCAGCCAAAGCGTCGCCGATACGCACGCTGCTCTCGACGGAAGACGATCTCCTCGCTAAGGATGGTGACAGTAACGAAATCGCCACGTAGGCGACGCGAAAAACGCCAGTATCCTATCTCCGCTGCTACGAGAGATAACGTGCTGAAAAAACACTCTTCGTATTTGTTTGTGAAAATCCGAAAAAAAATAAGACCACATTGACGACGTCCTGAAAACTAAAACCCGCTGAGAAAATTAGAAAAGAAGAAGGAGTCGGAAGAGCAAAACCTTCTTTTTTGTATAGACGTTTTTTTTCTTGAAATTATCGAAATAAATGTTTTTAGTGGGGTTTTTTCGCAATTGAGAACGTTCATCGTTTCTGATGTAATCGTCGTCGCGTTTTGCCCTTTACAGTGACGTCGATTTGCAAACGAAACTCGCCTTCGTTTTACAGTCATCACTAACATTCGCTAATGCGTACTCTTTCGTTTCTCGTTCGCTCGATTAGTTCTACATAGTTGTGAAACTCGCCGAGAACGGACGTGTCTATTTTTTGTAAAAGAATTGACTTTGCGCTGTCTGGTTTATGGTCGCTCGATCAGTTATAGTTTCAATCAAAACCTGCAGAGAACAGACGTGTTTTTTTTGTAAAAAAATTACTTCTCACTGTGAGGCTTGCGGCGGCGGCGACAACCACTCTCGCGCCTCTTCAGCCAAGTGTGCAAAACATATTCTGTGTACCGGTGATGGAATAAAGTGATGTAACAAAGCACGACATATTTCCATACTTTATTAAATAAACCGTAACGAACATTACATCAGATCTCGTGTGAACCAAAAACAACGGTCACCGAAAAAGAAAAGTACACTAAAAATATCATAAGAACGCTAAGAGTAAACGAAGCTCAACATACTGGTTCACCAGTTTGCACACCGCTGTCGGGCTGTCAGGTGAAACTCATGATTGCTGGTCACGTTTTTGACGTTTCGGTTTCATGTAGTCTTCGAATTCGTCGTCTGCCCAGGAATTCCAATAATCGCAAAATTGTTGTAACACCTTAACAACACAGTCACCAAAACCTTCTATCTCAAACCCTTTGTAATCAAGAACCGAAAGAATGCGTGGTGTGATCTTAAGTTTTTTAATAGCGGAGGTCGTCAATTCTGTTGGGTGAAACCCACACGTATCTGTCGTTTGTAAAAATGCAAAACTCAAAAACGGCTCCGAATATTGTAGAATTTTGCTTAATTTTCGTTTAGATACGTAAAACGAAGTCTGAAATTCTTCGGAAACTACATGGAAAAACTGCTTTTCTGCGTCGTCGAGAGAATCATGATTCAGATAGACACAATCCGCAACTGGACAGCTCGCATCCATATTCACCATACCAAACACTAGTATAGGTTTTTTTTCGTGTCTGGAAACTAAATCATCCTTCAACTGCTTCAAAATAACCAACGCTTCCTCGATATTATCGTCATTAACGAAGTTTCCAAGTTTTGGAATATCACCGAGCCCAGTAAACTTCATTTTGTAAAAATTAAGAAAATAAAAAAAACTTTAATTGAACTGCTCTACTTTAGAGTAGAAAAAATAAATACACTTGATATGGTTTATTGTTTTTCTATGGTTTATTGTTTTTTTCGTTCCTACATAACTGCCACAATTTATGATCCGCACGCATGTATCCCTCGTTCGAATCTTTTGAGAAATATCGAGCTGACATACAAGCTAAACTGTTCACGCTACACCGCTGCTTCTGGACTTCCAGCTGTGATAGAGTTGCGCGAGCACGACACTCTGTTCGGCGCTGTCGATGCTGCCGATGATGTTGCCGTCGCGTACCAGACGCTCGAGACGCTCGTCGGCGAACCGGTACGCGTAAAAGTCACGTTTCTCCACCACACACATGCTGTTCTCGCTGTCCAGCTCAACGGGCAGTATGATGGACGCGGTACTGTGCTCGGCTTGCGTCTGCGTTCTCGTCGTCACATTGTGCAGACGCGCATTTTCCGGATAGAGGTAGTCGCCGTGACTGTCACGCGCAGTTGTCGACCCGTCTGTCACCGTCGCGGCAAAGTCGGAGCGCAAGTCAACTCGACGCACGACGGTGGTGCGCGTTTCGCTGGTGTACTTGTCCACGTTGACGCGCCAGTTGACGCGCAAGTTGGCCCTGTAGGCGCGGTACAGCTCGTAATTGGTGTCCTGCACGATTATCGTGAGCAACACGTAGAGCTTGCGCGGCGACGAGACGACGATTTCGTGCAAGTCCTGGTACAGGTACTCGGGAATGGAGTAACGCGAACACACCAGCACGCAGTCCCAGGTCGAGAAGACGTGCGTCGCGACGTGTTTGACGAGATCGGCGAAATAGGCCAGCTGCTTCTGGTAAAATTTACAGTTTTTGCACTCGTCGCTGACGAACGGGAAGGAGATACGCGCCGTGATGCCGTTTCGTTTTACTCGCGGCACAGCTACAGCAGCCGCGGCCGCGACGGCGTCACTGGCATGCTCCTGCTGCTGCTGCTGCTCCTCCTCCTCCTCCTGCTCCTCTTTCTCGAACAGTGACCAGTTCATGTTGGCCATGCGGTTGTAGATCGAGCAGGATGACGCGTTTTCGCCGTTGCCACACTGAATTTTCACCCAGCGATACAGCTCGTTGATGTAGGGGATACGTACGCTAATGCGATGGTGGATGGCGTTGTGTTTGCCGTCGTTGGTCGACAGCGTGGTTATCGATATTTTGGCACCCATCTGCGCGTGCACAAGCATCAGCAGGGCGGCTAGCACCTCGAGATTGTCAGCGTTGACGGCCGTGCCGAGCACATGCTGGTACGGCAGTCGCTTGGCCGACTGCTCAAGCACCGAGTACAGATTCTCGCTCGACCAGTTGTAGTACATCAATGCCAGTGTCTCGCGCAGCGCCTCGTTGACGACTTTGCTGCCCGGCACGTTAACGTAGACTATCTCGCAGGTGCTCGCGTTCACGTAGTGACCCGCCTTGAACGGAAACGTGTAGAAAATAGCTCGATACGCCGGATCTACGCGCTTAAGCGTCTTCACGTCGACGCTATTGTAATAAGCGATCAATTCGTCATCGCTTGGTACTCGTTGTTGTTGCTGCTGCTGCTGCAGCAGTAGCAGCGGCTGTTGGTGCTGTTGACTCGCGTTACGGTTCCGGTTCCGTCGTTGCGGCGATGATGATGGTGGCGGCGTCGTCAAAGCCTGTTGATCGATGATGTTGGAGCGCTCGTCGTTTACACGACGCGGCGGCGTCTCCTCCGATACCGCTAAGCGGCGGTCACAGTCGCGCGTCGCGCAAATTGGCAGAGTCTTTGTGCGTTTGTACAGTTTTGTTTGTTGTTTTTGTTGTTGTGGACGGCGGGGTTGTTGGTGCTGTTGTTGTTGTTGTTGTTGATGCGCATGGTCAATACTGGAAGCGGTGAGCAACCTGACGCCGTGTCTCATATTCTCCATCATGTGATCGTAGGCGTTTTTAACCGCGTAATCGTTTAGACGTGTAGTAGTAGTGGTGGTGGTGGTGGTGGTGCTGCTGCTGCAGCTGCTGCTGCCGGTGCTTCTGGTGAGCGTAGTAATCGTAGCGGCGGTAGTGGTTGTGATGGTAGCGGTACCGTTGCCGTCTCTACTGCTGCTAGCGACATCTGAAGAAATAGCATTTACGCGCTCCTCGGTGCGCTGTTGCTGCTGTTTACGACGTCGTCGCTGCGTGTTGTTCAGCACGCATAATTGTAGATTTAGTTTGTCGTATTTCGGCACGAAAGACAGATCATAGGTGAGACGTTGACCGGTGCGCGGATCTACGAGATTGAAGACGTCGAGCAGGAACGCGGTCACCGCAATTTTATCTGTCTCCTCCAGCGGATCTAACAACGATGCCGCGGTCGTTGCTGGCGCCACAGACGCCGCATTGAACGGCAATTCGTCGTCGTCCACCAGTTGCCGCTGCTGCAACGTGAGCAGACTCGACTCGAGAACGACGCTGCCGCGTCGACAGTCGTGCAAAAATCTGGCCAGTCGCAGCTGCCAGGGTGTATTCGACGAGAAATCAACAACGGCGGACGAACGAACGTTGGCGACTGTCATCGTGTCGTCGGCATTTGTCTCGTAATCGCGTCGTTCCGTCGTAGGCGGAAGCGACGGTGGCGACGGCTCGAAGTAAACGTTCAGCTCGTCGGCGTCAAGCACAAGATTCTCGCACGCGTACACTGCATTCTGCTGAAAGTACTCGGCAAACGAGTCGTGATCGTCGATGTGCGAAATTACGCGTGAGCCAAAGGCAAACGCTTCGAATTCGCGTATATTGTTGTCACACGCGTTAACAATGCGGTCGCTGTGCCGTATCGTGTTTACGCTTGACACGTAGGTCGGCGCATTCACCAGAAATTGCGAGCAATTGCTATCGTACGGCTTGTTCAAACGTATCCGGTACACAAGACTCGCCGTTGCGTCTGCGTACAGTAGTGCCGACAACGAAGACGCCGTTGCCGTCGCTTCTGCTGCATCAACAGCAGCAGCAGCAGCAGCCGTGGCGTTCGCTCGGTTGCCTCTGGTCTTGGCGAGTTCGGTGAACAGTTCACGCGTCTCGCTAGCCAGCTGTGACGCGAGCACCGTGTCATGTAGCTGCTGAAAGTTGGATTCGCTGAATTTCGCGACAAACACCGAATTGGCGAACAGTCGACTGATCTTTGTAAAATTATCGCGTACACGTAAGTAGTCCACGTATTCGAAGCTGCCGTACGCGTAGCCGACGACTGCAGAGAGCTGGCGTCGCAGCACTTCGACGTCAAAGTTGCTCAGCTCGACGTATTCGCGCATAAATCGCTTCTCGGCGAGCTCGCCCCACAGCATGAGCTGGCGACTGCGCGACACCTCGGTCACCAACTCGCCCTCTTGGCGCTGTACAAAAATACGCTCGTGCGCGCAAAACTTGGTCGACGGTGATAGTGATGGCAGCGGCACTCCGTGCACGTTGTGATTAGCGGTGGTCACGTCGACGTAGACCGACGACGACGGCGCCGCCGCCGCCACCTTTGCCGCCTCCTCCTCCTCTTCCTCCTCGTATATAACGTCACGCATCGTGTTTTTTTTTTGAATATCGTTCGTTTCTACGGCACGCGTATACAGTCAACTTCGCGCATACAGATGATTCTTTTGGTTTCTGCGTACGTGTGTGCGCGTGTGTATGTATGTGTGTGTATAGGTGGTCTATGTAGGCAGGCGTGTTTGCGCACGTACTAGTAACATACTACTCTCTCACTCTCGGGTCGCGCTCTTTCTGTAACAGAGTATACGCAAACATCTCCCCCTACATATAGAGGAAGGTATCTGCGACTCTGTAGCGAGCAACAGCAAAGGGTAGCAGACGATGTGTCGCAAACTTGCTACACACACACACACACACACACGCACACACACACACACGCTTACGATATAAAACAATTTATTTGCGCAACTGTAACTACAGCTGCGACAACAACTGTTAGTGACTCTTGACAAAGACGACGACGACAGCGGCAGCATCGATATGTATGGCTGCGATTTGACGACCATGGCCGACGTCGAAGACGACATCTCGCAACAGGATCTGTATCGGAAAATGATCAAGTTTGTGCGCGTAGTGACGACAGCGAACGTACCGTTCATGGGCATCGTCGAGTCGTTTCTACAGCTCAGCGAGTCCCGTCTACTGCGCACGCTAATGCTAACCAAGTGCAAGGATGAACAGGCAATGCTGCAGCTGAGCGCTTTACTGAAGAACAGCTACGAGGTGCCTCCGTCGTTTATGCACTTCTTCAAAAGCCTGTGCTCGGCGAGTGTGAAAATCGAGACAAATCACGTCTTCACGCCTAACCGGGACTCGGTGATTGTGGTCAACGTGCAACCCGAGCGCACCGCCTGTACACGTCGCATGACCAAGCAGTCGGCCGAGACTATGGCGCGCCAGCTGCTGCGCGACATCGACACGAGCGCCTCGACTTTTAACGCTTCGTCAGCCGTCAACAGTAACGCGTCCAACATCAAAGTCAACATTACCGAAGAACTCAAAGAACAATTACCACGCTGCATGGTCGAGTATTACCAGGTGTTGAAGGAGGGTGCGCGTCGGCAAAACACCACCATCTCACCATACGTCAAATACAGACGCGAAGACAAGAGCTAGTCAGGAGGGGGGAGATTGAACATTTTTAGCATCTCACGCTGTTTCTTCTCCTCGTCTACAGCTCCGAATACACAACGTTAACAGCGTTTACGTTTTACATGAAAATCAAAACCCACCAACCTGACTGCTCCTTTTCAAATTAGAAGCGAACCCGCCCATTTTTTTCTCAACGTCATCGCATCCGATTGGACGTGGAAAAAAAATCAAACAAAACTATATTTCTTTGATTGTCGTGTCGTGTATATACATGCCCCCGTCTCATTGTCGTCTCTTCGTCGTCGTCATCACGTCTCAGTTGTCATCGTACATACGTCCGTTTTGTTTAGTAAAAAAAAATTTACGCCTCCGCTTTGTTTTACGTCTTTACACACACACTCACCCGATGTACAATTACTACTCCCCACCACTTTTACTATTACCACTTTCAACACCTCTCCCACCACTCTTACTTGTACCAATACCAACAACCCCCCCACCACTTTTACCATTACCACTACAATCATCACCCCACCACTCTTACTTGTACCAATACCAACAACACACTCACTACTTTTACTTTTACCACTTCCAACAGCATTCCCACCACTTTTACTTCTTCTACCGTCGCCCCACCACTACTGGAGAAACGGTAACCAGCAACTAGTACGGTGCTGCGTTGCGATGCAGCATGACGCGTCTCTCATCATTGTTGATGACAAAGTCATCAATGTCGTCGTTGCCGTCGACATGTAGCATGTAGTACGTTGTTGCAAAGTGTTTCTCGCCGTCGCCGTGGTCGTGGTCGTAGTCGTAGTCGTAGTCGCAGTCGTAGTCGTAGCCGTAGCCATCCTGTTTGTCATCGTGTAACGCGCAGTACATTGTTTCAAAGTGTTCCTCCCCCCCCCCACCACTAAAAGCACCACGACGTGGTTCTTCGTGTAGTCGTTGTTGTCGTTGTTTCAGTCGTTACGTGTGTGCGATGAATACGTTGCTTCTTTGGTTGCACCACGGTGCGGTGATGTTTCTTTACCTGTACCTCGGTGTAGTGTTGATTAGTTGCTTACATCTTTTTGCAGTATACGCTGTTTCCCGTTTCGTGTTTCGGTTGTCGCCACGCGTGTCACTTTATCGCGCTTATATGTCGCAACATCGCGCATGCATGGCGCTTTTTTGGGCGTGGATGTGGCTTCAGCGCACATGCATGTCGGTTCGTCGCGCAAGCATGTCGGTTCATCACGCATGCATGTCACTTCATCACGCACGCATGTCTCTTCATCACGCACACGCGCACTCACACAATCACGCCCACTTGCACCCATGCAATCACGCCCACCTGCACTCGCGCACCCGCACAAGTACGCCCACTCGCGCTAGCAAGCCCACCCGCGCCTGAACACACACAAATTCACATCCGCCCATACAACCTATACCATGTAAGTATATTATTATACTCCAGTAGAGACAGACAGAGCTTCAGTCTTCGTTTGGCTTTCCGACTGGAAAGGTCTCTTGCTCTGTCGTTCGGTTCGCGTGGAGCCAAGTGACGGCGCTTTGTGACCGTTAATGCGGGTAGTAGTTGACACGTTTTGTTTTTTTGGTTTGGTTTGCAACACCACACAAACGATTACCATCTCGTAATGGTCTGCTGGCGGTGCTCACAGCCGCCGCCGGCAGCGTCTTAACGTAGAAGCGATTCTCCCGAGACACGACGATGCTAGTGCGCGAATGGCAGAGTTCCAGAGTTCCCTCTCGAATGAATAACAGCGACGACGATGACGACGGCAACCACCATCATCTAGTCGGCGTTGTTATTTGTTGGGAATCCGTATCTCTGTTGGTGTTACATTTCGTGTGTTAAAGTAACCAATTTAGAGATATGCGCCACTGTGACGCTCGTCAACGTCGCTACGGAGGTATCCGAATCCGTGTACAGTGCGAACGTGTTTTACGTGTTCGCCGGCGGTGGCTACGGAAGAAGAGTTTTTTTTCTTTGGTTAATCGGTGGGTTGCTCCTGTTGCGCATGTACGTGTTAACTATTTCCACCAACACGGTGACTTCTCGAGCTCAGATTGAAAAAAAATGTTTTTTTAAAATTATTTTTTGTGGGAGGGGGGGGGAGTGAACTTGTGTCTCGCGACGTGAGTATTTCCAACTACACGGCTCAGTCTTCGTTTGGCTTTCCGACTGGAAAGGTCTCTTGCTCTGTCGTTCGGTTCGCGTGGAGCCAAGTGACGGCGCTTTGTGACCGTTAATGCGGGTAGTAGTTAACACGTTTTGTTTTTTTGGTTTGGTTTGCAACACCACACAAACGATTACCATCTCGTAATGGTCTGCTGGCGGTGTACACAGCCGCCACCGGCAGCAGCGTCTTAACGTAGAAGCGATTCTCCCGAGACACGACGATGCTAGTGCGCGAATGGCAGAGTTCCAGAGTTCCCTCTCGAACGAATAACAGCAGCGACGACTACGACCACATAATCTAGTCGGCGTTGTTATTTGTTGGGAATCCGTATTTCTGTTGGTGTTACTTTTCGTGTGTTAAAGTAACCAATTTAGAGATATGCGCCACTGTGACGCTCGTCAACGTCGCTACGGAGGTATCCGAATCCGCGTACAGTGCGAACGGTGTTTCACGTGTTCGCCAGCGGTGGCTACGGAAGAAGAGTGTTTTTTTTGGTTAATCGTTGGGTTGCTTTTATTTACGTGTTGACTATTACCGACAGTCGACGTTGCCGCATCGTCAGCGTACACCACGGTGCTCACTTTGCATAACAGTCGCTTATCTATTTGCGTATCGAGATTGGCTTAGAATAAAAATTAATTTTATTTTTTTTTGTAAAAAAATATATATATATATATATTGTAAAGATTGATATTTTTTCTAAATAAATTATACAATGTGTTTTTTTTCCACATGCACACACTATCTCGCGTTGTAACACACACTGTGTTGTGTCAGTGGTCCATGTTGCTGTTCAGTGACGTGTCTCTGAGCTCAGCGTTGCAGTTGCGGCAGTGGTTGTCGTCTACGTTGCTGCCTCATGGTATGTCCCACAGCAGTTGACATCACGCACCACATGTGTCTCAACGTTGATGTTACAGTGGTTGTCGCCATGGTACACCATATCGCCCACTTTACGTAGCAGTAGTAGTAGTAGTAGTAGTAGTCGCTTACCTATCCGCAACTCGAGTTCGGATTGAAATTTTTTTCAAATAACAAATAAATTATACGAGTTCGTTTTTTTTCTGTACAGCCTTTCTCGCATCGTATCACACAGCACCGTCGGTATTGGTGTTTCATCGGATTAGAAAAAATATTTTTTTCATCGGATTAGAAAAAATATTTTTTTCATCGGATTAGAAAATTTTTTTTTCATCGGATTGGAAAAAAATATTTTTCTCACCGATTAAAAAAAAAATATTTTTTTTCAAAAAAAATGATTTTTCTCTAAAGTTATGCTAATTTTTTTGAGTTCGTTTTTTTTCTGTACAGCCTTTCTCGCATCGTATCACACAGCACCGTTGGTGTTTCATCGGATTAGAAAAAATATTTTTTTCATCGGATTAGAAAAAATATTTTTTTCATCGGATTAGAAAAATTTTTTTTTCATCGGATTGGAAAAAAATATTTTTCTCACCGATTAAAAAAAAAATATTTTTTTTCAAAAAAAATGATTTTTCTCTAAAGTTATGCTAATTTTTTTGAGTTCGTTTTTTTTCTGTACAGCCTTTCTCGCATCGTATCACACAGCACCGTTGGTGTTTCATCGGATTAGAAAAAATATTTTTTTCATCGGATTAGAAAAAATATTTTTTTCATCGGATTAGAAAAATTTTTTTTTCATCTGATTGGAAAAAAATATTTTTTTCATCGATTAGAAAAAAATATTTTTTTTTCAAAAAAAATGATTTTTCTCTAAAGTTATGCTAATTTTTTTTGAGTTCGTTTTTTGTTCTGTACAGCCTTTCTCGCATCGTATCACACAGCACCGTCGGTATTGGTGTTTCATCGGATTAGAAAAAATATTTTTTTTCATCGGATTAGAAAAAATATTTTTTTTCATCGGTTTAGAAAAAATATTTTTTTTCATCGGATTAGAAAAAATATTTTTTTCATCGGATTAGAAAAAATATTTTTTCATCGATTAGAAAAAATATTTTTTCATCGATTAGAAAAAAATATTTTTTCATCGATTAGAAAAAAATATTTTTTTCAAGAATGATTTTTCTCTAAAGTTATACTAATTTTTTTCCCGAATCAATTACAGGATCGTTTTTTTGTACACGTCATCTCTGTCTCTCAACACGCACATGCGACGACCCACAGCACCATCGACCCACAGCACCATCGACCCACAGCACCATTGTTGCCGTCTCGCGATGTATCCCACTCTACATCAACATCGTCAGTTGCTTCTTTGCGCGCTGCGCACATGCGTGCGTTGCACACACAGCGTGTACCATGCACATAAGTATGTGTTATAATTTTATTCATTTGATATATTGTATTATATTACATTACATTACATTACATTATATTGTATTGTATTATATTATATATACTATTATATTATAATATATATATATATATTATATTATATTATATTATATTATAATATTATATAATATTATATTATATATAATATAATATAATATTATATAATAAAATATATATATATATAGCCCCTGCTCCAAATAGAAGCTCTTGTTACAGAGCACTGAAGTAGAATAGTGTCGTTTACTAGTTTATATACTCATCCCCTCCACCACTGTTACAGTTGCTGAGGTGCGCTGCGGGTGAGCAAAATGAGAAACTACACGCAAACTTCGAAGAGACAAGGTACCATTTCCATCGCCACGTACTACATGCATGGCTCAGTCTTAGTTTGGCTCTCCGACTGGAGAGTACTACTCTTGCTCTTTCGTGTTCAGTTCCGGGAGCCAAGCAACGGCTTTGTGACCGTTAATGCGGGTAGTAGGTAACACGTTTTGTTTTTTGGTTTGGTTTGCAACGCAGCACAAACGATTACCATCTTGTAATGGTCTGCTGGCGGTGCACACAGCCGCCACCGGCAGCAGCGTCTTAACGTAGAAGCGATTCTCCTGAGACACGACGATGCTAGTGCGCGAATGGCAGTAGTTCCAGAGTTCCCTCTCGAACAAATAACAACAGCAGCAACGACGACGATGACTACGGCAACCACCATCATCTAGTCGGCGTTGTTATTTGTTGGGAATCCGTATCTCTGTTGGTTACTTTTAGTGTGTTACGGTAAAGTAACCGATTTAGAGATATGCGCCACTGTGACGCTCGTCAACGTCGCTACGGAGGTATCCGAATCCGCGCACAGTGCGAACGTGTTTCACATGTTCGCCAGCGGTGGCTACGGAAGAAGAGTGTTTTTTTTGGTTAATCGTTGGTTGGTTGGTTGCTCCTGCTGCGCATGCACGTGTTAACTATTACCACCAAAATGTTTTTTTTTAAATTGTTATTGTGACATGTGTCTCCCAACATGTACCGGCCCTGCGCTGAGTGTGTCTTGCAACGGCGTTGAGTGTGTCTTGCGACCCGACACTACGCCCACTCGAACGCCACTTATTCATGTCTCAAGCTCGGATTGGAAAAAATATTTTTTTCAAGAATGATTTTTCTCTATACTTATGCTAATTTTTTTCTGAATAAATGATGCTTGTGTTTTTTTCCACGCGGTGTCTCACAGCGGCATAGTTACAACAACATTGTGACGGCGTGTATCACAGCGCCTAGTTGCCTCGCCCGGCGGCGGTGTACCGACACACATACATACACACCTCGGCAGGCTACTTATTCGCATCTCGAGCTCGGATTGGAAAAAATATTTTTTTCAAGAATGATTTTTTCTCGAAAGTTATGCTAATTTTTTTCCTCAGAATAAATTACGTGTGTGTTTTTTTTCGCACATACACCATCTCCCATCGTATCACACACAGCGCTGTTGGTGTTATTGTACAACACACGCGCGACCCACAGCGCCATCATTGCTGTCTTGCGACATGTACTACTGTATCACCGTTTATTCATTTGTTATCTTGCATTACATTACATTATATTATATAATATTATATCATATTGTATTATATTATATATAATATTATATCATATTGTATTATATTATATATAATATTTTATTATATTATATATATATTATATATAATATAATATAATATAATAATATATATATATATATATATATATATATATATATATATAGCCCCTGCTCCAAATGGAAGCTCTTGTTACAGAGCACTGAAGTAGAATAGTGTTGTTTACTAGTTTATATACTCATCCCCTCCACCACTGTTACAGTTGCAGAGGTGCGCTGCGGGTGAGCAAAAGGAGAAACTACACAAACAGCCAACGTATCGCAAAACCACCCTACAGTTTCGTCGTAACTGTAACTTCGTTTGATCGCACGAGGTATAGGGCTAAACACAAAGCTACCAAAAAAAAACAACACAAACGTACTACAGCTAAAAGAAGTGGGGGTCTACTACAGAGAAAGGAAGGCGGGTGCTATAGCGAAGTAGTAGGAATCAGATAAACGTGCGCGAGGTGTGAAAATACAAACGATTCGCCAGTCCAGTCGCGACCCTTTAATTAAATAAACGCGGTTATTGTGGTTTTTTTTGCAGTGGCGAGGCAACTTTCGTCTCGTATTACAAGATGACGACCACGTTGTTGACCCCGGAACTGTGGATGTGCGTTTTCGATTACCTAACCGAAAACAGTGATAAACTCCATTTTGCAGCTACTTGTTCGATGTTCGCTCGGATTTCAAAATTACCGCAAACAGATTTGGATTTTATGGCAAAGTATCGGTATTTGGCGCGGACAAACAATTCTCCGCGGCACCAGCAACAGGATGACCTGCGTATAGTCCGTTTCCAAAACATATCTACCGCCGTTGTGGTCGCCAGATATCCTAACCCATCGTTTACTTTACCGCTGGACATCTTCCTCAGTCGTCGTGATAACTGCAGAGAGATCCCAATAACGAAATTATCGCTCGTTTGGGTTATACCTGCAGAAATTGAGAAATTTTCGTTTCACGTAGCGTGGGAATGGCAAAATGATAGGGTACAGTCCTTGTTCCGGCAAAGTGTTCCGTTTACGCGATATAAAAATCATTTCGTGCCGGTTTTTGATGCAAGCAACAGTTTCATCTGTTCGTTTTTCAAAGACGATTGGTTTACGAGTATTTTCGTTACGCTAAAGAACGTGGAGACCATCGAGGGCCTACTGCAATGTTGCCTGATGCTGCAAGACGAAATGAGTAAATCTGTACCAACCAATCGCATAACCTACACCAATGAGGGTCTTGAAATTTCTTTCAACGTGTATCGGTCCCTTATGTTTTCGATTTCGCGCAGTTACATTATGAAGAGGTCAGTAGAAAAACTCAGCGAGACGACTGTTTGCGGAATAGCCGGCAACGATGGCCCGGTATCGCAGCATCAGCGGAAGAAGGCGAAACGCGATATTTACCCTGTATTCGACATGAAAAAAAAGTCTCGCGATAAAGTAATGACGTGTTACATGTATAAAATAAAATTTATTTTACGATTGTATCGATAACGTAATGTCGTGTTACATGTATAAAATAAAATTTATTTTACGATTGTATTGATAACGTAATGTCGTGTTACATGTATAAAATAAAATTTATTTTACAAAAATCGTTTTCTTTGCGGCAAAATACGTTTTGCACACTTGGCGGAAGAGGCGCGAGAGTGGTCGTCGCCTCCGCAAGTCCGACAGTGAGGAGTCATTCTTTTTTTTACAAAAAAAAACCACGTCTGTTCTCGGCGAGTTTCAAACCAGAATTGATCGAGTGACCATAAGCCAGACACCCGCGTGAAGTTGATTCTTACAAAAAAAAGCACAAGTCTTTTCTCGGCGAGTTTCAAAGTACATAGAACTGATCGAGCAACCGAGAAACAAAGAGTAAGCGTTAGCAAACGTTTATGGTGATGGTAAAACGAAGGTGTGTTTCGTTTGCGAATCGATGTCACTGTAGTGTACGTTGCGAAGTAAAGGGAAAACAACGAATAAAATAAATTTGTTTATTTTTTTTTACAATAACCGGCGTGAATTTGGACGGATGAAAGAAAATACGGAGAAAAAACTTCGTGCTGACTATTAGGTATAGTCCGGTTTTTTTTCGGATGAAACAGTCAAATCACCGTAATAGCGTGTACGCTAATACGGTGCAGAGGCGCGCGCTGACAAGCGGATTAGTGTTGACGATGCCTGCGCACCAGCAGATCGACATTTTTCACAAAGGCAACATACTCGTCCCAGATGGGTTGCAAAATGTGCGCTTGACGCATTCACGTAGAACCTGCAGCGTGCTCGACACTTGGTAAAATTTTACCAATTCGCAGGTCCGGCAGGTAGGTAGTATTCAGGGTCACCGCTGTTGCGGCTAGTGAAAATGGCGTACTCGCGCAAATGCGACTGCTTACCTGGTAGTTGTGCTGTGCGGCGGCGGCGGTAGTTTTTTTTTGGAACCCACAAAAAAGTAATAGATTGTCACCTAAACTTTTGCACAATGAGCAACCGATATATACCTAGTTTTTTTCCCCAGGTACATTGACAGTTTTATTTTTATTGTAACAAAAAACCCTGTTTTTTTATTTTTATTTTGACCGACAATTAGACAAGCACGTTCTGATTTTACATCGACTCTCGGTGCGAACAAACAGATGTAGGTAACGTCATAGAGAACCAAATAACGAAACAACCATGCTTGTACGTAGACACTGTTTTTTTTGTAGGTTAATATAATATAATATAATATAATATAATATAATATAATATAATATAATATAATATAATAAATATAATAAAATATAATGCAATGTGATATTATATAATAGAACATGATATAATATAATTGATATAATGTAATATAATATAAAAGGTATAATATATAATATAATATAATATATAATACGATGTGATATAATATAATATAATATAATATATAATGTGATGTGTGAAAAAAATACAAGAAAAAATAAAAGCTACTACTAGTAACAGGGTGTTGAAATTAGTACGGCGAATACGCCTTAATCCGGCTTGAAATGAACCGTCGACAAAACGGGCACATCGTGAGTTTCGGGGCACAAGAGTTACAAACCACATGTCCGCACGGACACAACACTATACTCCAGTTCCGCAAGAAGCAGATTTTGCATAATAATCTTGGCGTTGTAACGATGTAGCCGTTGCCGTCCTGGGAGGAGGCAAGGTTCGAATTCGCTACAGGCGCTGCCAACCCAACAATTGGATTCGGATGGCGAACGGTAGTACACTTTTCGAGAGCTTGTTCGATTATCTTAGTCAGTCGCTCGCCGAGAGCTTGTTCGATTTGCTTAGCCAGTTCGACGATTTGGTCCGGTTGGCGAGCGGTACACTGACTAACAGCTTCTTCTTCGACTCGACTACTAGCCAGTCCGACGGTTAGGTCTGGTTGACGAGCGGTGGTACACTCACCAAGAGCTTGTTCGTTTCGATTAGCCGGTCTAGGTGGTATTTCGGACAGTTCATGCTTCGCGATATATTGACACTTTGAAAAAAAATGTCCGTGCTCCACGAAGGCGTCGTCACGTTCCTCGAATATGATAATACCGCCGCACTGGAAACAAGCGGTTTTGGTTCCCGGACCTGCGAAACGTATCGAAAAAAAAAATTAAAATTCTATAATACGACGACGACACTTACCACCGGTAAAAAATTTGTGATCGTCATGAAAAAATGTCTGTCGTGTTGGTAGTTATTATTTTTTTTCGTTTACCTACCTACGTAAAAGAATCCGGCTTTACTCAAGTGATCCGGTTGCGATTTGAAATGTCTAGGCCACAAAACCGAAGCGGACTCGAACGTCTGTAGTCTACTGTCTTCTTCGACGTAATCGGGGAACATCGGCGTAGCTTTCTCGTTTATCGAAAATAACGATTTATGTGCAACTTTGGACTCTATAAGTATATATATATATATATACACACATACACGCGAACGAAAGCAAAAATTATGGGGAAACAAAATGAAACCAAATTACTTCGATTAGAAGAAAACTAAAATACTAGGAAAAAAAAATCCACATACCTTGCTCGCGTTGTTTTATAAACGTACAGTTGGGCGATAAAAGTTTATGCAATTCAAAAGGATCGACACCAGTTTTGTATTCGGAACAGGGAAAATCCAAATCGCAGAATCGACATACGATTCGCTCGTTCTTGTTCAACAAGCATTCGTAGTAGAAGCCGGCGTTCGCTATCAAGCCTCTCTCCGACAAAGGAATCTTCCAGTCCGTCATTGTGTTTAGGCGACCTTTTGCGTCACATAAACTTAACCTATGCGTACGACCACGGTGGTGGTAGCCCTGGTGCAAGTTGTAATTGGAATTGGAATCGGAATCGGAGTCGGAGTCGTTGTCCCGGTTACCGGAGCGGCCGTGGATGTTGTTTTCCTCCATAGGAGAGTGATGAAATGGTTCTACGGTCGCAGTCGCCGAATTATTCGATAACAACAGCGGCGATGTCGTCTGTAAGCAACCAAAAAAAAAATACGAAAAACTCGCAGTTAGAAAAATCACTTTCTCTCAAAATAACAGCGTATGTGATTTACGCAAAAAAAAAATTTCGCGCCAGGGTGTGTGAGTGTGCACACATAAAAAAAAATATCCTTCTATATACACTTTTTTTTTGGTTAATGTCTCGCACCTATACTACTAGCACCTATAGGTATAAGACCCGACCGTGTTGAGACCCGTGTTGATTACATGTGCTCGGGGGAAGTGTAGAACTATTACGGGAACTGGGTACTTTAGGATACCGTACTCCTCGACAAAGCCCCATAACAGCCGTTAAACGTTTTAGATGTAGGTAGTAGGTAGGTAGGTAGGTAAGTTACATTTTACTCAACTTTACTGTTTTCACATATTTATATTGATTCTCATATTCAGCACCCGCTCGAGCGTCTGCACCCAATGCGCAACTACTGCGCCAGCGAGTACATTTACCCGGCACATCCGGATGTGTCTTTATGTACCTATTCGTTATTTATTCTTTTTTTTATTTTCCTTAATTATGTAATCGCTCCCTTCATTGTGTTTTCTCCCTGCTTGTAATTCTCCTTTAATTTTCACTTATTCGATTCTTTTTATTTATCTAGGTAGGTAGGTCGTTTTCATATTTGCCGCAACAATTTTACCCTAATTTTTATTTCAATTTCGCAGACGATGGTGTGTTTCGATATACTTTTTACCCTTATGCCGAAACGTATAAATTTTCATTAGACTGTATAAATATTTTCATTTCAAAAATTATTTTTTGGATGTAAAATCTCAACTCTCTTGTTGCAAACGTCTACGTTCACGTGCCGCATCCCACCTATCGGTATCTAGTACAAATAACGCATTATCGGTGGTATATCGGAAAACATTACCCGTTTAACTGTCTTCGGTGGTGCTGCTTTCAATGATAATCGATCCCTTTTCAGGTTCTCAGCACTTTGTTTTAGAAGCTCAAGTGACTCACACACTTCTCGAACAGCTAATTGTTCTTTTGTGGGTACAACTGGTTTCTTGGTTTTCTGTTGGTCTGTTTTCGGAGTCTTCGTTGGTGTTTGATTTTCATCCATTTTTTTATCTCCTTCGGAACACCTCGTTGTAGACTTCTTATCCTCGCGAGTAGGTAGTCAGGTAACTTACGCGCACGTGTTTTTTTTCGCTCGGCTACTACGCTGTTTACAATGTCAACTGGTTTAGCCGTTTACTTTTTTTGTTCCGCGACCGAGCACCACGTCAAAAATCTACTTTTCACCACGAACCGAATCGATAGACTGACGGTCTTCCGCTTCACGATTCTTTTTTCTTTTTCCAAGGGCGTGTCAATTTATTTGTATATATAGTCTGCGCAGGCAGAACTACTGGCGCTACGAAGCAACAAGTATAAGATCTACTTTTCACCACGAACCAAAGCGATAGACTGACTGACTGGCGGCGCTACGAAGCAACACATATAAACTCCACTTTTCACCTTGAACCGAATCGATAGGTTGATGGTCTTCCGCTTCCATCTCCGCTTCGCGATTCTTTTTCTTTTTCCAAGGGCGTGACTATTTGTTTGTATATAGTCTGCGCGAGCAGAACTACTGGCGCTACGAAGCAACAAGTATAAAATCTACTTTTCTCCTCGAACCGAATCGATAGACACTGACCGGCCTCTTCATCTTTTTTTAAAATTTGCACTAAATCTACCGAATTTCGCTCTAGTATTTGCCAGAGCCGAACTAAGTATTCACGATTCAAGGTTTGCCTTTCAATATGATATAGTAATCTACATAATAATAAATTTTGATATTTTGGATCGGTGATGTAGATGTTAACCTATTTCTTTCGAGGTTGTAACTGCTGACTGTTGTTAGCGTGTTTACATGCTTCTTTTTACCGTTGTCGGTGCGATAACGTTGCAGTAGTGGACGCAGACGAGTACTATATCACCGTAATGTGTTTGCATTGTACGACAATACGAATGAATTACCTTAACGTTGCGGTAGCGGATGCGGACGAGTTCAAATTCACCGTAAAATGTTCGAAATGCATGATAATGCGAATGAATTACCCTAACGATGCGGTAGCGGACGCCGACTAGTACAAAATCACCGTAATGTGTTCGAATTGTAATGCGAATGAATTACCCTAACAACGTAGGTATAAATTTTTATTCAAGTTTTTTTTTCAATTTATTATACAACGCTTCGCAGTATAAATATTTTCAATTCAAAGTTTTTTTTTCGAATATAACGTCTTGTTGCTGTTCTTGTTTCAAACGTCTACATTCATGGGCCGCATCCAACGTATGGGTATTTAGTCTAGCCATGTAAAGGTCTCGGTTTTCATCGTACAAATAATGTATTATCGGTGGTATATCGGAAAACGTTACCCGTTTAACGGTCTTCGGTGATGGTGGCGATTTCATTGAAAATCGATCCTCTTCCAGTTCCTGGAGGCCTTGTTGTAGACTGGCAAGTAACTCACGTGCTTTTTTTCGATCAGCTAAACCTTCTTTTGTGAGTACATCTGGTTTCTTCGTTTTCTTTTTGCTTGTTTTCGGAGTCTTCGGTGGTGATTGATTTTCATCCATTTTTTTTATCTCCTTCAGAACACCTCGTTGTAGACTTCTTCTCCTCGCAGGTAACTTACGTGCACGTTTCTTTTTTTTCGCTCGACTAACACTTCGTTTACGATTTCAACTGGTTTAGTCGTTGTTCTGTTTACTTTTTTTCCACAACAAAGCAACACATTTAAACTCCACGAACCGAATCGATAGACTGACGGTCTTCTTCCGCTTCACGCGTGCAACACTTCACGCTCACTTTGACACTGTGCTGTACTTACACCCCACCCTTCCATATTAGTGTAAAGGTATCTGGAAGGAGGGGGGGGGGTGGTTGGTTTTTAGCAGTATGGTGGGGGTGGTGGTTATTTTTTTTTCATATAAATACCTCAAAAATATTACGAAACCACCATCGTTGATATTGTGTCTTACCTACGATGTGTCTGGAAGTGTAACAAACCAAAACAAAAAACAACAACAATAAAATTCGTTCAACGTTTATTTTATTTCATCTCGAATAATTTACGTTTCGCAACAGATAGGTACTTATAATATTTAACTATAGACGAATATTCAGGAGTAAGTATACAAAATCCGAAATGACGCGAGACACGATACATCGTTTCAAACTTATTAAGCAAGTAAAGAAGTAAGTAAGTAAGTAAGTAAGTAAGTAAGTAAGTAAGTAAGTAAGTAAGTAAGTAAGTAAGTAAGTAAGTAAGTAAGTAAGTAAGTAAGTAAGTAAGTAAGTAAGTAAGTAAGTAAGTAAGTAAGTAAAGTAAGTAGGTAAGTAAGTAAGTAAGTAGGTAAGGTAGGTAAGCAAGTATTATATTCTGTTCAAAAGTTCTCGAACTAAATATTGTTCCGGAGAGAAAATTTTCAAAAGAGTCTTCAACCCGCTCAGGTTTCCTAGTCCTATATAGAAACCACACCCTTTCTCAAATAGGTCAAGATATTCCGCTAAGAAATCGATTGTGAAATCTAATTTTTGTTTCTCATCTGAAAAACACACTCTCGATAATTCTGGAATGTAACAAAACATCTCGGTTTTGTAGTTTACTCCCGACTCTATAACTTTTTCTCTCGAAAATAACCATTTCAATTTATTAGTCAAAAACTTTATACGTTTTTCCTGACTACTAACCGTAGATCTTAACATCGCCACCACAAGCGGCACATTTTGGAAATCTGTATTTACGAGTAGGTAATCGAGCGCTGCTTTTTTGAAATCGATTCTCGAAATTTCAAAAACTTTTACATACTGCCAACCACAACAATGCAAGCAGGGATCTGCTAAACCGAGGTCGATTAAATTCAAAAAATTTCTGGTGGTCAATTTTTTCTGCAGTTTAAGCCATAACGGAAGAATAAAAACATCCGAAAGAAAAGACTCGTCCGCAGTCGATAATACGTTACGTATACTTATAATTCGAAACATCGTCACGTATCCGCATTCTTCTAGAAAATTTCTCGTCGCGGTCGAATCATCTTGCAAAATAATAGTTTTGAACATATAGTACCAATAAGTTGGGATATCGCTGAAGTCGATGTGAAAAAATATTTCTTGCAAATCTGGTAACGTACGGTTCCAAAAATACATCATAGATAATGGATTTGTAGACTGGAGGAGATGTGTAAACATTGCGGTAGGACCGACATACGTTTCGGTCACTACGCTTGACCAATAGTGGAAATGAGCAAGGGGTTCGGTGACGTTTTCTTTGATGGCGGAAGCGGACCAATACAGCTTTACACGATCTTCCAGACAAAACTCGCAGGCAATTTTCAATTTTTCCGCATTCGTCAATCCTTCGCATTCGTCGAGTTTCCTGATGGCTGTTTTACGATAGTCGATACTTCCGTCGCTTGTACACACAACATAGTCGAAATAATCGGCGAACGAATTGTCATCGTCTTCTTCTTGTTCGGTGGCGTCATAATGGCAATACGACGAATAAAAATTACCAGCAAACCATAGAAATTTAGTTGCGAGCTCGCGGTCCCGCGGCAAAACACATTTCATCTTTAAATCGTTGAACGTTTCCACATTAAAAACCGATTCACGCCACAAATCCGCAACTAACGCAATACTCGACAAATCTTTCAACGTACTACACATCGTTACAAATGTATGTATGTATGTGTGTGTGTATGTGTGTATATGTGTATATGTGTAAACTACCTTCTTGAGGTGATACCGGCGGCGGGTGTAGCACGTGCGCGTTAATCGAGAAAAAACAAAAAAAAACGATAACTACTCAACCTCAACGGCGGTGTTGTTTGTGGCGGTCTTTTTTTAAAGATATACTACCACGGTGCACAAACCACAATATCCCCTCTCCTACCAAAGTGTCTGCTCTCATTGGTTGCTGCTTGTGTGCCCGATTACATAACCAACAAGTGTGTTTGTGTGTATGTGTGAGTGTAGGCGGAGCTTATCGACTGTAATTGATATTGTATGTATCGTGATGGAGTCTTCAAAGTAGCCCTTGCGAAGTACTTATGCGGCTGACCTTGAAACATTTTTTTTGTGTCTGTTGACCATGGAAAAAAATGTCTCTCCTTGGCTGTCGCGACCGAGACTCAGAAGATGTAGATAGTATTTTTTTTTATCGCTTTGCAACGTGTTGTAGGTAAACCACAACACACACGACAAGACTGACTGACTGACTGACTGTAGAACGCGGCGGTTAACTCGCTTTTACTATAGAGTAGAGTATGCCGCCGTTGCTGTGCCGATATATTTTACCTATTAGGTACTGTTACTTGAAAATAATTACTCCCGGCTTTAGGTAGGGTTTAGAAGCTTACCTTTTATTTTTCTCAAGAACGACTGTATCGATTAACTTACTTTTTTTTGTTTTCCTCAACAATTTGTACTACTCTATAACTAGACTGTGGCTTTTTCATTTATCACATATGTAACTTTAACTTCGTTCGCGCAAAGTATAGGGTTAAATAAAAAAAATTAGCAAAAAAAACTCAACAGATTTTACGTACCGATGATGAATTTGGTAGATACGATGATGATTTTGGTAGATACGTCGATGAAAAAAAACTGAACTGTGGCGGTGGCGGCGGCGGCGACGGCGATGACGACGTCACCAAAGTCCACTGCACACGCAGTCACGCTGCAGAGTTGGTAAATACGCAGAGCGAGGCGATGTAGAGAGCGGTGCAGAAAAGCAAAAAGTAGACGAGTAGACGATACGAATTTGCCGCGCAACGCGACCGATAGCAGCCGGTCACCATTAGACCGACGGTTACCGCGAAAACGTAGAGAAACAGACGCAAACCCATCGTGTCGATGATGCGCCGTAGAAGCTCGGTTGCTGCGTCGGCTATATCGTTTTTGGTGTTTGCGCGTCTAACCTCCTCGTTAATTTTACCGTATCGTTCCATATCGTCGGGAAACACCTGTCGCTCGCTACGTTTAAGAAAAAAAACAGAACATTGTTACAGCGCGCTATTCTTTCTTCTGTAAATTTTTTTTAAAGTTTAAAAAATCTTAATACGTATCAAAATCAGTTCCGAAAAAAAATGAGTAATATTCAAAAAAAACAAAATTCAGAACTGAAAAAATATATTGAGAACCTGACAAAGTTCAAGACCTCTTTTTTTCTTTGAAAACAAAATCATCAAAAATGGCCAAATTTTGTCGAACTGAAAGCTTTTTCAAAAAAAAATCTATTACTTTCTCCAAATAATCGATTACTCGATTACTAAATGGTAATCGATTAATCACAAACAAAAGCGGCAGCAACGTTCTCGTAGGTATATAACTTATATTTAAAAATTTTCAAAAAAAATTTCAAAAGTTTATAATTTTTCCAATATTCTTACAAACTGACTTATCAAAATTCCAATTGCAGATTTGTGTTTAGCCCTTTACTTCGCAACATACACTACAGTGACATCGATTTCGCGAACGAAACACACCTTCGTTTTACCATCACCATAAACGTTTGCTAACGCTTACTCTTTGTTTCTCGTTCGCTCGATCAGTTCTACTTTGATACTCGCCGAGAACAGACATGCATTTTTTTGTAAGAATTAACTTCTCTTGGCAAAAAAAATGAGACTCCTACACCGAAAAAAATTGTTGTCAAAAATTTTTGTTCAATTTGATAAAATAACAAAAAAAACACGATGACCTAACCACAGGTATGGTATTAGAAAACACTGGTATGGTGTTAAAAAAAAACCACCAAAATCATATACACACATACAGGGTCTATAAATGAACCGGGCAACGTCTGCGCGAAAATCCCGGCTTGAAAAAATGAAATTTCAGATTTTTTTCGTTTTTTTTTTCGTGTCTATTACAGGGTTGATCAGAGTCTGCTCTGAAAAAGACTCGCAAAGGACTCGAAGACTCGAAGTCGACTCGGAGTCTTGTTTTTCTGTGAGACTCGTTTTTTTTTAACGACTCTAAAAAAGTCTAAATACTATGCGAGCGAGTCTTTATTACGAGTCGCAGTTTTATTTTTTTTCTCATCTGACTGTATTTTTGAAGGTAAAAAAAAAAGGTGAAGTTTTTTTTGAGTTTTTCAATGGTTTTTTTTCAACTTTCCGAAGTCGTGAAGATGGAACTCGCTGAAGACTCCGAGTCTTTTTCCGAGTCTTTTTGTGAAAGACTCACGGGGTGGTGTCGACTCGGAGGTACAATTTCTAAGGACTCGTGTCTCTCGGCTCGGAGTCGTAATTTTCAAGGACTCGAGTCAACCCTGGTCTATTAGTCCTGAAAGAAAGGTTATCAAGTGTCAAAATCGTAATTTTGATGAATTAACTGTTTAATGATAAATCCATGAAAAAAAATATTCACGTATAATGTTATAGCGTAGGCAATTCAACTTTGCGAAGCGTATTTCACACTTTTACCTGCGTATTTTATTTGTCACTTTTTTTTTACAACCTTGCTTTCGTTTTGTTGCGTACTACAACAATAATATCAGTGACGCATCACAACAAAACGGGGAAAAAAGAAAAGAAAAGAACGGGAACCTTTACACAAACCTTCTTGCCCGGTTCATTTATAGACGCTGCGCGCATACACAAGCATACGCACATACACACACACACACGTATGTAAGTGTGCGCTCTATATAGGGACGACTTTACGATTATACTGATGCGGAATCGTCATTGTCGTTGTCATTGTCATCGTCATCATCATCAGTAGATGATAATGATGAAGATGATGCAAAATAGTTCAAATACGCGACAAAAGACGCGCAGCAACGACACAAGCGCCACAGCAGCGCAGTCGTCACCGTTGTCGTCGTTTTTGGTTACGCTTGACTCGAACATAGACGAATTCGCGTATCATTTAGCTTTTCTCATGGCGCCCCATGATCTCGGCGAGTACGTAGCACTTGGTCAAAGTAAGCACCGTAACAACAACAACAACGGTGACGCTGTAACAAACCGGATACCTACCGCTGGCTTGACTAACAGAGCTGTTGTTAACAAGTGTAGCACGGTTAGTGTTGCAGACAATGACGAAGAATACACCAACGACGCAAATCGCAATGCCGAAGATAAGACAAAAATAACAGACAACGACGCGACCGCCAAACACCTACAGCAAACAGTCTGTACACGTAGACACGTTACTTTCGAGGATCGCGTAAACGGGCGCAATGTTAATTTGGCTCTACTGAGACGTACGAGTACCGACAACGGTCGAAGTGCACACGATACTGTTGCTGCTTCGGTTGCTCCCACCGATGCGAACCGCGGCGAGTACAAGGTTGTCGGAAGCGGTGACGCGATGACTGCAACCACTTCCACCACCACCAACACAGCAACGACTTTGACTCAGTCTGCGGCACTGGTCGTGGCCGAGTACGATAGAAACGATCGAATACGCTACTATCCGCAAGTACGCCAACTATTGACCGAACACAAAAACGCGCTGGCCACGCATAACGTATTTATTTACAATACGCCGCTAATGTATCGTTCGTTGAGCAGCAGCAGCAGCAGCAGCGGCAACAGCAACAGCAGCGGTAGCAGCAGCAGTAGCAACATTGTTGACAAACAAAATGAAACCAGCAACAACAACAACAACAACAACAACAACAACAACAATAACAATGGTGGCGGTGTCGATGCCGGGGATCGAGAAACGTACTTTTTCAGCACAGCGATAGACACGGGTAAGCGATTGGTGCACGTCGCCTATCTCGACTACGAGCATCGAGCCTTCAATATATTATGTAATCGTCGACTTCGTCGTCATAGTCGCCAAGACGACAGCAGTATAGAACGTAGTAAACGCTATTACAGAGACAACTATTACGATACAAGTAGCGAAGAGGATGATAATGAAGATGATGATGATTATGATTATGATGGTGATGTAGATGATAATGACGATGCCGATAACAATAACAATAACGATAACGATGACGGCAAGATAGGCAATGGCTGCGACAGTGATAATGTCAACGGAGGAAACGACAATGTGTCGCACTTGACGCACTTTGACAACTACATCAGTCGTAACCGAATACAGACGTTTACGTGCAATACGATGCTGCTACGTCGACGTGCTATTGTCGTGTTGTTCGTCAATAATGTTTCGTGTGTTAACGCGATTAGCGCTTTCGGCGCTGTACACGCTCTGAACTATTGCGTGCTGCTGTCTAACAATAATTTGGGTATCGACGCGTTAAGCCTCATTGTGGCCGACATGCTGCGTAACATGCTACAGCACGGTGGTAAATTGTGGAACGTATTTTCCAATCGCCCGTACACCTGTACCAGCAACAAATTCATTGTGCTGAATCCGTACGCGTATATCGAAAAGATTCGAGATACACGACGATGAAACTTAGGGGAACGGCTGGTAAGTGTGCGCAGCTTGTAAGTGTGCGCACCCATGTTTTCTCGGAACTGGTAACAGTGGGAAGGTAGCTGTCAGGCGCTACATCAAGGTTTTATGTATAAGGTAACACTGGCACGCAAATATCCAACATTCCGGTGCCAAAAAAAGAAAAAATTGACTTTGTTGTTTTTTGATAAGTCCAATCAATGATTTTTAGGTTCGAAAAGTTTTGAAAAAAATTTTTCTACGAAAGTTAGAAGTTCCAAGTATGACTTGAATGAAAATTTAAGGTAAATACTATACGTTGCTGTTATGCAGCACTCTGAAATTTGAATACACGATTTTTAACAATTTTTTCAAGTTTCAACGTGATGTGCTTCTAAGTGTGCGCACTTTAATTTTTGTAAATTTTTGGGAAATTTGACTTTTAAAAGGGAGAGAGAGGAGCAGAGATGTGTATTGCGTAACACGCTGTGATTTTACTTGATGCCTGGGTCCACTGAGTTTTAAATTTTCATTTCGGAATATGCAGAATTTCAGGTAGGGAAGGGCTGGTAAGTGTGCGCAGGTAATAGAATAATAGTCATAACTGGACTAATTTTGATCCGATTAATTTCAAATTTTCAGAGAACATAGTTTTATTATTCCACTTTGATCTAAGCAAAAGCTTTTTAATGATTAATGTTTATGTATTTAGAATAGAATGAAACAAAAAAAGTGCGCACACTTACAAACCCTAATGCGCACACTTACAAGACTGGTCCTCTAAGTGTGCGCATTTTTGACTTGTCACGAAAATGTAAATGACCAGAAAAGTTGAATATAAAAAAATTCCAATCAAGCATAGTCTGAAAGTAGAATAATGAGGCTATGTCCTCCAAAAATTTGAAATCAAACGGATAAAAACTGGCTGAGTTATGGCCATTTTTCCAATACCTGCGCACACTTACCAGCCCTTCCCCTAATTTGCAAGAAAGAAAGAGAAAGAGAGAAAAACGAGAGAGAGATAGCAAGCTAAGGGGGGGGGGCAAGTGGAAAAATAGAAAAAACTAGCCTGACCAAACTAACAATTGTAGGGGTATTGACAGAGTGTGTGTCAATAGAGTGTGTGAGGGTGTGTCGATAGGGTGTGTGAGTGTGTGTGTGATTTGCTCCGCTATTGGTTTTCACTTCTACAGTATCATTATCGTGCAGTGTACTACGTGGTTTGTGTTTGTTTTTCACTGCTCGCACACGCGTCGGCTCTTTTAGTTTTTTTTTATTTTTCGCATACACGTCACTCTGTGTAGAGCATTGTGATATGTTGATCGATAGCGCAGAAGTTTTGCGTGTTTTGAACGCTAGCCGTGGTAACGCTGCCAATGTTGCTAATGCGGCATGGCACAACGACAACAACCACAACGAAAACAACAAGTACGATGACTGTTGTCGAGATCGTTTGTCGTACGACTACTTCGACAGATTTGATAAGCGTATGCGCGACTGGTGCTTGCGTGCTGGTATCCGCCTGCCGGATTTGTACTTTTCGTTTTGGCTGCTGATGAGTCGACCGCTCGATCGAAATGCCTTCACAACGGAGGGTCGTCGTCTGTTACGTGTACGTTACACACAGGATGATGACGAGCCGCTAGAAGTGTGCCTACTACGTATGGTTACACTGCTCTCGCGACGCTACAATCGTACAGACGATGACGACGACAACGACGACGACTTACTTGCCACTCCTGAAGCCGCCGATTTGTTGGACTTGCCGCCCGTACTACCAAGAACTGCGGATAATTTCATCGACGCGATAGATGCGATTGCCGATTTGTGCGTACCTTGTAAAGTACACGTCGCTGCTTCGGCGGGGCCCAGTGTTGGCGAGCCGTCGTCAATGTATACACGCTATTTGCACTGGCTCAACGAGTCACTGGCTCGCCTGTCAAAATGCACCTGCTACTCCAGCGATACACACACCACCGACAAATCACAACACACTACGGGCAACGAAAACGTCGACAAGGACGACGACGATGACAATAGCTCGGCTAGCAGCAGTAGCAGCAGTTGCGGTAGCAGCAACAGCGGCTGTGTAGTCGGCAAAAGCAACAGTACCGAGTACCATACGCATAAGGTCCGGTTTATTGGGCGTGCCGCAGAAGCGATGTTTGGCCGAGAAAAGCTCGAACATCTACGGCGTAGGCTGCTGGTAAAGAAAAACTACGCAGCAGACAAGGATTGTTCGGTCGCCGTTGATGATACGGCCAATGACAACAGCTGGAGTTCTTGCTGCCAACGACGACACCAAGACACCGCCGCCGCCGCCGCCGCCACCGACGACGACGACGACGACGACGATGGTAAAACAGCAGGCAAGCGGCACGTGTCAAGAGGAACGCAAACGCTGCTGTCAGTGAGGTCGAATCGACAAAAACACAATCTCAACACTTTGGCGCTGCTGTACGAGGCGTTGGCTCGCGGTTATCTGCTGCTTTCGAGTAACTACAACAACGTGGATTTCGACGACCCGACTCACACGCGCAACGCCTGCTGCATATTACGCCTGAGTCAGCACACTTGTCGCGAGATCGTCTATCAGCTCGAGTACGCTAAACATCTGATGACCAAGGGAACAGGTGTGGGTATCGACATGAGCAGCGTGCCGAGAACGCCGAAACCAGACAGCGTGATCAAAAACACGTTCACCGAAATCGTCTCGTCTCTCGACAATAACGTTTCTATAGTGCATCGACGCACAAAATGCGCGATATACTTGCCGGTGTACGCCGACACGATGCCAGACTTGCTGAAATTCAAATGCAAATCGTCGTTGGTACCGCTAAACAACGTGTACGGTGCGCTGGTTGTCGATAATTTGTTTTGGCGCAAAGCCAACAACGAGACAGTCGTTGCAGCAGCAGCAGCAGCAGCAACAGCAGTCGATGATGACTGCGAGAATAACGCATCAGATTTGACGCTCGCTCCGTACAAAGTTATTTGTTCGAACGAATGGTGGTATCTGTTTGATGCGTCGGCGTCGACATCGCTGTACTCGGAGACGGATGAATTGTACGAGTTGCGTAAGCGCTATGTTATGGCAGCGACGACCGCCGCCGCTGCTGCTGCCGCCGCACAAGATGAGGTGTCTGTTGCCGGGTGCGCTGTACCGGCCACTAATGTCGCCAAGCCGTCGCCGAAGCAGCGTCCAAATCAAACAACCGGGTTTTCGCTGATGAATCGAATTAGCGAACCGACACAGCTCGGCGAATTGTACGCGTGCCAGTGGACGTTCGAGTTTGCGTACGCACACTTGGTACTGCGTGGCTTCTACACTCGACGCGTGCCCGCGCGAAAGATCCTCGCGCAGATTGTGAACAGCGTGTGTACCACCGGCTCGCCGTACATCGTGTGGGCCAACAACGTCAACGTGTTCAATAATTTGCGACGCTACGGTCCGATAACAGCGTTGAATCTCTGCTCGGAAATTTGCAATTACACGTCCACTTTGTCATTTTGCACGCTAATCACCGTCAACGCTGGCGTAATTAACACGACTCGATGGAATTACGAAATAGACGCTGAGACTGCTGCGGCAAATGACGTCAGACTAGACGAATATATCGACGAGCGCAGTGGCACCGCAGACGACAGCAACGACAACGGTTATAACGCGGACAATGAAGATGACTGCCACGAAAACAGACGCGCACGCTGTCGACGTCCATACACCGTTGATCGCGACTTTATGATTGCGCTGTGGAACTACGTGCGTAGCTGCGTCGGAGACGACACGTTTCTGCGCAATGACTTGAGACTGTGCGGCAACACCGACTACTATCGCTGCGGCTACGACGATGCTTGCACTGCGGCTAGCAGACACGGCATCGTTTCTACTACTAGCAATCACAACAGCCGCGGCAGCAGCAGCAGCAGCGTTAGCGTCGAGACGCAAGCGATACGCGACGAGTGCGTTCGACAATACGCCTATGTTGTTGGCTTTTTGGCGTGCGACGCTCTCAATCGCTATATCGGACCTAACGGTCGCTTCAACCGGGAGACTGGCAGTCGCCGTGATGACAATAAAAGCGGTCGACAGGGCGGCGTGTGGTCGTGTCGCACAACGTTGACCAAGCTGGGTGTGGATTACGACACGCTGTCCGGCGATCGACAAATCGGCGTGAATTTGTGCGGTGTCTTCGACGGCGCCTGCCTCAACGACTACGTGAGCTACGAAGCGCGTGACGACACTGTGCACGATCGGTTCGAGTCGTTTGCCGCGCTGACCGCCGAATTGCTGTACAAGGGCGCGATTCGCGCCAGCTGCTCCGCGCACCAACGATACGGCATTACGTGCGCCTACTGGTTGGACAGCGAGTTTGCGCGTGGTCGTTTTCAATTTCATTTGCGCGATCGCGCCATCGACACCAGCACGTGCTGGTCGCATTTGGCGTTGAGCGCGACGCGCGGCATGGCCAACTCGATGATCACGTCAGGCGCACCCACTTCGATAGCCAGCAAATTGGTCGGCGTCTGCGAGTCGGTGAGTCGACCGATCGCGGCTGTCATTACTACCGCGAATTTGGCCGGTCTGTCGCAATTCGTGTGTCGCGGTGTACGCTATCTTGCACAACTTCATCCGCGTGCGACTCTGCGCTTTGACGCGCACAACAACGTAGCTACGCAGCTTGGCGGCTACGCGGCGACCGCGCACTTCGTCGATCACGCGCACTCCACCAAGGCGCACATACGCGCCACGTACGACGACGTGCTGGCGCTGCTACAGCTCAGCAAGCGACTCGACTTCAAAGTCGCGCTCTACTACCCGTCCTTCAGACACGTCTCTGACTCGCTGAACGTGGTAACGAAGACGCAACCACAGCAGTCGACATGGTGCGCCGCCGGAGTACCTCCAACAGCAGCGGCCGCCGCAACACGTGCAACGTGCAGCAACGGAGTTGTACTCGACATAGCGACCATTCTTGCCGATGTCGAAGATACTATGGCTCAAGATTGCGACTCGTGTACACTTTAGGGCAAGAGACTTGCCGCCGCCGCCGCAGCAAAAGCAGCAGCGACAGTTTGTTTACTCTATCTCGTCGGTTATCTATATAAATATATTTGCCTTTTTTTTTTACTCCAACATCATACCTATACTTTTGTATCGCGTATACTTTGTACTTATATATTTTGAAATATACCAGGTTCTTCTACGAATAAAACATTTACCTATTGTAAAAAAAAAGGTTCTAAAACTAGAATCGAAAAAAAACACCATCATAAATATACGAGAAAAAAAATTTAATTTTATACTAAAGTAATTTTTTTTCTCCGTATTCAAAGGTTACAAAATTTTATGAACCACCTTCGATGTAGTCTCCCTTTTTCTGGACGATCTTGGTCCAACGATTGGGGAGCTGTTTGATTCCGGTCAGGAGACCATTTTGGTTGAGCTTGCGAATCTCGCCGGTCACAACTCTTGTCAGCTCCGTTAGAGAGGAAGAACGAGTCTTTCGAAGGGTTTCTTTCAGCTTGGGAAATAAGTCGTACTCGCAGGGACTCATATCCGGGCTGTTGGGGGGATGCTCGATGGTTTCCCAGCCGTAGTGGTCCAAAAGTAGGCGAATAGGTTGTGCGACTGCGTGTGGTCTCGCGTTCTCGTGCAGAATGATGACGCCGCGCTTCATCAATTCGGGTCGGTGTTTTTGAATTTTCGCCCTTACACAACGTGCGAGAAACTTTGTGTAGTACTTGGCAGTGACTGCGGTACCGATCGGAACTGTTTGGGTACAAAGTACACCCTTACTATCGTACGCCGTGATCATCACAAACTTTGTTTCCGATCGCGGCTGTTCGATGGCTTTCTTTGGACGGGGCGACGTTGTACCGCTTCGTTTGTTACTACTCTGCCTTTTCAGCTGTGGGTTGAAAACTCGCATCCGCAATTTGTCAATAGCCACGATACGGTCCAAAAAATTACCCAACTCACGTTTATAGCGCCTGAGATGAGCTTCGGCAACGCGTAAACGAGTCGCTTTTTGTTGCTTGCCAAGAAACCGTGGCACCCAGCGATCGTATATTTTACGACACTTCAAAACCTTAGTGATGATCTGCTGCACGGTTGTTTCGTTCAGTTTGGTTTCAGCTGCTAGTTCGCTACCCGTCAACTGACTATCCTCGTCCAGAGCCACGCTTACAAGCATCTGGTTAGTGAAATTTGGCGAGGTGTTCTTCCCGGATACAGGTCTGCTGGAGCGCGGAGCGTTTGCGGTACTTGTTCTCCCCTTTCTGAACCTCGTACACCACCTGGATACGGTGGTACGATGTATGGTATTACCGCAGTCACCGTTGGCCTCCACTAACGCGTTGTAAATTTCGCAAACTCTTTTACCGCGAAAAAATTCAGTCTTAATAAACGAACGTTGTTCTAACACGGTCAACCGAATCGAGGGTTTTGTACCACTCCTCCTCGCGCGAACCGATCTATCACACATGTTGTTCATGCTACAGCAAACATACTAAACTACACCTACCAGACTGACATCTTTCCACCATGAACAAAAAAATCGAGTTTCTAACCTAATTAACTTTTCGAGAATAACAGAAAGAGAAAAAGTGAGAGAAAGAGAAGTGGAGAGATCGTCCTCCCGCCACAGTGTTTTCCATTCGGTAGGTGCTGTACTTTGGTGGGATATGCTTAGTTGGTTGTTGCTATGGGAGATAATAGGAACTCAAACTTTTGACTTCGTGTTTTGACAAAAAAAATCCTAAAACATCCAGACCCGGACCAAAAAAAGAAACAGAAAAAAAAGGTCTTCGATAAAGGGCTAGGTGGTGCCTTACCCTTAGGTATACGATGTGTAAGTATACTGACAAAAATTTTTTTTATTAAAATAAACACAAAAAAGAAGATATTTCTAATTCATTTCAAACGCGCATACGTATATATATATATATCGCCATGCAAAACGCGGAACATGTATAATAGGTAATGACAACAACGTTGAAAGATAGGCAGGTACCTATGTATATAGCGCAACGTGAACGCGCTCAGTTTTTCTTCTTGAACTCGAACATCTTGTAGTGACTGAGAGCGTCCTTCATCCAGGACGCGCCTACGATACGTTTGGCGAAACGCCGTTCCATTTCGCTGCCGAGCATATAGTCGAGCGTGACGCAGGGCTCGTTCAGCTTCTTCAGTCGCTCGTCCCAACTGCAGTTGTCCGTCGATTGTCCATCTATCGAGAGCACGTCGAATACGCAGCCTTTGTACAGCAACAGATTGTAGGTGCTGTTGTCGACGGTCATCGACAGCGGATACACGTCAAGCGCCCAGTTAGGGCCGCCCTTGCTGAATACGTGATAGTATTGGTCCGGATCGAAGCACGGATCGATTTTGCGTCGTTGCGCGGCCGTCAACTGATCCTCGGCCAGCGGCACCTCCTGCAGGTCTTTGACAATCTGCGCGACGGTGCTCTCGGAGTTTGCCTTGAACCGTTCGCACATGTTGACGAATTTCTGTTTTTTACTCACCGGTGCCACACACTGATTTGCCCAGCTCACAAAGGCCGCGTAGTACGGCGCCAACGAGTCGGTTGGACGTGCCTTGAGCATATCCACGGCGCGTAGATAATATTTGAAATCCAATTCCAACGCGATCATCGAAATGTTTTTGTCGTTTACGATGCGCGCGGTTTCGAATATGCTGTACGCGATCGTCGCACGCTCGTCGTGATCGAAAACAGTGTGGAAGTGTTTAGCGTCTATGGCGGCCAGTTGTTTGGGCATGTCGTCGCACAACAAGTAGTCTACCAGTTCGCGACAGACGATGAAATCGTTGCGACGAATTTTGAGCATCGTTTTGGCCAGCAAGCTAGTCTTGTGACGGCGCAGACAGTAAGTCGCGATAGCGTACATGGCCCATTTAGATTTGACGTCTTGCAGCACGTCCGGTACGTATACCGCTAAATTTATGGGTCGCGCTGCCGAGTTTTTCTGCCGTCGCTGGTGCTGCTTCTCGCCATTCGTCTCGACGTCGCTCTGATTTTCGTGTATGATCGTCTCGTTGGTCGTCGACAACGCGTCGTCTCCATCGGCCATGTCTATGGCAGCCGAATTATCGGTGGTGTTGGTGGCGGCTGCGACCGATCCGTTAAGTTTGGCGCGTTTACAGCTGTTACCAGGATTTGTGCTCAAATCGCTGCCGTCGCTGCTGTCCCGACGTTTACGATGGCCCGAAGATGGGCTGCTGGTACTCTGCTTGTAGGCGCACTGCAGCATGACGTATACGGTGCAAAATATTTTGTGACTTTGCTTCTCGCCGTAGTCGAACTGATCGAAGCTCTTGATTATGGTTTTGAGCTGATTGTCACGCGCCATACGCGCGTACAGTTCTCGATTCTGGTTTGGTGTACCGTCGCGAAAATTGCGAAATAGACGCGCTACATGCGACTGGTTAAAAGTCACAGAGTCGGCTTTACGTAGCTGCTGCTTACTGGTACCGCGTATAAATTGCGACGGTGCCGCCACCGATACCATCGACTCGCCATCCTCCGCGTCGAGCAGAGCCGTTTCGTCGCTGTTCGCATAGGTGCGCATCTCGTCTGCTTGTAAACCAGCAACCATTTTTATCGTGTTGTAAGCTTCGTCGCCGAGGTGTGTCACGTTTGCTCGGTTTCTCTCTCCCTCTCTCTCTTTTTCTATATATATATATATATATATATATCCGTTCACTTTCGCGTATCAGGTGCCGCGCCAATGCTGCTCGTTTACTTACTCTCTACACTCTATATTACTTAGCCAAAAAGTTCGTTAGGTGCAAGCTCGTAACTCCTTGCTGATGTATATACTATATACCAGATGTGTTTTTACTTGGTGAGTAACTGCGTGTGTGTGTGTGTGATTGAGTGAGTGAGTGAGTGAGTGAGTGAGTGAGTGTGTGTGTGGGTGGGTGGGTGTGTGTCTGATTGGTAAAAAAAACCTACAAATTTTAGTCGTACGGAATGGAACTAATGCGACACATCGATATTCCTTCTTGATTATTGGCAAGAGTCAGTCAGAAGGTGGCAGTCGAAAATTTCTGACCACAAAAAAATGGAACTGGTTATACAGGCGCTATGATTGCTCGTTTCCTGTGTTTTTTTTCTGCGCTCCAACTGAATTTTCAAAATATGGACGATTTCTGTCCCAGAACGGTAGTCATTATCACACCACTGCAAGTTTCTGCTTTGCATCCGTAAAAAAACCGAGCAAACAAGCGTTAAGCTGTACCTACACGTCGACAACTACAAAAAGTCAGTAGCGTTTGACGTGTCGATGAGTGGTTGATAAAAAAAATACCAACATGTGTGTGTAACCTGAGTAAAAAATAGTAGAAAATGAAACGAGTTTTACGGTGCTAAGCGTCATATTTGTATATCTCTTTGTAAGTACGTGTTAGAATGATGACGAGCGTGCACTTTTGAAATTTCCAAGTTTTTCTGTGTGCAGCGAGGCAAGGTAATTTGTCATACAATCGGACCTTACTAACCTTGCGAGGCCTGTTTTGCAAATAGGAGAAGTTACAGGCACAGAGGAGGCTCGAAACAGTAAAAAATCGGCATAAACGGAGGGCAGGCGATACTGCCGATACGTGGAGCGGAAAAAATAGTAGAAAACGAGACGAATCTCACTATGCAAGCGCCATCCCTTCAGCTCAATTCGTATCCGACTGGCGCATGGTTGAAGTTTTTTATAACCCGTACACTACAGTGACATCGATTCACGAACGAAACACGCGTTCGTTTTACCATCACCATAAATGTTCGCTAAGGTGTACTCTTTGTTTTTTTTGTTCGTTCGATCAGTTTTGCAAATGACGCTGCAAAGTCTGACAAAAATTTTTGTCTACAGATTCCCTAGTACGTGCATACTTTTACCTACCTACAACAACACAGAAAACCACTTTTCACGGCAAAACATTGCGAGACCCTCTCTCGCAACGTAAAAACAAAACGCCTCCGAGAAGAGGATATAGCGTGATATCCTAAATTGGTTTTGTAACGCTGCAACGTGCCTGCGTGTGTGTGTGTGTGTGTATATATATAGAGAGCGAGTGTGCGAGAAAGAGAGAGAAGAGAAAAAAAGAAAGAATTGACACGTAGTTGATAGTAGTCGCAAAAATGGTAGGAGGTTTTTTTTTGTTGGTAATATTATTCTTTTTCGATATGTTCACTTCGGACATTGACAAGGTGATCAGTCTGCAGGAAGACTTACGTAAACGCATTATACGCGAAAACACGGTGCTGGGTGTAAAACGCCAACAGACTCAGCGTTATGGCCGCGTTGGCAACGAGGACTTTAGCGACGCGTCGCTACTGGCCTCTTCGCAGCTGGCACCGTCGCTGTTTAATCAGCAACGCCAACGTCAACCACAAATCGGCGGTAGCAGTAGTAGCTGCTACGGTAACGGCGGCGGCAAAACGACTCGTCAGTTTATCAATACCGACATTACGGACGCGTATCGCCGTTTGCACGACACTTTTTTCATCAAGCGCACATACTTTACGTACGATGCACTACCGCTGCTGACCACCGCGGAAGCTGTACAGCAGCAGCTTGATCAGCTGCCTGCGACTGCCGCTGACTCGGAAGTTTTTTCGACAGCTGCCAGCGCCGCCGCCACTGTCGCGACGATCAGCGCAGCAAATCGGCATAACAGCTTCGAAGACGCCGAACTGCAAGAATTTCTACAGCAGCGCAACAATCGACGTCAACAGCAACGATTGCCGGGCACGATGTCGTCGTCGTCGTCATCGTCGTCAACAGTGCCTGTGGAAGACACGCTGTTTCTAGTGCAACAGCGACGAAAGCGTAAAGTAGAATCGGCGATCGCGCGCACCAACCGCATGTTGGTTATGCGACGTCTGTTCGCCAATCAGGTGGACACCCAAGCTAGTCTGTCGTTGACCAGCATCGAGCAGTTTGGCGACGCAAATTACGCGCGCACTCAGAATCGTCGTACCTACATACTGAATCCGCTCAATGTGGCTACCGGCGACACGACAAACGCCGCCGCTAATAACGCGCACCAGCGACCTCAACGTCGTCGAGCGGAGCAGCAGCAACGACACCAGCAGCTGCAGCAGCAACACCCAAGTGATGAGAAGGTGACGTGGGGCTGGGAAAACGCGGATCATATCGTGCGACCATATGGCAGCGGCGGCGGCGGCGGCGGCGGCGGCGGCGGTGGCAATGACAACATCGCTGCCGCCACCACTGCCAATAAACGTAACTTTGACGTGACGCAACACTGGACCGACAAGCGACTGCGTCTCGTCGACACGTGGATCGGTACAACGGCCAACGAGTTTATGGATAACGAGCAGTGCTGCGGCGGCGGAAGCGGCGGAACTGGCGCACGACGACGACCACTGTTCAACAACAGCGGCATTCTGGACACAGATGACGAGACTGGGACGCCGCTATACGTTAGTCGCGGTACCCAACAACGCATTACCGAATTTGTGCTGAAACGCGACAATCACGACGATTGTGATTTACTAAACAGCACATATACGAGAGGCGGTGGCGGCAACGGTGAAGATTCGAGCGGTACGACGTCGACCTTGTTGCCGGTAGAGTCACGCTATTTACGCTACGGTGCTGCGCTAGCCAGCGCCGAGTCTTCGGCTAGTGTGTCTGCCATATCGGCGCAGCTCTTCGGCGACTGCGCCAACGATGCGGACATTGTGGCTGATTCTGGTGGTGTGACTGGGTCGGTGCTTACGTCGTCGAGCGCAACAGCAGACAAGCGCTTGCCGCACCTAAGCGTGAGCGGTATAGTGGGTAGCCGCTACAATTATGTCGAGCGTGTCGAATCTGCGCGACTCGGCAGAGGTCGTGCCGGCATCGATGATGATGATGATAACGACAACGATGGCTACGATGACCAGAGTGTCGGCGTTTGTCGCCGCGGCAAGCAGTTGTGGCGCGTGCCACGTTTCACGGGTATACGCAAGTTTCAGAATCGTCTGGCACTCATGTGCGTCAATACGTCGCGTCTACTCTACACCGTAGACTGTTTTCGCTTTGCCCGCAACTACGACGGTACAGACGACACGCTGATGCTATACGCGCTAAACTATTATCTGGACTTTGATATCGGCATTGCCGATCGTGTCTGCGCGACTCGTCGTCGTAATCGTAGTCGTCGCGGACGACGGCAACAACAACCGCAAAATCTTTGCATCTACAGCAACGACAACAGCGACAGCGATGAAGGCAACAACAACAACAACTCAACGGCAGCGCAAACTCTGCGCAAACAGCATTTCGCAGTGGTTACGCATTTGTTGTCGTTGACCGGCTACGAGGAGTACGTGTTTGGGCTGGCCTATTTGCTCGCGTTCAACGTCGACGTGATACTTGGCTCGGAGCATGCGAACATTGTGCATCGGTACACGCACAAGCGTTGCGCTAATTTCTGTCGCGAAGACAGTGCAACAGATGCACGAGGTCTCAGTAGTAGCAGTCAAACCCTGAAGGCGACCAGACGTCTGTTTGGCAGCGCAGAGACTCAGAGCCACCTCGACGCCGAACACCTACGCAAAAAACAACGAACGTGTGCACCACTCAACAGCGAAGCAAGCAGCAGTCGCGTCAATGGATACGTTAATGTCTTCGTTGACCAAGATCGATGGTACGTGAAATTATCCAAAACACCGTTGTTTCTCTGACCAATGCACGTTGCTATTTCGTGTCTCTCATTCTCCCATTCTCTCTCTCTCTCCCATTTCACCGGAACTGTGCTGCTGCGGCAGTGTATTTTTTTCCACTCTCCTCGTGTTATTGGTTTTATTTCTCGCTGTTTCGCTTTTCTACCGTTATCTTATTCTGGTTCAGTCCGCTTTTTTTCTTTTTTTTTTTATGGTGAGTATGTGTTTTTTTTGTTGCATGTCGCACGTCGCACGCTCGTCCCTGTTGTCACGTGATGCAGAAACATCGAGCATGAACATTTTCTACAAACGGCCTAGACAGCGGCGATGCGTGTCGAGCACGTTGGCAGATGATTCGGTCTTTGCCACCGCAGCAAAGAACAACAACGAGTCGTTTGGGTGTGCAACTTCGTCGTCTGGCTGCAGGCAGCAACAACACCGAACAATTCCCGACGTTGTGGAAAATCTGTTAGGCACGGATGATGACGAATACATTACCATTATGTCGTTTTCTTCGCGTGACGTACACGCGCCTAAGCTCTTTGTGAATGCACGTTTTCCCACCAGACGCACCACCTTCTTCTACACCGAGCAGAATTGCCAACACAAATTTACGGAGGAATTTGTGCAGATGCGTTCTAACGACGAATCTGAGTCACTGGTACGCGTCTGCCGGTTATGCAAATTAAAAGAAATTAAGCACTAGACTTTATTAGGTATAGGTATTTATTTTAAAAAAAAACACTAAAATAAATGATATAAGTACGCAGAGTGTGCGGCGAGTGTTTCATTTCAAAAAAAAGGTCCGGCATCACGATACGATTTTAAGGTAATCCTTATACGTAATATTTGGATCCAAAGACTTGTAAAAGTTGTAGTCGAGTTTTGCACGTTTCTCGGCTATATGTGAAGACGACGACGATGATGATGATGATGATGATGATGGTGATGGCGTATTGGTGCAGTGTTGTTGTTGTTGTTGCTGTTGTTGTTGCTGCTGCTGCTGCTGTAGAAATGCCGGCGTTGACAAAGCGTTACGTTTGTAGCTACTAGTAGTGTTGCTACTGCCGGCGTTTCTAAGTCTTGTAGGATCGTTAACACGCTTCTGGACATTGTTGCCATCAGTGACGCTGTCACTAGCGGTGTGCTGCCGCAAGTTGTCGCTGCTTGTTGTAACGAAAGTTGTCGAGTCGTCATTGCCGGTGGCGGCAGCATCCGAGCAATGGTAGCCTCGTGACTCGCGTAGCGATCGTATAATGTGCGCCACGTCGTAATGATAAACTGGTACGATGCTGGGCATGCGTTCTGTAAAGCTAAACTGTAATGGTTCGAGATTGTTGGCGTACACCGTCTCGAAGCAGACAAGCTTGGCGTGAAATGCTTTGGGCGCCAGGTACAAGGTGTGCAAAGGAAAAATGCCGGAGCGTGCGCTACGCCAAGCGCGCACAGCGCGACAAGTCTCGTCCTCAAGCTCGATCAGCAGATAATCGGTGCTGTACTTGAACAAGATGCAGGCTTTGCTGCATACGGTATGGTCGTTGCGTTCTAGTCGTAAATAATTTGATTTTAGATATATACGTCGCGTATTAGGCATCCCAATCGACACCCTTTCGGAAACAATTTTATACTGGGTGGGGCGTATGTGTGATTTCGCCGTCAATGATCTACCCAATGCTCTACCCGTCATGATGATGATAATGATGATGATGGTGATGATGGTGATGATGATGATGAAGTTGTTTACTTGACACAGAAATGGGCCACCTGTTTGAACTTCTATATATAACCCTATACTCCACGCGAACAAAGGTAAAGTTACGACTAAACGAGCAAATCGTTGTTCTAGTCATCCGACGGGTGCTGTCGCGCTTCTGTTTCGTTGTATGGCCGTTTACGTTGCTCTTCGATTTCTCGATCATCCGCGTCGAGTAATTCTTGTAGCTGTATCTCCTCCTTCGTTGGCTTGGCGTACAGTCGCTCACGTAGTCTGTCCGCTTCGACATTTGTCAGTGCAAACGACGTTAATGAGCGTTGTTGTTGCTGCTGCTGCTGCTTCTGCTGCTGGTCCCCAATATGGGGTTGCTGTGTTGCTCGTCTATTACGACCGGTTCCTCTGTGTTTATTTCTCCTGTTCTCGTTGGTGGCGGAGGAATTGTTATTCTTCTTACCGGACGCATCTCCGACTCCAACATCATCATCTGAAGTATATTCATCGTCACTATCGAGACTTCGAACAAAGCGGCTGGTTAGCAACCCGGTCACGTTATAACCGCGATCGTGAATACTGTACAGGTTTTCTAATTTGGCGAACGAATGCAGACTTTTGGGATTCGGCTCAAAGTCAAGGTAGTTAAGTGCCAGCTCGTTGATGGCTGTGTAGACGGTGAAACGATCACCTTTGATGGTGAACGGGATGCGCACAAACAGTACCGAGTCTTCGCGATCGTACAGCTGCAGCAGCGAGTCAAACGACAAGTCGAGACAGCACTCAATCAGCGAGTCGCGTAGTATGCGCAGCGCTGACACTTTGTTTGCGCCACAACCAATCGGTCGGTCGGGTTCGATGAGGAACAGCTGCTTGTTGGTATTAAGTAGAAACCACTCGAACGGTTTGACTATAACGAGTCGATCGCAGTCTGCACTTTGGCCACCTCGGTCGTAGATCCAGTACTCGGTCTGCTGAAAATCGCTCTCTTCGAAGGCGCGCTTCTCAATTTCCTTGATCGGTAGCAGACGATTAATGGTGAGTAATATGTAGGCGAACAGACACAGCAAAAACACCACGAATGCCAATATGAAAAACACGCGAAAATTGTCCTGGTTTTGCCGACGACGATCACTCGTCGGTAAACGACTATAACGCTGCTGCAGCATATTACACCCCGCGTTTTCACTGAATCCCTTCTACCTATTAGAAAGAGAACTCGAAGTAGTAGTGGTAGTAGTAGTAGTGTAGTAGTAGTGGTAGTGGTGGTGGTGGTGGTGGAAGTGAATGGTAGAGGGGAGAAGCGTAGTAAAGCAGGGATTTTTGCACTACATACACTACCCCCCCCCAGGCATTCTTCCGCTTCTCGCATCCCCACTTATAATGTAATTTTCTTTAGTTAAATCGCTTTATAAGTTACGCCAGAATGTTCTTTCCAGTTGATAGTTGTGTGTTCGTACATGTAAATACGCGTTGCTTGTGCGCACACTGAAGGAGACACCACACACAAACACACGCACGCACACACACACACACACACTCTCGCAGACACATACGCACAACTGTGAATTGAAAACAGCGTAACAGCAGCAGCGTAACGGGTGTGCAAAAAAAGCTCATCGAACAAACAACCGCTTGTCAACCCGCAGCGCTTCTTTTGCTTTTGCCATTGTTTTGCGCGTTGATGTAGCGGGCACTCGTCACATATCTGGCAAACATCAAGACGTGTCTAGGTAAGGTATCTACCAATCGTATGCCGGGGGAGTGGGACGAAATTGTTTCTGTGTACGCGCACCTTGTGTTTTTTTCTCCATTCCGTGTTAGATGCGCAATACAAACATGGATTCGAATGTCAGCCTATGCAGTAACGACACCGGATTCTCGAGTATGGTCGAGAGCAGTAACAGCAGCGACGTCTTCATTACTAGCTTTCCCAGTATGACGACCACGGAACTGTTGCAGGCATTGACTGATGATGACGACTCTACCGGTATCGTCAGCAATGACGATGGACTACCCGGTTCTGTCGCCTCAAACACAGCTTCGGTTAAGCTCCATCAGCGGCCCATCGCCCAACGAAGCAGCAGTGGTTGTGGTGGTGGTAGTGCTGATAAAGACAAACAACAAAGTCGAAGACGTTCCTGGAACCAAACTCGAAAAAAGCGTAAACATGGCGCTAATCACACCAGCAACAATAGCAATGCCGGCGACAAGTACTCGTCTTTGTCGTCATCGCTGTCATATTCACCTTCATCATCACCATCGTCATCATCATCATCACCATCATCATCATCGTCATCCTCGCCATTGTCACCGCCACCGTTGTTGTCGTTGTCACGTAAGACCTCATCGTTGTCCGCATCACCTTTATCACGATCACTCGCCAAAAAAGTCAAACCAACGGCAGCAGAGACTACAAAGCGGACACTAGCAGTAAAATGCAACCATCCTGGTGACAATAACAAAGGCGACGACCACGAGGATGATGACAATGATGAGGAAGGTGGTGGTGGTGGTGGTGGTGAAAATGTCGAGAACAAAAAATACGCAAAACGCGCATTAGTGTCTGTGACTAAGCGTCAAGCCAAGCAACTATTTGTACGCGATGACGCTGCAGGTGTAGTGAGCGGAGTCGCAGCTAAAAAGCTGCCACGTGTCACAAAATCTATCACAACAACAGCCACGGCGACCGATGCACCATTGTCGGCCGCAGGTATTACGCCTCTCGAACAGAAACGCGCCCATCTGGTCGGTAGTGGTACAAGCCAAACCCCCAAACTAGAGCCGCATCAACAGCTTGCCGTGCCTGTTGACAGAGTTGGTGAAACATATGAAAACAGTGACGATGGCTGCAACTACAATGAAATCAACGACAATGATGACGATGATGACACCTACACCAACAACATCAACAACAACAACAACAATGACACAAACGACATCAACAACAACAACAACTACGTTGATGATAACAACATCAACATTGACGATGATAACAACGACAATGACGATAATAATGATAATAACAATGACAACAGAGCGTTATCGTTGAGCAGTCTGGATGTGCCGCTGGCTCAGCGAGAACAGGACTGGCTTATGGAGCACGGCTTTGTGGAATACGTGGCCAAACATGATTATCGCTACGGCACAGTGCTCTATTCGCACGAAAATCAAAAACGCTACGTGCTACAGCCCAGCGACACGGCGACTACTGTGTACGCTCAAGCTGCCCGTAACAGCGGTAGTGGCGGCGGCGGCGGCACAAGTGATGGTATCGACATTGCGGCGTTATGCGACACGTTTGTCGGTATCGGGCACACATTCTGCATCGATCAGGACATTTCGTACGTGCGCCCGTTTACGCTGGATGTTGACTGTTTGCTCTGTCATCGACCCAACACATCGCAGAACCTGCAGACGCAACACTGCAACGAGACCAGTCTCGACAAACTGTTGAAGGTCGTGACAAACAAACTTAACAAGATCATGGGCGCCCGCGCAACAATCAACGTGTCTGTGTGGCAGCGACCAAACACACACAACTACCACATCTACACAAACATGATGTTGAGTGTGCCGTTTCACGCTTGGCTGGTGGTCATGCTGCGCGCCGATTTGAAGCCCGACAGCTACGTGCTGGATTTACCGAGTCTCATGCCGTTGCCGTGCTCGCAGAAGCGCATCAGCGTCAACCAGAATGACAATGGCGGCAGCGGTGGCAGCGGCACTCTTATCACCACTGGCCTGCCGTATATCGAGATTTCACGGTCGCGATATGATGTGCCGCTAGCGGTGTATCCGCGACACAAGCAAGCATTTTACGAGAACTGTTGCCTCTGCGAGCGCGAGCTCGCAGAGCGCCAGGACGAGTACGCACCCATACTGAGTATGACGCAGGGCCCGTCGTCGCTGCTGTTTGTGCTCACTGGCAAAGTTGTCAGGTCCACAACGGTGCCGCTGCTGGACAAGAGTTATCGTGAAATTTCGGCTGTGAATACGCACCTACATTCACGTCTGCTCTTCAACACTGTGACCACCTACTATGGCAATCTCAATACCATTTTGAAGGAGCTGTGTCACGAGGCAACCAACGGCAAGTCATTACGCATCGACTACACGTTGCTCGAGCAGAAAAAAGAGTTTGTGGATTTCACGCGTCAATATTTACGCGAAATTAACGATTTTTTCTACATAGTCAATCAGTATCTGGTCTCGTCGGATATACCGATCAAGAATCTGTTGTACAACAAAGAGTATAATGGCAGCGTGCTGCTGCAACAGCGCCGCTTCGATTCGTTCGAGATGAAGTGCGATGGTGTGCTCGTAAATAGCTGGTGCTTGTCACGCAAACCGGTGACCAACGCCAAATCGCAATCTCAGCAGCAGCAGCAGACTGCCTATGATTGCGACAGTGATGATTACAACGGCGTTGAAGAGGACTATAGCGGCAGCGGCTGCGGTAGCGACAGTGGTGACGATGATGACAACTGCGAAGAGTATGCCAACTGCTACATGGCGCTGACCGGCAACAGCGATGAGCGAATCGACGAAACGGAACAGAATCAGCACGAGTGGACGCTAACCATAAAGCCGGGTACGCTGAACGCGTTTGTACACGAGAGCGCCTACGAGCAAAAAGCCTGGAATCTGCAACACTACGTCGTTGCACTGCACAAGGCGCTACAATGCAAGGACAATATCATCGACTTCAAGAAATGGCTGTTGTTTCTCTACAGCCACAGCAAAATCGACGGTACAACATTGCCGCGTAGCGTACTTGTGTTCATCAAGAAGTACGCGCCACCCATCGAGAAGGCATACAAGTGCGGGTACGACGACATTGTACGCTACATGGCCACATTCTTTCACAACAAGTTGACGGTAACGATGCGAGTGTCCGATGTGATCAATCAGCTGGTGACTAACGTGCTGGGCACGGAAACGGTGCGTGATTACGCGCGTTCCATGCGCAACAAGTCTGGCGCACTGCTCAGAGACGAATGCGAAGATTTTTACCAAGTAGTATTTCCAATACTGCAACGTACGCGGTTCTACATCAAGTTTCAGAAGTTTACGTATACGTTGGAGGATCGCAACTGGTATTACGAGCGCTTGGATAATACGCTGCCCACGCTGACGGATTGGCCGACAGATCTTGTTCAGCGCATGTTCAAAGCTATCAAAACGGTGGAGGGCCAGTTCCGGGTTTCCTTCATGGCGCACTCTATGCCGTTTCTCGTGCCTACCGACTGTGGCGTGTTCAACGTTATCACGGGCTTGTACGTGTCGCACACGCCACTGCTCGGCTTTGGCAAGTGTCGCCGGTACGTTGTCTATCCGCAGCTGCGTGACAATCACCACAGATGCTACGTCAATCTGAACGAGGACATTCTCACCTTTCGAGATTCCCATTCGCAATTCTTCTACAAACTCGTTACCACTAAGCTGGACGTGATCTACACGCATTACATGTTTACACCGGCCATCACATCGCTGCGTTTTGCCTACAAAATCAACTGCGACGCTATCGTGAAGTTTTTCAACGTCGCACTCGGCTATCGACTCTACGGTGCCAGTCCCATTGTCGAGCTGTATCCGTTCAGGTGTAATCTTGTCGCGTACACACTCATGCTGTTTAACGTGCACGGGCTCGAAACCTTAACTAATTACCGGAAGCTTTGCATGTTGCTCTTCGAAATTGACGTGGGCCACGTCGATTACAGCATAGACAAGACTCAGAGTCCCGTCACAGAGTCGCACTGGCTGTGTAATTACCAGCAGCTGATGGGGGGTAGATCGTACGATGAACCGCTTGACGCGTTCGGCGTTGCCGAAGACGGCGGCAACAAGCGCAGGTTTCTGGACGTGTTGCGCAGCTTCGATAACGGCGTCGTCAAGTTCGGGACGCAAGAATGTGTAATTGGTGTGGCGCTGCTGGCCGCGCTCTTCAAGACGCCTGTGTTTGCCACATTTTTTGCCGCCTTCGGATACCCGGAAGCGCCCAAGTGCGATTCGATGCCGAAACCGACGAAATGGAACACGATACGCGACTGGGACAACGTTATGACGTACAAGCCCAGCGTCTCGACGTTTAATATGATCGCGTTGCGTACCCGCCACGTTGTGCTGCGTAAACGGCCGAAAAGCGACATCGACAACGCCTTCCTCAATCTGGCGCTGCAGTTGGGTTTTTGCGTGTCGTTCGATCGGGAAAAGTACATCGAACTGCTCAACATGCTGACCGTCTCGCTGATCACCACCAACTCCCTTAAGCTTATGATTATACTGCACGGTAATTCGAATTGCGGCAAAACGTTTGTACTGGATGCGATGAGCCACGCGCTGCATCCTTTCATCTTCGCCTTGAGCAGGAATCTGGATAAGCACAACGAACGTAGCGGTGTGATCGCCAAGAACCTTATGATACGCTGTAACGAGCTGCCGAGCATGGACGCCGTCACCCTGAAGGCGTACACCGGCGAGGACCTCAACAGCAACCAGGTGTTTTACTCGCAGCATTACGAGCTCCACGATAGCGGCCAAGCGCTGTTCTTCACCGGCACCAACGGCTATATACGATTTCGCGAAGATTCAACGCAGAAACAGTCGATCATCGATCCGGCGCTCATCAAGCGACTGCACACCATCGTGCTGAATGGCGAGCATCTCGAGTCGACGGCCATCTTCGACGGAAAGGCGTCCATATTCAGCATGATTGCGAATTCGCGCTTCTTCATCGGCACCACCGACCGGACCGATGTTCGACGTCATTTCGCGCTCATGTGGCTGCTGTACGAAAATTACCAGCATACACACGATCCGGACACCTTCAATCCGCGCGTCAATTTGGACACCAAGGAATCGATCAGCTACCGGCAAATGGTGTACAAGCTCAACAGCGAGCTCTATCGTATGCTCAACCGCTGCGGCCTGTGCTACGAGACGGGCTTTTCCATTTTGAAAAAGCGCTTCATGCACAAGATGTCACCAGTCTTCGTTGACTCGGCAACGGCAACAGCGACGGCGACGGGTAGCGCGACCATCTCGTCACTTAATAGCGCTGCTTCCTCGTCCTCCTTCAATTGCAGCGAATTTCGCATGACACTCGACGCATTTATTATCGCTTTTAACGACATGTTCAACATCGATTTGGACAGACTACAAGACGATGATTATATTGCAAACTTCCAGTTATCAAGACTTGTGGTTAGGGTGATAGAGGATTTTAAGACAGAGTATAAAAGCGGCGAAAAGCTTACAGAACGTGATTTTGAGCGCAGATTGAACAAGTACTCTGAACCAGAGGACCGGTACCAGGCTGACGAATACTTCAGACGTAAAGAGTCCGAATTCATCTACCACGCGGAGGACAATATCTTCGTTCTGTATAATCGTCGTTTTGTCAACGAAGACAACGATGATGATGACGATGATGATGATGATGATGATGACGATGATAACAACAACTACAACAACATCAACAACAACATCAAGAAAAACAACAAAAACAATAAAGACAGAGTAAAAAAAAACTCAACACACACCGCCTCAACGCTGACGTCAACGAAGCCTTCGCCGTCTTCACGCGGTACCGCGCAAAGAGCATTTTCAGACTCGACACACGCAGTCTCAAAGCCAAAGATGACAACGAAGGCATCGTCGTCTGTCAGCGTTGCCACCAAACGAGCATCGTCACAGTTGACATCGTTGTCTTCCACTGTAGCGGTTAGGCGTAAAAAATAATAGGAATAATTATAAATAGGTTGTGTAAATGAAAAAAAAACACCAAAAAAAAAGTATGTGATTTTTATTATTTGTGATAAATAAAACACCTATTATATATATGTGTGTGTGTGTAAATCTATAAATATACATGTGTTTGTGTTTGTTCAAACCACAAGGAAACAAAAATTTCCTTTATTTTTTCCCAACAGCTGCGTAAATGAAAATGAGAAAAAGAGAGTGATTTTTTTTAATTGTTAAAAAAATATATAAATTTATAAACCGGTTTGTGTTTATTAGAATAACAAGGAAACAAACACTTCCTTTATTTTTTCCACCAGCCTGCTTTTGAAGAGCACGAATCGCAAGTAATCGTCCAATTCGAGCAGATACTCGCTTTCTATGAGTTCGCAGACAAGCGAGAGTTTTCTGTCTAAGCAACTGTACGAATGCACAAACACAGAGTCCAGCAGTCCGAGCAGGCTGTCGTAACGGTTAAGCACCAGCGCATCTTCCATGTTGTGCACTTTCATTGTGTATTCCAATAATTCGCGCAGCGACAGTGTACTGTCAGACGGCACAGCGGGCGACTTGTTCTCTGCCATGCACAACACGCACGTCGATTGCGCAGCCAGTTTGTCTTTTAGTCTCTGTTCCAATTCCATGTTGTTAGTGTGTGTGTGTGGGTGGGTGCGGGTGTGGTTGTGGGTGTGAGTGTGTGTGTTGGTGTAGTCAGTACCGTTGCTGTTCTGTATAAAAAAAATTCACAAAGAATCGTAAACGAAACTACGAGACGATTACTGCGGCGTGAGTATGGAATAGCGGTTCATTTGCGCAAAGTCAAAGCGTTCTTGATTTTCTTCAACTTGTTAGGATCGACGCCGAAGGGATTCACCGAAATCACAGTCTTCGCCAAGTCTTGGTGGTCGCTGCTTTTCGATGAGGCGCTACTATTTATCGGTTGGATTTTGGCCTTCGCCGTTGTCCCACTCTCGTTGTCCTTGCCGTCGCATGCAACAACGCTGTTAATTACCCTGGCAGTTTCACCAGTTTGGGCGCTGACATCGTGCTGAGTATGTATCATCGTCGTTGATGCCACTTCTGCCGTAGTTTCTACATTTTTTTTCGTTTTATCGACGTTGCGTTTACACAGTTGCTGTGTCGGCGTCTGATGCGTCTGATGCTGCTGCTGACTCGTGTTATCTTCCATTTTTCCCTGACACTTCGGGCGACATCGATGTTCGCGCAGCCGGCGCAGTAAGAGCTTGCGTGTCTCGTACTCTTCTGTCAATCGGCGATTGCAGATTCTACCCAAGAGAAAGAGAATCGAAATCACGATCAGTATCAGACACAGAACAAGCATCATCAGCATCAGCAGCGAACGCCAGGTTACCATGAGATACAGGAACAAGGTGCTGGAAAACAGTATGGTGGTGATGAGTTGCTCGGTGTTCATGGTAAACGTTTTCTCAGACAGCAAAGCGTACATGCCACCCAGCTTAAACATAAGCGACGTTGACTGGTGTGCTTGCGACGGGTGCAGGCACTGCGCTCGTGTAGAGGTGTCCACTTCGCTGTCACTGCTATCGTTGCGGGAATTGTTGCAATGACGTTGCGTGTACACGGTTGTCGGTGTATCCTTGTCAGACCAATAGTCAGGATTCATCTTGTCTCACGCTTATCAAGTAGCTACTGCGTATAAAAGTACCCTACTTTTATACTAGTCTAGTCCACACACGCACTACTCTTCTACCACGTGTGACTCTTCTTTATGTCTGATGTGGCTACAGTTGCTCCTCTTGCTGCCAATACGACTGGGACATAGCAAACAGTTCGCTCGACTCGTCTCTCTTGGGCAGAAACACCAACGATCGGATAACGATATCGTCGTCAATCTTGCCATCGTTGTGATCATCGTCGATGTTGCTATCGGTGCTGCTGCTGTTGCTGTCGTAGTCTTTCTCATCAACGTCCTCTTTGCCATTTTTTCCCTTGCCGCTGCTGCTGCTGCTGCTGCTATCACTGCACCCCACTGCTGTTGCTTTTGGTGTTTTGCTTACGACAGTTTTTTGTTGTTGTTGCAGCTCACTTGTCCTCACACACTCCTCGATAATTAGAGGCTGTACTGTGCCGGAAGCAGCAGTAGTATTGGCGACAATAAGGTCTACGTCTGTGTTAGATGCGGTGGCAACGCTAGCAGTGCCAGAGTCGTCGCTATTCACCCTGTAACCCGCAGCAACAGTAGATATATCGGCTTTGGATTGTTGGAGAGTAGGTGATATAGGTTCTATGTCGCTTATCAACGATGACAAAGACAACAACGATAATGGCGGTGATGATGACACAGTCGGCGAGTACAGCGGACACTGCAAAAAACTGCGACTATTCAGTGCCGAACTCAAACTATTGTAGTGTTGGTAGTCGTCATCATCATCATCACCAACATCATCATAATCATCATCATCGTTGTCCGCGTACACAGTACTCGGTGTCAACGCTTCGTTATCGTACTGGTCCCAAATGAATTCGTGCTCAACGTCGTTGTACACGATGCTGCTGTTACCATCGCTATCTTCGGCGTTGCCAGTAGTAGCAGCAACTGTGGCAGCGTCATCTTTCTGCGGTTGGGGACTGTTTGTGTTGTTGGTTAGGGTGCCAGTGTCGGCGATGGTGACCGTTGTCGTTTCTGCTTTTTTCGCAGCAGCTGCTCGCTGCGCATCTCTCACGTGCGTGTATTCGACGTCACTTTCGTCACTGCTCTCAGACTGCTGGTTGACGCGTATACGTCGCATCACTGTGTACGCGTCGTACTGACTCGCACTCAGCGGATCGCGACTAGTCGAAGGAAAAGCAATTGCGGCAACCAGCGGTGACTGCGGCATCATTGTTTGATTGGTGGTCGTAGAATTGAGTGTAACAGCTACAGCTGATGCTGCTTTTTTGCTTTCAGGTGTCACCGATGCTGTTGTTGCTGCTCGAACAGATGACAACTGTGTGCCGGTATGTGGCGGCGAAGAAAGTGATTGTGTTTGTGTTGGTGGTTGTGGCAGTGATGGTGGTGGAGGTAGAGGTGGAAGCATCGGTCGAGCATCTTTGCTGCGTTTACACGGGATTGCAGCTGTCATCATCGTTGTTGTAGTTGTTGTTGTCGCTGTTGTTGTTGTTGCCATTGTCGTAGTGGTCTTCTCTTGACATTGTCTTTTTCGACAACCTCGAGGCACAGAGTTGTTGTTGTTGATGTTGTTGTTGTTGTTGTTGTTGTTGTTATTGTTGTTACCACTGTTGTCGTCGTCATTAATATTACGAGTACTAGTATCGTTACGGCTGCCATCCTGACCAGCACCACCGCAATAGTCACTCAGCTTTTCGTTGATACGTTTTTGGTTTTTCACATAAAGCGCACGCTTCACACATCCAATGTTGTAGTGATATATGTCGTTGAGATTTGCGAGTAAACGTATTTCTTTGGGTTCGACAGACGCCAAAAATAAACGCGAATAACTCATCACCGTGTACAGATCCATGTTGTTGCAGGTACACACATACGTACACACTCACACACACACACAAGACAATCAAAAAGAACACATACAGACACACGTTCAAAAGTATAACGTTATATTTCTTTTTCAAGTTTATAAAGTTTAGCTTATATGTATCTATGTATATATATATATATATATGCATATTTGATTTTCAGCATTACAATAACGCCAAGTGATGTTCCTCTCGTTTTTTTTCATTTGTATGGTCTACTTCAGACGTACAAAATAAAAATGCTCGTGTTGAGGTATGTTGGTGTGAGTTGAGGTGAGTATGAGAATCTTTCGCTCGTACAGCACGCTAACACTGGCCAGACACTGTAGTAAACGATTGTCCCGTATTCGTGGTATAGTCTGTTCCACCTGGCGAGTATTGTACACGTCAAGTTGGGTGACAGCGTACACGAACATTGCCGGATCATACGCAAACACGTAATGGTAGAGCTGTGTGCAGAAAGAAAGGAAAAAAAACCATATGTACATACACTTTAGCCGCTAGCATTTAGTTTCGGACACACTTGTACCAAAAAAAAGCACAAGCGTTATAACAGAGGCGAGAAAAAAAACACCATCATAAAACATGCTTACGTTGCGACATAAAGAAGCAAACTGGTAGACGCTAGCCATTGTCGAGTCGATTGTCACAGTACCATATTGATGAGGTGTAACATTGGATGACTGAGTTGCTGTTATTGATGCGTCGGCCATAGCGCTACTTTGTACTCTTGAAGTTTGTTGCTGCTGCATTGTTGATCATATATTCGTGTCCGCTTGTGTGTGTGTGTGACCATCAAAACACAACACTATCAAAATCTTGCTCGTAGTTGTCGACTCGTAGGCGTTTAGCGTCGCCACTACCACCGCCACCGCCACCGCCGCCGCCAAACGTCGCCGAGACTATCCGATTGTCAGAAGGGTAAGCTAAAGTCGAATATACACGAGATTTGTCTGGTTGTCGCCGATATTGTTGGTGTTGCTGCGCCAAATCACCGTACTCGCTGTTACCACTGGCAATACTGTGTGCGATGATTGCGTCACTTGCCATCGAGGATGACTGTACAGAATGTTTACGTCTGAGCTGTTTTTCTATACTACTGCTGGCGCCACCACTGCTACCACCACCACCACCACTACCATCACCACCACCACCGCTGCCGATATTAACGATTCTGTTGCCAGCTCCAGCAACAGCAGCAGCAGCTGTTGCTGTTGTTGCCATAATGACACCGCAATTTTTGCTGGCGTGCAAACGTACCCATTCGATGGTCTCTTTCGGCACCGAAACATACGACATTTGCTGCAGTTCCCGCACAATGGCTCGCAGAAAACTAAACGACAGATAATACTTGGCCCGCTTGTCCAGTTGAGCGTGTCGCTTATGCACATTGTACAAGCTCTCGAGCTGTAGGCGGTTGGCCGCGACAGATGCCGCGTTTCTTCGGCGAACCGCAGCGCCGCCAGTGCCGGCAACTGTGTCAGTCACCGTCGCAGCTGTGGCTTCGTTGGTCTCGATGTTGGGATGCAGCAGATGCTTGTTGCACAGGCAAAAGTTACCAAAGCCGTCGGTAACGATGTGCGAGTGCACCATGTCTAGGGGCTTGTTGGCTACGCGAAACCGTTCGTTCTTCACATAGAGCCACGTGAATATCGAGTTGTAGATACGCATGAGGTAGTTGAGTGTGCCGCACAGCTGGTGCTTGTCGTAGGCGCACATCATGGGTGGACTGGACGTTGTGGTGGTGAGCGGTTCCCAGAACTCGTCGAGTGTGCTGCTACTGTGGCGCTTACAGTTGGGCGGCTTGTTGTACGTGAACAACGCGTACGTCGAGTAAGACTTTTTGTTCTTCATCGGTACCACGTGGTACTGTATGCCGTTCACGTACTCGATGTGACACTCGCCGCGTGTATGCAAATGACAGATGAAGCGAAAAGCTGTGCTCGACAGCGTGTAGTCGCGATAGTCGATGGTCGGTTCACGCACCATTTCCGCCTCGGTTATCAGTTTTTGGTGGGCCAGTAATTTACGCTCGGCAGCTGCGGCCACGTTCATGGCCGACCTTACGATTCCTACCGAGTGCCGAAGCCGCAGCGCTTCGTCATTGTTACTGACACTGCTGCCAGCAATGTCGCCGTTGTCACTAACACCATCACCATCACCACCATCACCACCACCACCATCATCATCATCATCATCATTATTATTATCATCAATAACATCATCATCACCGTCATTCTGGTGGTTGTTGTTGTTGTATCGACCACCACTGTTGTCACTGCGATAGATGTGCTCGTTTGGCAACTTGCTGATATCAGTGGGAGCAGCAACATTCGCGTTGTCTACACCAATGTTTTTCACATCGCTACTATTGCTGCTGTTGCCGCTAGCATCACGTTTTTGTTCAGTCGGCTGTAGGTGCTGTCGTTTTTGTTGTTGTTGTTGTTGTTGGTTCTCATTAATAAAGCTGTTGTCGCTGTAGTTGTCCAGCATGACGAGTTGATCGTCTGCTGCGCTAAAGTGCATGGTGTGTCGCTGTTCGTTGTTGTCGCTGAGTTGGGCACGTAAAGCTTCGATAAACGATTCGTCAGCTGTGTCGAATGTGTTGTCCTTTTTGTCAGGAACACCGACAGACGCAGTAGCAGCAGCAGCGGCGGTGGCGCTCACATATACCGGGTCATCGACATATTGGGTGTTGTCAAATTTGGGATTACCCCTGCTGCTACCACCACCACCACGACCACTACTACCACTTCTAGCACCTCCTTCGCCATCACCAATGACTGCGCTGCTAATTCGTCTCTTCGGTTTCCTTCTGTTCATACTGTTGCCGTTGGCTAAGGAGCATGCCCCGTGTTATTGTTTCCACTCTATCCTTTTCTCTCTTTTGTTTATATATATACACACACACACACGCACGTACATACACTGGCCTACAATTCTTTTGCCTGTGCGCAGACTTGCCTGTATGACTGCTCGTGTACCGCACAACTATATACAGTTGCGCACGACTCGTATAGACCATGTACTGTATCCTGCAGCAATGCTCATCTCGTCGTCGTTTCAGTGACGCTAGCAGCAGCAACGGCAGCAATATCGACAGGAGCAGCTGCAGCGATGATGACGATGACATAGATGCGGATGACGACAACGACAACTGCGAGTACACATCGGTTGGCGGAGCTGCTGCTGCGGTTGCTGCCACTCTGATGACCGAGCGCATCGTTGATAGCGGGAACAACAAAAACAGACAGTCGCAACGTTACTTTAGACTACTGAGGCAAAAGTTAGCGCTGGAGAATCGTAAACGCGTGTTAGCCAAACATCATCATCAGCTGCTGCGCCGCAGACAACAACGAAACGAGCTCCACGAACAGAAGCAACAACGACGACAACGACGACGACGAAACAAGGTTTACCACGAGGATGAGCTACATCAGCGACAAATTGATCAGCTTTACATACAAGACACGCTTTTGCCACGCGGCTGGGGCAAACACATCACCATGCTGCATAACGAAGAACACTGTGAACTGGAAGTAATTTCTGTAAGTATTATCATCGTCATGTATGGTAGTATCGCAGGCGCCCTTTTTTTTCTCGATAGTTGTACCGTACTCATCGTTGTATTGCTTCCAGGCCAACAGACCATCGCCGATAGCACAACGTATAAGTCGTTTGGTCGCCGACACAACGACCACGGTGTTTGAAGAGTACGCCTGTAATGACAACGGTGACAACGAGGACGGCGCAAACGATTACCGAGACAACTGCATCGGAGCGGACAATTGCGGTAGCAGCAGCAACAACAACAACAACAACACAGACAGCAACGTTTGCTCGTTTAGCGACTCTGTCGAGAATTATCGTATCTTAGATAGTAGTGTCGACGATGACAACGACAAACAGCAGTCGTTTGTTAAAAGACGGAAAATAGGAAGAGAAGCATCTACAACTCAGCAACAGCATCTGCAACAAACGCGTAGTGCAGCGCATCTGTTCAGGTGGCGTGTGCCCAAGGTGCCGGAAAATACAATCGACTACGATTGTCAGCAGAAGCAAAAACTGCTCCAGTTAAAAAACAACGTGAGACTCGAGGACGAAGACGACGACTACAACACAGAAGACTGTACGAAAGAGTTGCGTAATCGAGTCGCTAAAATTCTACGTACATATAGTGTACTGTATGTGGAAAAGCAGCGACGACATTTCACACGTCACCATACGACCAGTTCATAAGGAAAAGCACATATCCGGATAGCTTTTTCCGATCGAAGAACAGTAGTGCGCGTACAGTGTTCGCAAACAGCTGGACATGTCTGGGTTACCACAGCAACCAGCTACTGCTATGCCGCAGCCAAGACCGACAGCTGCTCGATACTTCAACCAGGCAGTAAACGCTGCGGTTTTCAGAGATTGCGACAATGTGGCGGTGCCGTTAAAACGTGCCTCGATATTAGCCTGCGTTTTCACAATTGTCTGTTTACTGCTGATTGTATTCGCATGCGTGTATAATCATTACAGGGTTAACGAAAAGGAAGTCGCTACAGAATACGAGCGCAAGAAAAAGATTGTAACAATGGGGTGGTGTGGAGCCGCGGTGGCAGCTGCGTTCTCTGTACTGACCACCGGATACATGTATCCCAATGTGCGAAAAGCATTATCCTGCCCAGTGACATAAACTCTTCGTCTAATAACTGCTGCTCGCTTCCTCTTTTTTTACTTTTCAAACACACACACACACACACACACACACACACACACGCACACGCGCACACGCACGCACGGAGGCACGCACACATACCCACTCGCTCATCCTAAACAACCAGCGTTAACAACGTCGAACTTGAAAAAGGCAAAGTTGTGCCGCACCTCGATGTCAAGTCAGTCTATGCGGTACTCTGCTATGGTCGTCATGGTTGCTGTAGCTGCTGCTGCTGGCTCGTGTAAGCAATTTGCGCAGTGAGAAAAAAAATAACTCCCAACAAGCAACTCGCGCCTGATTCTCAGTACAATACACACACATCGAATGTGTGACCAGTTCACGTGTAATGGTTACTGTTCCAAGTTTGCATTGCTATTGGTATAGATAGCTTTTACTGCAGCTTCTGTCGCTGTCGCCGCAAAGTTGTATTTGCAAGAGAAAAAACTTGGCCAGCTGTCCGCTAGCCGCACCACCACAATATAATTTTGCTTGCACCTGGCGAATGCGTGTTCGCGTTCAAGTAAGTAAGTGTGTGCACACTCGCGCGCGCGTGTGTGTGTGTGTGTGTGAGTGTTTGTGTTTTTTTTTAAATCATTTGCTATGGCCTCTGTGACTGAAGATGTAGCCCGAGCAGCCACTGAAACCGCGTCGTTGTGCAACATTGTCGCCGATGACAACGATGACGGAAGTGGAGCATGCGTGCAACAAAAATGCGAATACGAGTCGACCCTGCGCGTAAAAATATCTAAAAATCTGCACGACTCGTTTGTGCGTTATGCTGTACCTTCACACATAGCCGACATCATCGGTGTCCCTACTACAACTACACTTACTAATCCTATCACTACCACTGATACTACTACTGCTACTACTGCTACTACTGCTGCTGCTGTTGCCGCCACCTCTAGCATAGACTGCGCAGACAACGGGATGAAAGATGCCTGCGACGAAAACGATAAGTTGGAGCAACAACGACGAGAGATGTGTAAAAACTTTGAATTTGCTCGAAACACGATATTTTTGTTTGACAACCAGACTCGCCTTACCGAACGACGCTACGAGACGAAGAACATTAAGAGTCGCCAGTTTGCCGCCACCTTTTACGACGGAATGTTTTATCCGCTCACACGTACCAAGGCGGTGGAACGTCGATTACCGCGCTGCAAACGCAACCAAGTCGGCCAAATTGTCAAGTGCATACATCGCTATGTACTGTATCCCACAGCCAAGTTTATCGAGGCAACTATCGAGAAAACAATGACCAATGACAGCCGAGGAGGAGGAGGAGAAGGAGGCGGCGGCGGCATCAACAGCAGCAGCAGCAGCAGCAGCCGTGACAATCAACAGCAACAGTCGCCGCCATCTGTACAGCGGCATCAAACGACGCGTCAACTGTCGAATCGGATAGAGCACGACGTGAAGATGATGTACAGCGGCGGCAGTGATCCGAATGCGTACAGTTGGCTCGACGACTACACCGACGATCGTACGCATTTGCGTCGACACGCAAAGACACTGCGTTTTCGGCTGTCGTTTGACGCCGAGCTGTCGGCCGACGAAACAGCGTACTATTTGTCGTGCGAGGTCGAGTACGACGAACAGGCGCGAATCAGCGACATATACCTATTCGAGACGTTTATGCTGCGCGTGTTTTACGCGTTTATTGGCCATGTCGAGGTGCGCAACGCTGTCAAATTCACCGCAATTTCGAATACCGAACTTTTCGAAAGCGTCAAGCCCAAGGTGCAGGTCTACTCGAAATTCAACCAACGCGCCGCATTTGTCTGGGCGCCCAAGTGGAACGGCGTGTCGGCCAAGTTCATCAAGTTGGGCGACCGTGTCGAAATCTGGCCCGATCTGTCGCCACGACAGACCATCTATTTGTCGCCCGACGACACACGCAGACTGGCACTGCTCGACAATTACGCGCTGCAAATCGAGCTACTGCACAAACTCATCGTCATCGTGCACATCATCACGATCAAAGTGAACGACAAGCTGCATTACATCGATCTGTACAACAACTTGTCGTTTCTGCGCTACCTGTATGCTCGTGTCAACGGCCAAATGCTGGGTAAGTATCGGCTCGTCGTGCAAAAGTTTCGTCGCTCGCGACTACAGCAAAACTTCGACATGCGCAACGGTCTGTACGACGGTCTGATCATCTACCAGAACAACCAGTACATCAAGTGGAAGCAGCCGACCATAGACGCTGCCTACATGGGCAACAATCGCTTTTTCGTTGGCTCGAAGAAAACTGCTGTCGCGACAACTACCGGTGCCAGAAGGCAGTCAGATTCTTTATCGGTGGCATCATCATCATCAGCAGCAGCAGCAGCAGCAGCAGCAGCAGTTGTCGCGCAACCTCAACGTCAGTACGAGATTTTGACGAGCAGCAACGAACATTGCCACAACCTACGAGTTGGTAAAATTTACGAACTATCGAGCACGCTCGAGGTGCTGCGTGAACGCATCGATCGTGCGTTTTGCGCTACCTGGGACGAGTACGTTAATTTTGTGAAAAATGCCGATCTGCTGGCTCGCATGACCGACAGCGTGTAACAACAGCTTGTGAGCGCTCCCTGCACGGTGTCCGCATACTAGTGCCGCAATCTATGTTACTGCTGCCACAACAACTACTACTACTACTACTACTACTACTACTACTACTACTACTACTACTACTACTACCACTAGCATTTTTTTTGACCCTTTACTTTGCAACTTACACTACAGTGACATCGATTCGCAAACAAAACACACCTTCGTTTTACCATCACTATAAATGTTTGCTAATGCATACTCTCTGTTTCTTGCCCCCCCACCACTCCATAACTTGTGTATAAATTATAGTAATCTATTAGAAAATAAATAATTATGTGAAATATCCCTTTTTATTTGACACATTCGGTGTCGGAATACTCTAAATAGTAGTGACTGGGTGTGTGCATGTGTGTATGTGTGTAAATACTGCGATATTTGGATCATCAATGACGTCGTCGATAACGGTATGATGATGAGGATGATGACGAGCTACAAACAAACCAACCAACACAACAACACAATGAACAGAGATGAGACAGCAGGACGACCGGTAGAGACGAGCCATAGCAGCAGCGCGTACTACGGTAGTAGAAATGATGTTTTATCTTTGGTGAAACGTGGCGTGATGGGAAACACGTACGACATCTTTGACGAGAGCCTGTTTGCTCACGGTGCCCTATTCGAGCGTTACCTCAGGGATAAAAAGTCTCCGGTGCATGTGTCGAATCGTGTAGATCGTTTTCTCATCGAGAAAAAATGGCGTCTACCAACGACGATGATTTGTACGATGCGTAACCAGCTGGCCGTTAATCCGACCGAGCGCTGCGCCATTAACAATGTCTTTACCTGCGACTTTAGGCATAAAAAAATCGAATGGGTGGCCGAGCGTTTCACACAATTCGTCATCGCGTCACCGTCGCCGCCGCTGCCTCTGTTGTCAAGCGCCGAAGAGCTGCTGCGGCCGCTGTTTATGACGCTGTACGTGCCAGGCATGCTTGACAACGTGGTGCTTGACATCAACGATAGCGAATTCACCGGCTTTGAATCGGCGCTGCTACTCAAGTATTACGCCATAGCGGCGGCGAGCAAAGCGTCTGTGCTGGCGGCCAAGAGTACACCACAACCGATACGCGTAACGCGACAGCTCTACTATTACGTGCGAGACTATTTTGACAACGGTATACACGCTGCGTACATGAGTGACGATCTCGTGTCAGATGACAATGAAGCAGCAGCAGCAGCGTCGGACTACGCCTATTTTATGCACAATAACGACGAAGAACGCCGCGTTCATAGACGGTGGTTTCGCACGATGGTCACCGATGACAGGCAATCGCCGTCGTCGACGTCCATACTGCAAAACGCCGACGGCGAACTTATGCGCGGACAGCAGCTGACACACGCCTACCAGGCCATGTTAAATGTCTGCTGCGGAAACGCCTTGACACAGGCTGGTCACCATCGCAACGCTGATGTGTACGAATCATCATTGTTCTAGTCTGGCGGCAGCAGCAACAGCAACAATGTGACAGTAGCAACTGCGCGCGCATACGTAAAGTTGCGCGCGAGTATATTTCTCGTTTTTTTTAAAAAATTTTTTTGTAAAAAAAAGAATACGATAACAGTTGACGCGAAACACTCAGACTGTACAGACGTTTAGTCAGTATCAAATGGCAAGAACTGTGATTACAGCAGACGCATTAGCAGAGATGGAATCTTCTTCGCCTCCTTTGCGTTATTTTGAAATCGACGAATTATGTCGCACCGAAGGGGAGCAGTTTTCAACGTTTGTGCCGTATCGAAAAGGTGAAATTACCTTCGCTGATTTTAGAAATTTACGTAAACGTATGGACGAAGATGGTGATATTGAAGTCAGCGAGTTTCGATTGAATACAACCCGCTTGACGCCGAAGCAGGTACGTTTCATCATGAAAACGATGATAGATCGAAATGGTTACGCCCGTCGGTTCACAAAATTGGAAAAACCCATTACTCGTCAAGATTTTCTGAATATCTTAAACTCGCCCACATTCCAGTTTACCGATTGGTATAAATGTAACGTGTGTTTTTAAAATTTCATCACATATTTTGTACTTGAGAATGAGAAAATGAATAAAAAAATTTCAGTTTGCCTATGTTATTTTATTTTTGCTAATGTAAAAAAATGTATAGCAGTATAATTCAGTGTAAACGACGACGACGGTGGTGGTGGTGGCAACGGCATCGACTACTAACCATCGACGAGCCATTGATTTTGTTTGTCGTCGAACCGCAAGTTCAGCTTGTTGCCGTTGTACTTGATGGTCTGTCGAGCCTGCTCGTCGTCAGATGGCAACGCAATTTTCGGCACATCGTTCGCCGTAAGGATAAACACGTTATCGGCGCAGTGCAGTTGAATAAGTTGCTTGGTGTTCGACGTGTGACCAATGTGCTGCGGCATTTCACCGGTTGTGTGCTCGTTGACGTCGACACACTCGTTTGGCCGATCTTCGTACAGCTGGCTGCGAAACGACTTGGTTTGTCCCGGCTCGATGACGGCGCGCAGCTTGTTCTCGCCGTAAAACTCGAAGGCGGTGTCGCGTGTCGAGTTGCGCACCGTAAGCTGCACGGTGATTACGTTCTGCGTTGAGTCGACGATGACGAGCTCGTCCACCTGATAGTCGCCAAACTGCTTGATGGTGTAGCGCTGATACATGATGCCGAAATTTTCCCACGCAAAGACGCAGGACATGGCGTTGGTCGGCGCGCTCATTTTCAACGGTTCGTTGGGCTTCATGTCGACGAGTGCGTTTTTACCTTTGACGCATATCATGCCGGGCGCCGGTGTGCCAGTTGTCAGATCGCTCAATTTCGAGTCGAGTCTGTAGCGCTGGCGCATTTGCACCCAGTACAGCGGGTAAGTGTAGTTGATGCGGTCGGCCACGTAGAACGCAATGTTGGCTCGTTGTCCGCGCACCGTGAAGTGTGTTTGCTCCGTTTTGTAGACAAGCATCGAAGCGCACGGTAGCACATGGATGCCGTACGGCGCCGAACTTTTGTATTCGCATTCGTCGGTGGTTCGGCGGCCGAACACGCCTACGTTGCCGAGATTGATGCGCGGATGACAGATCAGGTCGGTGACGGCGTTGTACGCGGCCAGGTAGGTCTGCTGGCCGACCAGCGAACTGTCCAGGTAGTACACCATACGCGAACGCGGACCCACCATCTCCTGCATGACGTTGAACGCGACCGCCGTGTTGTAGGCGTAGTACGACAGATCGATGTGTAATCCTGCGGCGTTGGCGCGATTAGCCAGTCGCGGAAACAACTTGGCTCGCGCGTTTTTGTACGAGTCCGAGGCGAGCGCGGCATCGAGTGAGCCGTCGAAGTAGTGCCACAACAGCCACGGTCCGAGCAGACAGCTCTCGTACGGTCGTTCGTAGCGCTTGCTGGTCACACGATTCGGCTCCGGCAGATACTCCTTCAGAAACTTGACAGCGCGTATCTTTTGCTTAGGGTCGTCCAGCAGCAGATAGTGACCGAGGAAAACGGTAAGCATGACACCGAACGTGTACCAGTTGGCCGGTGAGTCGCCCCATAGTTCGTCGCGTGACAGGTCACACTGCTCCACCCGGTCGAGCAGACGCTCTGTAAAGTCTTCGATCACCTGGACAGCGCGCGTCACGCTGTCAGAGTTGGCCGTAACTTTGAGGTTGCGCGACGAGCGAGCGTAGCGCTGCGTGAACACGTACTGTACGGTGCTCAGCATCTCTTCGAGCAGCGTCTGGAGTGTCTGATCGTTTTGCGGCCAGGTCTCCATATATTTGGTCGATGTGGGTGATTCTTGTTTGGTCTTGTAGTCAAGCAGCAGCTCCTGACGCGGTTCCGTGATACGTACGGTGTGTCGACGCGCATTTTCAATGTTGAGACGTGTAGGACTCGACGAGGCGACAGCGTTCAGCGACTCGTTGGGATCGACGATTCGAGTACGGTCAAATTTATTAGTGAGGCGCGTCGTGTTCGTCATTTCAGACATGTCGTCAGTCTCGTGCGCAATGTGCGGCACGTTGGTCGGACCCAGCGACGGTGACGATGCTGGTCCACTCCCGGTCGTTGTCGCTGCCGCCGCCGCCGCCGCTGCTGCTGCTACTGCTGCTGCTGCTGTTGCTACTACGTTTTCTGGTGTGGTGCCAGGTCCGGTACCTATCGATGTTTGCGGTATCTAAAAAAACAAAAAAATCAAAAATTAGACAAGTACGTGTCAGCAGCTATACCAAGTAAAGTTATCGCGGCGCAGTTGCCATCATTGTCATCATTGCCGGCCGGGCAGTCAGTAATCTCTCATGGCTGCAAAAATTTTGTATGTTAGCAAAAATGCTACAGATGATGGGAGGGGTATCGTTGTCTCTATGTTTTTTTGAGTAGCATTTGCATCGAGACCAGATAACGGTGTTTTGTGTGATCGTTGCTGTTGCCTGTGTTTCCAGCAGACATACAGACAATTGGTATTGTTGTGGAGGGGGGGAGGGGTAGCAGTAATCGTTGAGACAAGTTATCCGTAGTCATCCGCGCGGACTTGGTCTTGGTTTCATCGAGCAGGTAATAGCGGCAGCAGTGTGGAATCGGGTGACGACGTCTCCGATATTTTTTCCAAACTCTCGGTAACAATCTGCTGCCGCGACCTTGGTAATGGTACGGGTAAAGTTGATGGTTGTGATGACTGTAGCTGCGGCGACAGCTGCTGCTGCTTTGGCAGTGGTCTCGGTACGAGTAAGGGTGATGGCTGTAACAGTTGTTGCTGCTGCTGCGGCGGCAACATTGGTGGTGGTAATCTTTGCAATGTCGTTTGTTGCGCTACGTGTGCGGGCGTGTTCAATGCGATTAGTGGCGAACAATCATCGTTCGTCAGTTTGTGCGGTGTCTGCTGTTCCAACAGCGGTGGTATAGTTGGATACAGAGAGGTTTTGCCCGCCGCCCTAAACTCGGGTATCTGTAGCGCACCAGCAGAGATAGCAACTGGCGCAGCGGGAACAGCGGTTGATGCTCCCTGCTCATTGCGCTGCGGCTGGTTAAGAGGCGATTGATGGTGCGGTTGCACGCTGTAGTCTTGCTGTGTGTCTGTAATCGAGTACTGGGCTGTACGATGCACAGTGTCCGCTGATGACGACGATGGTGATAATGGTCGTATGTTAGTTCGTGGTGCGGACATCAACAATGGCGACGACGAAGATGACCGGTTATTAAACAGTTTTAACGAAGGCTGCTGTGGCAACAGTAACGATGCGATATCTGCCATAGAAGGTTGTTGCGGTAGCAGTGACGACTTTTCCATAGTCGATTGAATGAGCTGCGTCAATTGATGAGGCTTCATCGGCAACTGATGATGCGGTTGATTGGGATGCGGTGTGCGTTTGTCAGAACTGTGGTTTTGTTGCTGCATCATCATTCCCTTAGCCAGGGTCACGGTCTTGTGATTATGTGGCTGGTTGGGATGCGGTTTGCGCTTGTCAGGTCTGTGATGTGGCTGGCTGGGATGCGGTTCGTGCTTGTCAGCATTGTGTTTTTGTTGCTGCATCCCGTTAGCCAGGTTCAGCGTCTTGTGGTTATGTGGTTGGTCTGGATGCGAGCTGCGCTTCTCAAGATTATGGTCATGTTGACCCTCCGCTGGCACTGATGACGATGGCTGTACGTGATTTGGTTGCGGCAACACCGCCAACAACAACAATAACAACAATAACAACAACAACAACAACAACAACAACAACAATGACCAATTATTAAACAGTTGTAACGATGGCGAGTATGCGATACTTACCGTAGGTGATTTCTGATTTGGCAGTTTTGACTCGTCTAATTTGGCGTTTTGTACCATGCCATTCGGCATTAACGTCCTTTTTTTCCCAGACTTGACTAGTATCTGCGCAATCGCGACAATGCAGAGCACTACTACCAGCACAAGTAATCCAGTAAGTAGCATCTTCCTGTTGGTCGTTGGGTTGAAAATACTACGTCCTCTCTCGTCTACCGGTACGTAATTCACACTGCTCATGTCTCACGTTCAACTACACACCGCACCACTTCTTGTCCCCGTCCTTGTAGCCAACCCAAGTAAGTAACTGCGTACAACAATCTATAGATCACGCGGCTCTGAAATAACGCAGCTAGAGGCGCCGCGCCACCAAAACACACAGCTACAACGACTCGATGTTGCACGTTGCGATGGACAGAGCAAAAATCTAGCGTTTAAATATAGAGAGCGCAGCCGAAGACGTTGGAGTAAGTACAACTTTTACACGTTGGTATAGTTTTTTTATAGAAAAAAAGCGCAGCTATCGAAGCTCGTGTGTTTGTCCGACCCGACACTTACCAGTCACCATTTATTCATCACAACAAAAGGCCTAACTATCGTCCTATATAGCGTGTACGAAAATATGCTCCTCTTAACATTGTGCGCGTTGGTATTGCTCGTTGCGGTGTATTATGGCTGCTATTGTGGTATAGGTTTGGTAATGTATAAGTTACACACCAGAGAAGTCGATAATCACAAGGGCAAGATTGCGGATAGTTGTGGTGGTGGTGGTGGTGGTGGTGGTGCCGCCACTGGAATAGCTTGTAATGAAATACCACCCTGTGACACTGAGAATGGCAACACCGACGGCAACATCAATGTTAACGATGATGAGCGCAAACGTCCAGAGCAGCATCACAATCAGCAGCGTAGTGTAAATTACAACACAAACAAAGACCAAAACAAGCTGACTGATATTGAGGATGAGACAAACGTTATTTACGACCGAGACAGACAAAAACGCGATCTGTCGTCGCGTGGTCCAAAAAAAAAACAAGACACCCAAGCCAAGTAGAAACGTAGAAGAGCAGCAGCTGTCTCTCACTGGCGCGACAAATAAGCACAACAACAACTACACCTATGAGAATTGTGACAATCATCGAAATATCGGAGGCAGTGACGGCATCCGCGACGGCGACGGCAACAATAGCGAAAATGATCGATACGATCGACTAATCAGCACCAACATAGACTGGACACAGCTGTCCGGTAGTGTGACACGTTTTGCGGAAAAATGTGACTTTCTCGACGTGACAAATAACCAGAATCGCGTGTACGACGAGGAATGCTATGGCGGTGGGTACGCCACCGAACAGCATGGATGGCCCAGCTACAATTCGTTCAACGACCCGGCCAATTTGCGTCGTCTTGTCGTGCCGGATAACATTACCTCGAAAATGTCGGAATTTCGCAACTCGCTCGATTGGATGGGCGTCAATAGGTTGAAATTTCCGCCTGACAATAGACCCGATGACGATGTGTCGCTGCGCGCCTACACGTTCACACGCTGGCCATTCAAGCACAGCATCGGCAGCGCCGAGTATTGTGACGGTGATTGCAACGTCGCGTACAACGAGAACGGCAACGTGTGCGCCGCAATGGGACGCAATTGTTACGCGACAAATTTGCAATTTTACACGTTGTCCGACGGCACCGCTGAGGACAGTCGCGACAGCAACAATGGTAACACCACAGGGACCAGTAACAGTGGTGACGAGGGAAAGCGTGGTGTTGTCAATTGTGACAACGCGAAAAGCGACTCTGCCACCGCATTGTTGGTAGCCGACAACGCGCCACCGCCGCCGCTGTCACCACTGCCACTGCCACCACCGACGACTATGACAACGGCAACCAAGTTCAGTGCTGACGACGGTAGGGATTGCAACAGTTGCTGGCGGCGCCAGGAGGCGCGTCTGTTACGCGGACATCGCAAAGCGCGTATGGTGATGGCACGACTGATGCGCCTGGTCGACAAGCAGAGTTTCTACTTTGTCGTGTACAAGCAGAAATTTCGTCGCGACTATCCGAACACTATGCATGCCATGATGGAGACACTGCGACGCAACAACTGTGAGCAGCTGCCGTGCGTAATACTGGCCAAGTTTAAGACACGCGTTGACAACGTCAAGCGTTTCGCAGACAAGCGTCAGTTCTGGAGCAAGACCTTTGAGAGTCGCTTCTTCGGCAAACGTGTAGAAACAGTGGCGCTAATTGCGTCACGCTCGCTGTACCGGCGTATCGAGTACAAGACCGACTTTGCCGACTCGAACAATTTCGTGATCGACGTGCGCTTCTACAGACGCACCAACAGACCAGCCGGTATCTATCCGGCCAGCGACTGGCCCCTGGCAACTACCGTCGCCGACGAACATCAACGTATCGTCATAAAGAACAACAACAACAACAATGTTGTTGATGACAACAACGAATACGAGTCGCTGAACGAATACAATTCGGAGGAGGAGGAAGAAGAAGAAGAAAACAACGACGACTACGCTGACGACAACGTCGACAATCCGACAGTCAAAGATTTTCAGACACTGCAGCAGCAGCAGCAGCAGCAGCAGCAGTTGCAGCAGACTGAAACTCACGTTTTGTCGAAACACAATGTGACGGTAAACGAGATACCAACATATACGATGGTCAACAGTAATCAGGACTACACGTTTGACGAAGACTATAGAGATGGCGCGACGCCGTTGTTGCTCAACGACGATGCCGTGTACAGCTCGGATGCGGTGCGACTTGCAGCCGCCGAGCGAGTTGTCATTTCGCCTACCGCGCCGAGCATCGAAGATTTAAAAAATGATGGATGGCGGGCAGCAACAATGTCACCTCCACCGTTGCTGTCACCAAAGTCATCGGGCAACGTTTCTCCGCCACCTGATTATCACACGGCAATGTTACTGACCGAGCAAGCAGCTACGGTTTCGGTTTGTGTGCGCTAACCAGTGCAAGTAGCACTGCGAAACCAGTGTTTTCAGCGAATCAGCTCAACAATGTCTCTCTAGATAGAGTCTCGCGTGCGGGAGGGTGTAACAGCAATTGACATTAACAACCCCCCCACAGCTCCACCCAAAAAAAAGATAACTGTAAGGCAAGTTGATTTTTTTTTACAGAATGGTGCCGGGAAAAAAAATTGCTAATTCGTTTTTACGAAATAATTTCAGTTATCCCCGCGTGAGCTTCGTGGCAAAAAAATTGTGATCTGTTAATGAGGTGTTGGTGATTTCGAATGAAATAATAATTTGTTTCATAAATAAGCGAAACTCGCGCATCACAAGCAGTTAGACCAGGCAAAAAAACCGTATACACGTGTTTGCCTGCGTGACCGGACATAAATGAGCGAAACTCACGCATCACAAGCCGTTGGATGAGGCAAAAAAAACTAAGTCCAAATGTCGCGTCTACTTAAATGGCTGATGCGCCGCGTGTTCTGTGTGCATTTATCACGCACAAGTTTATGCTGCTTGTGTGTAAATTGTAGCATACGGATACTGTATCGTCACTGTACTCGGATAATGTGTTTTTTTTGATTCTTATGTCCAGTTTACTCATTTTGACTGATGCGCCGCACGTTATATGCGCGTTTATTGTGCACGGGTCTACCCTGCTTAGGTGTAATGTAGTGTGCGGATACTGGTGTCATCATCGCCGTCGCCGCTGTCGCTACCGCTGTCGTATTCGTTGTATTCGAATAATGCGTTTTTTTTTTACATTTTTAACCATCTTGAAGGTGAAAAAAAGAGTCGGCTTGCATATCCTCGAGCCGTGCCGCGACATCTTCTTGTAAATTGTTAATGTGATGAGCGAGAACGAGATCTGGAACGTCGTCTGCCACCACCACCACCACCGCCGCTGCCACCTGCTCCAAAGCCAGACGAAGCTGACTTACGTTTGGCTGCTTTGCCGGGCGAGCGTGAGCGTGAGCGTGATCGAGCACCACCGTTGTTCCCGCCACGACGTCGCATGGGGGAACGGGAGCGCGATCTTGATCGTGAACGTTCGCGTTTACGCATCACGAGCACTCTGTCGTCACGTCTGTTGCGCAGAGAATAAATGTCCTCGCGCCAACGATCGACCAACAGACGAGTAAAATCCTTGTTCTGCTGCTGCTGCTGGTTATCGTTTGGGGTGTTGCTGCTGCTGTCGCTGCCGCTGTTGCTGTTGCCGTCTATAACGTTACCGCCAACGTAATCTACGTCCGCGTCGACCTCTTCGAAATATCGTATACTATGTATATCGTGAAATTTACACGATTCGACAAATTCGTCGTTATGCCTGACCGTGTAGACAGCCAGATGTTTGATGCGTCGAGCGTCTTGCTGCTCGGCCAGCGAACGACAATCGGTGTTTGTGTTGTTCAGCAGACAGTAGCGGTCAGCGTAGAGAAAGTGCAGCGCGTACGCGGGTTCGAGCTCGGTGACGATCATCGCCTGTTCGCACTCGCGACCAAAGCTGTTGTGCAGCACAAAAGCCACACTGTCAACGCTGACCTCGGCCAACCACGTCTTCAACGTGTTCAGCAGTCTGTAGCGTTCGCGCCCGTTTGTCACCACGTTAACGTAGAGTGCGGCCGCGATTTCCGGTTCCGAGCAAAACATCACAATACGGTTGCTGCTGCGGTGCGCGTGATCGACATCGTCGCGCGGCAATGCGCCTTTGTCCGGACACGAGCAACGACTCAGTTTGCCGTTGCGCTTGTCGAACAGCAGTGCTTTGCGCAGATTCAGTATGGGCTGGCAGAGTGTGTCGTATTCGCCCAGCTCCTGGTCGTCGTGCGCTATGCCGTTTATGGTGGCCGGTTCTGCGGTAACTTTTGTGGCGACGCTGGTGTGTCGTTCGTGATTGGCCAAACCACGCATAATTGTGCTCGTCTCGTCGCGTATCGTCTCTGGCGTTTCGAATTCACGCGGAAACACCAGGCACTCGCTCGCTATAAAGTGATACAGACTCTCGACAAAGCGCGCGTAATTAACGATACGATAGGTCGCGTAGAGACGATAACGCGAGTCAAAGTACGCTTTGCGCACAAACACGTCGTGCAGTGTGTAGCCGTGAGTCGGTATTGGTGATTCGTGCGCTGTGTCTGTGTACGTAGTCTGCGGCTCGCATACACATCTGTCTACGCTGACCTTCCACCCGTGCAATGGTCGTTGTTGGGTTTGCTGTTTGTCGGCGTCGTCCTTGTCGTCGTCGTCGCAGCAGCAGCAGCAGCTGCAGCAGCAGCCGCCGTCGTCGCTGCTGCTGGTACGCTTCTTGTCGCCGTCATCGTATTTCATGCCGTCGTTGCTGCACAAGCTGTTGCAATCGGCAACAATGTCGTCGCCATACTCGTCGACGATTCTTATGGGTAGATGTTCAATATCTAAACGCGATGACATGAGGCTCGCGTCACCAAGGAGGGGAGGTAGGTGCCTCTCGCAAAGATACGAATTTAGGTTAAGTTATAGTATATAGTATAGTATAGCTACTGTACCAGGTGAACGGGGGCAACACGAGCGAAAGGGAGGAAAAAAAATGCCGTACAGCGATAAGAGCGACAACAGACAACACCGTATTGTTGATGACGACAACAACAGGGACAGAGGCAGTGGCGGTGAAGGCGGTAGTGCAGCAAATTACAGCAGATTTGACGCTTACTCCGTGGATGATAACGAGAGCGAGGAGTTGTCCGATTACGAGGCGAATGCAGCCTGTCTTAACAGCGTAGTTTACAGCAACGTGGACATTTTGTCAGACGTTGGCGATATAAAGACAAGTGACGCTGAAAATGAAGACACTGTCTGTTGCAAAACACAACAACGTGACACAGCATGCAAGATGAGTCGACTAACAACAAACGACAACAGCACAAACGATGATGGTGACAACGACGATACTCGAAACATCAACAATAATAATAAAACCAAAAACAACAATAACAACGATGGTAAAGGCGAAAGCATTGATGCAGATGATGACGATGAGGACGATGATGATGATGATGATGATGATGACGACGATGATGATGATGCTGATAACGATGATGATGCCAGCAACGAGAAAAGTGTGTGTAGTAGCAACTACGAGGGAAACAATAATACGCGATCAGTCAACAATCACGCCACAAGTACTCTACACGAAGTTGCGACTGTTATGTTGTCGAGTCTACATTCGTCATCGTTACCATCCACATCGTCAGTTCAACACCAACAACAGCAACAACAGCACTTCGAGTTACGCGTTCCTAAACCGTTGAAGGGTAATCGTGCGGCTACTACCTCTACCACAACGACTATCACCAGCAACGTTTTGACACCGACAACCGGTATGGCTATGCGTAGAGTAGATACGGCTACAACCTGCACTACTGCTGCTGGTGCTCGATGCGCCAGAAGGCACGCGCCCTACACTGTGGAGTCGCTTAATATTCGACAGCAGCAAAAACAGCGCAGACTAGTCACGGCCGCCATCGTAGCGACTCAACAATTCAGCAACGGTCAGCAGCACCAGCAACAACAGCAGCAGCAATCTGTCGGTGTGTACGAAGCATTTGGTCGAGTCTGCGGCACGCTCAAAGCGCCTCTAATGCTGGCCACCAACATTACGAGTCTGGTCATACTGGCCAGCAAATTTGTCAACACAAACACGTTAGTTTCACTGTACGAGCAACTATCTCGCCACCTTTAAGTCCAAAACAATTATCATTCGCCTATGTGATGAAGAGAATTCAAAACCATCATCGCCTCTTCCATTGGAAATTGTACAGCACGTAGTATTTTTTTCTTAGACATAAAATGTTTCTGTTACGAACAAAATCTTATGGTTGGGTTGTGATATTTTTTTCTCTTAGAAATAAAACTAATGATATAGTTTTTTTTCAATTTCAATTTGAGGTTGTGTACTCTGATAATATGACAGAAAAAAAGTCATTATTATATTTCTGTTACAAAGAAAATCCGATGATTAGCAACGACGATGAAGACTACCTTGCGCCTACCTAATTTGCCAAAATTGTAAAATCGTGTGGAATCGAGACGCGAATGCGACTCGTAACAACGTCAAAGTCGGATTAGGCGCCGCCTGTAAAATTACAGACTAGAAAAACAATCGAGGAACGAAGTTCTTACTTTGTTGGACGACTGGAACGACGATTCGTTCGTTTTTGTTGTAACTTTAACTTCGTTTGCGCGAAGTATCGAATTATAACATGACCTTACCTCCCGCCCCCTCTCTCTCTCTCCTACTCTTTCTCTCTCTCCCTCCCTCTCTCTCTCTCTCCTCGACACTATCGTACAAGACGTAGTACTGCCAACGGTGTTTGTTTCATGTGCGCATGCCCAAGCGCCACACACTAGTTTACCAGCTCAGCTATATCGTAGTGGTATATTCGTAGCAGGAGCAGCAGCCAAAGTAATATAGTGTAGTGTATTGGTTGAAGACTATCGCGCTTTTTTTAGTCATAACTCAACGAGAAAGACGTTGATGCGGAGACGTGCTCGTCAGCACTGAAGCGAGCGCGTGTTTCTTTCTTTTTCTGCCTGCAACACGTTGCTCATCGAGGATGAACAGAGGAAACATCGGAAGTGGTGACAGCGGGAGCGGTGGTGGCGGTAGTGACAGTGCTAACCGCAACAAAGACAATATTATCATTGACGTATTGTGCGGCATAGGCGGTGGTATACCATATGTTGGTAGGCACAAAGTCCCCGATGCTGGAGATAAACCCGACAACAGTAATGATTTGTTTCCAGAATGCACGTATCATCTTGGTCGATTTCCGTACAAACAGGTTGACAATCCCGTGTACCAATATGTTGACGATCCCACGGGTGCTGCTGTTGGAAACGGCAGCGTCATCAATTTAAGTGCCTTACGCTACGATAGTAACAACGATGTCAGTGGCAGCAACAAGAACCTCCCGGGTAAAGGAGAGGGATACCATCCTCCCAAACAACACGGTTCACGTTCTCGTCGTAGCGCCATGGTTGAGCAAGACAACGTTGCGGGCACCGCCACCAGACAAGAAGCAGTCGCAAATCTCGGCAACGCAACCATGCTCGTTGACATGGGCCAGCAACAGTCACCAACGCAAGCCTTAGCGCTGGTTACCGTACCGAATGACAGTGGTGGCGCCGTCGAGGTGCCGCTGTTGCATTTCCAGCAGCCCACTAATACAAGTCTGGCCGTCAGCAGTGAACAAGGAAACGACGGTGACGTTGCGTTAGCGGACAAGTATAAAATGCGTAAATCCCCATCCAATAATTCGCTGCTGTCGATCAATCATGCCATAGACCACATTACGTACGATTTGGAAAAAACAGCGCATAAAGAATTGCGACAAGGTAAACGCGTGCACGGCGACATTATGCTGTGTGCGGCCGGACTATGCCGTTGCTTCAAATACGCCATGGCTATGGTTTTGTTTCTTAGTACGCTGTTCGTAGGTTATCGCGAGCTGTATTCGGCGAGCGAGCAAGGTCTACTTCCGTTTCAGACGCGTGTCGCACGCTCAACTACTACGATGTTGAGTTCAACAGCTCTGTACAACGACACAACCACATACATACCGGCATTCACTGAGCGAAAAGCGCCGCAGAGCACCTCTGTTCATCCGTACTACAGCTGGCCTGCGGTCCTGGTCACCTCCAGCGACACATCGACAACGCCATCAGTTACAACCACTTCGCAGGCGTCGTCGACTGAATTGTCTTCTACAGAGGCTACTTCGGCGACTACCGAAACTGCTGCTGCTGCTACTACTACTACTACAACACAGCCGAGTAGCGACAATAATGATGATAACGCCACCGAACTACTGTCCAGTATCCCTGAGAGTGACACCAAAACATCGTCGATAAGTACCGGTGTGATGGCGTCATCAAGCACAGCAGAATCCACTAGTAGGAAAAAAGAAGAGCAGAACAACGCCACTGAAAAACTAACCACCTCGTCGACAATACCAACTGTTAGCGAATCGCCATCATCCAGCACAGCAGAATCCACTAGTAGGAAAAATGAAGAGCAGAACAACGCCACTGAAAAACTAACCACCTCGTCGACAATACCAACTGTTAGCGAATCGCCATCATCCAGCACAGCAGAATCCACTAGTAGGAAAAATGAAGAGCAGAACAACGCCACTGAAAAACTAACCACCTCGTCGACAATACCAACTGTTAGCGAATCGCCATCATCCAGCACAGCAGAATCCACTAGTAGGAAACAGGAAGAGCCGAGCGATGCCACGGTGTCGTCATCATCATCGTCGTCGTCGACGATGTCAACTGTTAGCGAATCGCCGTCACCTAGCACAGAGTCTGTTAGTAAGAAAAAGAAAGAGTCCAGCCTCAAGTCCCCCGGCAACAGCACCAAGTCTACCAGTAAGAGAACTACCACCAAACCATCGTCGACAAAGTCAACTTTGTTGTCGACAAGCATAGAAACATCGACTGCCAAGTTAAACGGTGGCAGCGCTAGTAGTGGTAGTAGTAGTAAAACTGCACCTCAGAAGCTATAGATAACTAGCTAAAAAAAAACAACTTCAACTCCTGGGTAAAAACAAGGTGGCCACGTTTTCAGTAACAGCGGCAGTAATGGTATTGACCACCGCTAGAATAACAAGGACAACAGCAGTCACTTTTTTTTCAAACAAACACTCTCTCGATGATATCGGTACTTTACCTACACACTCGTTTCCCCTGTTATTAATAAATAAAAAAAATACAAACTCTGTACAATTGTATATTAGTTTCGCAATAAAGCATACAGTATTGATTTTTTGTGGTTATTGAATAAATGATAGATTGCAAAAATAATCGACTGGTCGCGAGCCTTTATTTTCGTTGTCATCGTCACCGTCTTCCGCCTTGAACAGTGATGCAGCTGGCTCAAGTTCACGGCGCCTATTGAACTTTGCGTTGATTTCCAGATGCGTGTTGCGCGTTCCGATATCCATGGGCAGATTCACACACTGGCTCGAGCGTATGCCCTGGTGCGTGTGTATGGCGTTTACTTGACGTAGTCGATTCAGCGAAGTTTTGGGTCGTTCGCCAGTAAATGCGATCAGCGGATTCTGTATGCTGGCCGAGATGTTGGTCAGGTTTTTTGTGGTCATGAACAGTAATGTCTCGCTGAATATCTCCATTACGGCGCGCAGCGTGCGATAATTGCGCGGATCAAAAATGTACTCTTTCAACAGATTGCAGTACTTGAATTTGATAAAGTTTGACATGAAAAGCGCGCGATCGTACTCGAAGTAGTTCAGCTCAGACAGAAATATCAGGCTTACGTTGTCACGCTGACTGTCGTAGTAGCGCAACAATGCCGTGATTTTAATGTAGTCGCTGCACTGGCTGGTCTTTTGCATGGCGTACTCTTCGACGGCCGTCTTGTAAATGTACGACTCGTACAGATGATCGCTGATACGCACCACGTTTACCGGATGATACACCACAAGCAGAAACTTTACATCCGGATTCTTCTCGAATTGTAAATTCTCAAGATTGAAGAGCGTATGTCGGCTGTGGAATCGACTGCCATTATTGCGTGTCGACGACGATGGTGACGACGACGATGATGATGATGACGATGATGATGATGACACACTACCACCGACACCGCTACACACCCTGGCGCTACTACCACCAGCAACGCTACTACCACCAGCAACGCTACTACCACCAATGACATTGTTGTTGACCGAGACAGGTGTCGCCGCGTCACTTATACCATCACTTATGTTTCCGCCGCTGCTGCTGTTAACATGGCTACGTTCGTAGATGAAAGCGGTGTCGTTGTTGTAGATGGTCGAATCGCAGTCATCGTACACGCTGCCCGAGTGATACTTGTACATACGATCAGGCGGCAGCTGGAATGATTTACTGACGTTAACGATCTTGTAAGCGTCTGCTTTTTCCGGAAACTTAATCAGCACGTTGGACAAAATACGATACTCGACTATGTAAAATTTGTGTGTACGCTGGACGCTGTACCCATCACGATGATACCTGTGTGCATGCGTGGACACAAACACAAGCACACGCATACACATACACACACATGCAAACAGACACACGTGTAAGCGTACGAGAAATATAATAAATTACAATAAGCTGGGGCAGCAGCGAACAACATGTGGTCCCTCCCCAGTACTTACCAACGTAGCCAGACAAACTCGTTGTCCGAGTAGAGTATGTTGGATTTGATGACGGGTACTTTACCGCGAAAATGTTCGGTGCTCGCCGCTCCACTCTCGAGTGCAAAGTGCTTAACGTTGAGCGATTCCTGCATCGAGCTGGCAGTGCGCGCCGACACGAGATTAGTGCCGAAGGCGCGCGGTTCATACGACAAGATCTGCGTCTCACTGTCAAACAACTTGACGGTGAGACGACGATAGTCAGCATCGTTGACGCACAGCGCCACAGCCAGTGCTTCGCGTAACGACATGTTTTTGCAAAAAAGCATAAAGTAGGCGATGCAGCGAGCGTACACAGCCATGGTTGGATCACGCAGCTTCATGAGCAAACATGATTCGAGGCATTCGATATCGCGATCCATGCTTCACACGATACGAAAGCGCTGTTAGGTGACCAAAGTGAACGCGTACGTCGATGTCACCAACGAGCACAAAACGTGAATCGTTTGGATCTGGAGTCAAAACGTCCTGCGCGTCCGCCTCGAGGTGCTTGTAGAAGCTGACAAGCAGCGACACGGCCAGCGGAGCGTATTCCGAATGCAGCACAAAGTCCGGCACTACACTGTATGTGTAACCGGACAAGGTAGATGACGACGACGAGTCAATGTCACTCGATACTGATACTCCTTGTCTGGACTGTTGTAGGCTTTGTTTTTTTAAATCTTGTCGGACACGCGTAGATGACGAATGCTGCGAACTACCAGCAGTAGTGACCGTTGTTTGCGATACTGTTGCCAGAAGTCCTGTTGCGGTAGTGGTGGTGGTGGTGGTGGTGGTGGTGGTGGTGGTTGTTGTTGTTATTGTCGACGTCGAAGAAGCGTATTGGTCGTGAACTTCAATCATTGAACCTTTTGTTACAGAACACGCATCACACAAACAAGATAGCGAACAAACAAAAAAAAGTAAACAACGTGCTTCTTCGCCGGCACAGTAAACGCTACTGGCGCGATACTGTTTTTTTTCTTCTTCTTAACCTCACGTATGTTTATTTTACTCCGAGCAAACGATCGATTAGGTGGTCTTCTTCTTCTTCTTCTTCATCTTCCTCGTTTCTGTCAGCATTGTCATAGTAGTCGTTGTGTCCTCGACAATCATTTCTAGTGTTGTCGCGTATCTCCTCTAATTTACCGACCTTACTTGATACGGCATTTTCGCTCCTGTAGTAGTAATCATCGTCGTCGTCATCATAGTCATCAGTGTCTTCGTTTAAAACCATGCCATACGAGTCTCTGACTGAATTAGGTTCTTTTACGTATACACAATCACCAGTGTTCTTGTGGTCTGTAATACTATTGCTAACAGAAGCCATCTGAACAAGAGGAGGCGAGACTGCATTGGTCTTCGTGTTAGCCGCCGCCGTCGCTGTCACAGTCGTTGTCTTTGTTGTGATCATCTTTGTTGGTTTGGCCGGTGATGTGTGTCTCGCTAACGGCACTGCTGCAGTACTCTCGTTGTCGTAGTCGTTGTCAACACGTTTAACAGCGACATTATCGTTTTCATCGTTGATGAGGTCGTCTTCGCTGTTGTTGTCCGATAAAACGAGTACATCGTCAACGATGCCGTTGGTACGAGCAATGCGTTTCAGGGTTTTCTCAAAACTGTCAATGTTGCACGACGATTTTAGTTTAATGTCGGCGAGTTGAGAGATATTTTTCTTTTTTACCACTGCCGCAGTCCCTGCAATGGTAGCCGAGTCGCCGTAAGCGTACTGATTTGTACAGCTGCCTGTATAACTGCCGTAGTAGCCGTTTTGCGAGGCTGAATTCGACGGTGTGATGCTTAAAGTATCATCATCATCATCATCACCACCATCATCATCATCATCATCATCACCATCACCATCACCATCGTTGTCGTTGTCTTGGTTGTTGTCATTACCTAGTAGTATGTCTTTTTCTAACTTTTCGTCATCGTCATCGTTTCTAAAGTAATCATCGTCTTTGTTCGCCTTGCGCACGTTATTACACGAGTCGCGCACAAACGACTCCAAAAGGTCACGTTTGTTCACACTACTACTTCGTGCCACTACTGTATCCGCAGCAGCGCTAACAGTAGCAGCAGTTGCCTCTGTGACGACAATGGCGGTATTATTCGGCTGTGATGACAACGATGATGGTTGCTGCAGCAGCGGCGATTTAGCTAATTGGGCTGTAGTCACGACTGTTGAGTCGTTGTTGGGTCGTCGTGTGCACCTGTCACCGGCTAACTGCTGCTGTTGCTGTGTTGTAGTAACTGTCACATTGCTAGCAGCAGGCGAGGTAATTGTTTTGTTGCTGTGTGATGGACTAGCAGAAACTGGTGTTACAGAAGCAGCAGCAGCAGTTGCTGGCAGTAGTGCAGGCACCGGTGACATAGTTTTGTCATGTAACAAACTGGCAGCAGACACCGGTGTCACAGAGGCGATAGCAGCAGCAGCACCAGCAGTTGGTGGCAGTAGCGTAATATGATGCTGCTGTTGCGTGTTAACGCTCGGCGACTCTCTTACGAGTTCTTCGCTAATATAACAAAACTCCATGTTTTTGTCTTCTTTCGCTTCTTCTTCTTCTTCTTCTTCGTTCTCATCTACAATGGGCACACTGTCTCCTCTCCTGCTGACATTGTCGCTTTGTCGTCCTTTATGTTGATGTTGTTGTTGTCCGGTATCAGCCTCGTCGTTGGTGCAGTTATCATCATTGTAGTTGTAGTTGTAGTTGTAGTTGAAGTCGTCACCGTTGTAGTTGAAGTCGGCACCATCGTCGCCGCATTGACTACTTTTTCCTCTTTGCCATGTCGCTGAGTGCTTGACGGGACTGTGATACTCGTCATCTTCGTAGTCCCTGCTATGGTTGCGCTTCAAAGGTTGTTTACCCATCTCGTCAACAGTGTAACGTTCCTTGGAGTTGTTGTATGACGAGAATTTGTCGCTTAGCGTGTTGTTGTAGACCTCTTCGGTAAGACGCCGGAGTGTAGAAATGTCGTTAATATTGGTTGTTGTTGTAGTTTTGTTTGGTGGCACTGCATTAGCCACACCTTCTTCTCCATTAGCTGTACTCTCTTCTCCAGTAGCCGTACTCTCTTCTCCATTAGCCGTACTCTCTTCTCCATTAGCCGTACTTTCTTCTCCATTAGCTGCTCTTTCTCCGTTAGTTGTAGTTTCTTTGTTAGCCGCGGTGGGAGTTGTGTGTGTTTTGATTACCCGTCCGATATTGTCGAGGAATTCGCTTATGTTGTTCAGAGAGATACCGAGCGTGTTTATAATCACATTTTTCGCGGCCACAATATAGATTGACATACGGTCGCCGTTCACCGGCATGTTGATCAGTTCGTCGTACTCAAGACGACACGAAATGTTTTCCGGCTTGATGCACTCGCCGACTATCGGATAGTAGTGTACCAACTGCACCAGTACCGTTCGCACCACGAACTTGCACATGATGAGTGGTATAGCCTTGATTTCTGTATTGGTGTTGAGATTGATGAGACAGCGTAGCTCCGCTTCGCTATACTCTGCGGCATTCACGTTGCGCATTATCGGTGATTTTTTGATAATAGCGTGCAACATCGCTTTTGTATAGTCCATCTGTATATGTTCTCTTTGCCGGCTCGCGTCGCTTGGTAGCTGCTGAGAGTGTTGCTTCTGCTGCTGCTGAAAGTATTGCTGATGCTGCTGCTGCTGAGAGTATTGCTGCTGCTGCTGCTGCTCCTGATGGTACTGCTGGTGGTGCTGTTGATGTGAGTTTTGTCGAGTCGCTTGTGAATGATTCCGCCGTTGTTGTTGTTGTTGTTGTTGTTGTTGTTGTTGATGATGATGTTGTTGTTGTTGATGATGATGTTGATGATGATGTTGTTGCTGCTGCTGAGAGTATTGCTGCTGCTGCTGATGGTACTGCTGATGGTGCTGTTGATGTGTGTTTTGTCGAGTCGCTTGTGAATGATTCCGCTGCTGCTGTTGTTGTTGTTGTTGTTGTTGTTGTTGTTGTTGTTGTTGTTGTTGTTGTTGTTGTTGTTGTTGTTGTTGTTGTTGATGATGATGTTGTTGCTGCTGCTGGGTATTGGGTGGTGGTGTTGACATCGCTTTTGGCGAGTTGTTTGTTGCTGTAGGAATCGTAGCAGAAGCAACAGGAATTGCCTTTGCTTCATTGTTCATAGTTGGCTGTAGTCCCAGTGGTAAAAATGTGCTCTTCGTTTTCACCGTCTCAGCTGCTGCTGCTGCTGCTGCTGTATGCATTATAATGTACTCATCATCGATAACTTTTTGTCCAGGAGGAGGCGACAACGGCACTACATTACTACCACCATCACCATCACCAACAACATCATACAAACCTGCATCCTTATAATGCTGCGACTTCGAACACAACCGCGAGTGCTGGTCATGCAGCAACCAAGGAGACTGTTGTTGATGCATATGCTGTTGCTGTTGAGGCTACAGCTGCATTAAACCACCAAAGTATCTGTTACGCGAATAAACGTATGCTATATTGGTTTAGTGTGTACTCGCGTACATGTATGCGTGAGTGCGTGCGTGAGTGAAAGAGTGTATGTGGAGTGTGTGTGTGTGTGTGTGTGTGTGTGTGTGTGTGTGTGTGTGTGTGTGTGTGTGTGTGTGTGTGTGTGTGTGTGTGTGTGTGTGTGTGTGTGTGTGTGTGTGTGTGTGTGTGTGTGTGTGTGTGTGTGTGTGTGTGTGTGTGTGTGTGTGTGTGTGTGTGTTGGGAATATGTTCTTATGTAGCAGTGTGATTTGTTACTGCATGTATGCGAGTTTAGGTATACGTGTATGATTACAGCACGTGTGTGCGTACACACATACAGAAGCGCATTGTAATAGGACACATTACTATATCAGTTTGTAATTTAATTTTTCATACGTATTACACTGGCTACCTAGTCATCAAGTTTTGCGTGCCAAGACACCACTGTGACAACCTTGTCTCGAATTTGGAAAAAAAATATTTAAAAAAAACGCCATTCGTTCGGTGCTTGTCATGAACAGGGGCTATGGTGATGACGCTGCGGGAGCGCAGCAGCCACAGCAGCAACGCATTACGCTATTTACAAAAGTCGCCGACTGGCTGGCGAAGTATAGAGCACGACTCGCTTGGTTGCTGATTTATGTGCTGTTGCTGGTGCTGATTTATGCGCTGCTGTACTTTCGCTTCGATGACCACCTTGTGCGTCGTATACGCGAGAACGAGCACCGTCTGGCAACCGACGACAAGCTGGCTAGCCTGTTGAATGGATCGGGCATCGAAAACATACCCAACATCAAGGTGGTCACAACGTCGCCGAGCGTCGAAGTGGCCAACAATTGCGGCAAGGGTCCGGTACTGCTCGGCTCGATGCACGGCGATGACAGCGATTGTGTACGACTGTGCGCCAACGTGTCGGCCACCATGTTCGAGGTGGACGAGTCGTCGGATTTCTACTTTAATCAGCTGCGTCTGGAGGCCGGCAAATACTGTCGACTGGGTCCGCGACCAGAGTGCAATCTGCGTACCACCACGGTCATTATGACCATAAACTCGATCGCCTGCCGTAGTCGTGATCCGCGCGTCTTTGGTGGTTCCACCGGCAACGTTGTGATTGCCTGCAACAATCGTCGTTTCAACGATCCGCTTAACGTGCTCTGGGACACGCAGGAGAATCGCCAGGTGACGGCCGCCTCCGTCAACAGAAGCTTCAACGTCGACGAGCTGCTTGGCTCGGGCGAGTATCGCTACTCGTGCCGCTTCAAAGGCAAAGATGCCATGAGCAACGCCTACATTCAGCACCCGCTCGAGCGTCTGCACCCGATGCGCAACTACTGCGCCAGCGAGTACATTTACGCGGCGCATCCAGCTGTGCAGCCCCGTATCAGGCTCGATGAACAGGGCAACATTGCTAACGTGACGTGCGACTGCGGCGATTTTGAGACGACACGCGTGAAAAACATTGTACCGTCTGACAAGACGTCGGCGTGCGCGTCTCGCTGGCACGAAACAGGCTGGCGCGACAAGTACAAACAGTATGTAAAGATACCATTTAAGTGCTTCAACGTCAACTCGCCCATTACCGACGTGACAAAAATGTTTCCCTGCACAAGCGGCTTCACCGAGCATCGATCGCCCATCGATCAAGTGGAAATCGAGTACACACACTCGCTGCAGTATCCGATCGAGTCGCCGGTCTGGGACATTCTGAAAAACGACACATTTCGCACGGAGAACAAAAAAGGCGTCGAACTCTGTTGACGTAAAATAAGACTATCGAGACGGCGTGAACGTGGTAAAACAAAAGAAAAAAAGAAACAAACACCTGTGTATCGGTATCATACGTGTATATATATTATGTTTTTATTAGAAGTATGCAAAGTATAGATTTTTTTTCATAAACATCAGCATCATCATCTGTGTGTATACTTTTTTTTTGGCTCTTCTGTAATCGTAACGATGCTATATGATGAGTGTGGGAAGGGGGGGGGTGAGAAGAGGCGCAACGACAAGCAATCTGTGTACTGTTTACGAGTGCAGAGTTGCAATGTAGTCAGCATCATCGTCGTTGTCATCGTCGTCTATGTTGTTGCAGTAGTTGTTTCTTGCATCGCCGCTGTTACTGCTACCAAAGAAGGTTACGGTATTGCATCGTCTGATATCTGTCAGAAATTGAGCTGCACACTCCACGTCAGCCACTTCAACGGCAGTCGTACTCGTTTTGTCTTCCTCCTCGGCGACACAGTCTTCAGTCTCGACATTGCTGTTGCTGGTGTTCTTCTTATCATTATTAGTAGCAGCAGCAGCAGCAGCAGCAGTAGTAGTGGTAGTGGTAGCCGAAGCAGTAGTAGTAGTAGTACAGGAATTGAGTGCGATAGAGGCACTTGTCTCATCGTTGATTCGACGTCGCTTTTTGGCTCTGCCAACACTCAACGATGACGGCAGTTTGTCGCGTACTGTTGAGGCTTTTTTCTCGTAGTACGTTCGCAACAGGTTAGGATACGCGTCGCACCACTGGCACATGTCCTTCAGCTTGTCCAGACTGCTGATAGTGGTTTTTTTGCGTGGCGAATAGAATCGCTGATAGTACCTCGGCGAGAAATCGGTGCACAGACCGTTGATGATTTTGTGCAGATAGTTGCCGGCCGAGCAGACACTGGGTATTGTAATGTCGGGCATGGTGCCGCTAGCGATGTACGCGAGATACGTGTCACAGGCCAGCGTCAGCTCGTCCAGAATCTCCTCGTACGATTTAGTCTCCATCACGCGCATATAATAGTCGCGCATATCCACCTCGTCACATTGAGCCGCGTTGTACGGTGACAAACAGTCGTTGCCGTTGTCATCGTCGCTTTCTGTTGGTAATTCGCCGCCGCGATTGCCGCGCCCTTTACCACGAGCACACCGTGACGATAACGACGTCAAACGTATTGGTAATTTGCATTTGTTGGCGTCGGCACAGTGCAGCGCGGCCAACAGCACAAAAACGATACACGTGCCGGTGTCGTCGAGTACCGCCTCGTTCGACTCCAAAAACTCCAGATCACGATGCACGCGCGTCATCGTCCCCGGCTGTACTGCGGTCACATTGCGTATAAAGTTCTCAACGAGTGTGGCACTGAGCAGTGGTCGGGTGAAGTCTGTGCCGCAGAGTGCGCAAAAGATGCGAAACACCTTCTGTGACAGTCGGACATGTCGTTGTTGAAGGAAATCCATACCGTACAGAAACAGCGAGCGCTGACTAATATGTGCAAAGACGCACGAATCACGTACAGTGCGTATTCGCGCCTTTGTTTGCCGCTCTCCAGCAGCAGCAGCAGCAGCAGCAGCAGCAGCAGCAGCAGCAGTGTCATTTTCAATCGCATACACATCGTTACGGTCGACGAGACGTATGAGTGAAAAGTCGCGAGTGGTGTCACACAACAAGCTCTGCGGTATCGTGTCATTGCCGTACTGTCGCTCTAGTCGGCTCAGGTACTCGTGCTCGCTGCTACGACGAATGCAGTCGAGAACGTGACCATCTGTCATAGACGATGATGACGATGACGATGCCGGTGATGATGATGATGATGATGATGACAACAATGCTGCTCGGCTCGACTGTGACGGTGACGACGTGGAGTCGTAATTACAGCCGGGGTAGTAATCAATGGTTGGGCGGTGACCGTACATGATGGGCAGACAGTCGCTGTCCATGGTGAGAAAGACGTTGAGATCGGCGCCGCGATCACGATTCAAGTACATAAACAGCTCCGACTCGCCGTACGGCAACTCAACGACTTCGTAGAGCGGAGCACGCTCTCGACACATCGCCATCATAGTCGAGCGTATGAGGCCGTGATCGACTTGTACACCGGCGCTGCGTGTCACCTTGTTGCGTGGACGCTCTCCATCCATGAACACGTAGACTTTGTCAAAGTCGCGATGCTTACGCGATGCCACGACACCAGTCTTGGCAGTAGTAGCGGCGTCCGAACATGTTGTGTCGCAGTACCTTTTGCCAAACAGATGCAGGGCCAGTCGCCGATGCACACGGTCTATGTAGTTGAATGAGTCGCGCGCTATACGCAACTCGGCATTGTCGCCTTCCAGATTACCGGTATTCATACCTTTAAAACGTAAATTTTCCCCATCTACGTACAGATTGACGCGTTTGGCCGACGCTAAGCCGCCATTATAGACTCCGCGCAGACTTATATTCTCGAAGAGTTTGTTGCAGTTTGTAACACCCATGACAGCGGTAACAAGATGCGGCAGATGTCGAATGGTGGTGGTGGTGGATACTAAATACGCGCTTAAATGTGAACTAAATACACTCGGATACCGAAGAAAAGAGTGAGCCCCCACATGTACGCGAGATGAATATTGCGCTCATACATTTACTACCATCACCACTTTTGGCAAATGGGGATACCCTCATCCCTCATCCCCACTTGAGAAATGGTAACTAGCAGCTGATGGCTGTGTTTTTTTTGGGGGGGGAGAGGGACAGCAGCAAAGACTATTACAGCAATCGGCAAGCGAGTGTGTCAGGTCGTCGGACAAAACGAACAACAACGATTCATCATTGCTCGTTTCGTCGTAACTTTAACTTCGTTCGCGCGAAGTATAGGGTTATTCGCTCGCTAAGGTAGTATAAATGCTGTATAAGTAGCGGGGTGCTTATGTGTACACGCACACACATACACACACACAAACACACACACACACAGATGCATACATATATACGGTAAAAACGTGCTTCTATTGTGGGGTTGAACGAATCAAACGCTACTAGGAAACGCCCTGAGGAAAACACACGTGTGATCGCAACGTAACAACAGCGACAGTGTTGTGAAGAGCGAGGAAAAAAACCACCACCACCACCATATGATATGGCGTTTTACGCGCCCATACCGATTAGCCTGAATCCGGGTTTTGCTAACTCCTATCAGACGTGCGCCTTTTCCAACATCTCGTCGTGCGCTGACCAACTGTCACGCTACATCTGCAACAAACACTCGGTCGAGCTGTTTGGTCTGCGCTACATGTGCGTCAGCATGACTAACGGCGAGAACAAACAGAAAACGGAAATTTTCACGGTAGTTGACTCGACCATCGACATCACGATACCTCTATTCATGGCCGGCAAATCGCGTATCATCACCGACGAGCTGACAACGTTCTGTCAGAAGGTCGCGATGCGCAACAAACAGATACGTGCCGATCGGCTGTTCTCGGTGATGAATTCGCTGCTGGTGTCGCCGACCAACAATCCGATGTACATTAGCAACGTGTACGTGCCGTCGTGGCTGGATGAGGAGCGCAGTCTGGTATTCTGTCACTACGACAACAACCGACCCTTCAAGATCTGTACCACCGATCTGCCACTGCTGCATCGCATGCTCTTCTCGTACGTGCGACCGACGCTGACGAATTACGCGCAGGAGGACAAACAGACGAAGCAGATGAAAATCGTCGAGACGATCGTGCTGCCGAGTGCGTTTGGCGTACGTAAAAACAACACCGAGCAGTCGCCGTACTTTTGCATGATCAACAAGCGCAACGTTTTGAAGTACGTGGACAAGAACAGTCTGGTAAATTTTCCCACGTTGTCGGGCGAACGCACCATCGTCAATCCCCAGGAGGTCATTACCTACCAGAACAGCAGAGACAACTACACGATTGACGCGCCTCTTTCGTGTCAGCAATAAACAATCAGCGCGGTTGTGTTTTTTCTCGAAATTGTCGCCCGTTTTATCGTGTCCCGCTAGAGCCCTACTGCCGCTATTGCTGTTACTACAACAGCAGCAGCAGCAGCAGCAGCAGCGAGGAATAACTATGATGCATGCACGCGCACACATGCATGTGCGCACACACACCCACACCACTCCTTTATTTTCACATTGTAACTTTTCCCCTCTCTGAAAAAAAAGTGTAAAAAAATTGTACGCATATGTAATATTATCCACTTACACACAGGCAAACACGCACACTCACGCGCGCGCACATGCTTTATTTTTTAGTGGGAGTGATGTGGGCGTGCACCAATCAGGACAAGGTGTATATATGTAATCGTGGACTAGAGAATGTAGGAAGGGGAGTGTTTAGTTAGTTGGCCAGCAAAGCGAAACCCGTATACACATAGTCTGAAGGCAGGGAGACGACAACATGACCAGTGCGGCAGATGCTTATGCAAAGAAGCTGGCGTTGAGCCGAGTGTGTGTATACAACGAAGACAATAGCACGTATTTCGCGACAGTTTTGGAAGTTGAGCCTCTACACAAGCGCCTGTTTAAATCGCCGTCATCAAAGTCACTATCGTCGTCATTCGATGAGAACGCATCATTAGGGTTGTCATCTGTATTAGTGTCTGCGTTGTCATCATTACCATCATCATCGTCGACATCAAAATCACTGCCCCCCGTAAAGAAACGAAGCTCGTCAACCGCCACAACAACGTAAGTACGGTTTATCTAACGCGATATTTATATATACATATATATAAGTGTGTGTGTAAAATTTATGTTTTTTTTAACAGCGAACAAACCCATATCAGTACCAATGGTCGAGACTACGAGCAAACCAACACTGATGATGCTATTGCTCCTGGCGACGACAAAGACAGTAACAAGGAGAAGAACGACAAGCAAGAGGCGAACATGTTTCTGCCTGTATGCGGTGGTTTAGAAAACCTATTGTTGGGTGCCAAAGTTGAGAACAAAGACGATGCTGTTGGTGATGATGATGATAAAGGTGACGACGGCTACGATGATGGCTACGAGTACTATAATCGCAACAGCAACAACAACAACAACAACAACAACAACAACAACGTTAACAGTGAGGGCAAAGATAACATAGCCTTCGCTGCAACTGTGGAACACGACACGACGACAACGGCGGCATCCACCATTGTAACAGATGACTGTGTCAGCGTTGATAACAGCGATACCGTTGCCGAAGAGTTTGATGTGCGTGATTTTGGATTAAGCTACGATGTGCAGGAAACGATGACCGAGGATCGTTGGGTCGACACGTTCATCTATCCGTATCCCGACGAATTCCAGCACTCGTTCCTGCTACTGTTGAAACACCAGTCCATCTACTGGAACACCGTGGAGACGGATCTGCGCGAAGACAGCAACAGTCTGAGCAGCTGTCCGGAAAACGTCAAGCGACTGGTGTTTCGAGCTAACGCTATGCTTGCGTCGGGTGACAAACTTATCATCAATATGTTCGAGACCGAGGCTTTCCGGTGCATCACGTCACCGCAAATCAAAGCTTTTTTTGCTGACCAGAACGCGCGCGAGTCCATTCACCAGATTTCCTACTCAAAGATACTCGAGCTATGCGACAACGACGCGTATTGCGCGTATTTACGTTCCGAAGACTTTATATGCACTGTATGGGCCGCGATCATACGCTTCAACGACGTCGCCATCGGCACCTTTAGGCTGGAGGCGTATCCCGCCTTTATGCTGTTGCTGTTGATGTGCGTTGAGCGACTGATGTTTTGTGTGCCTTTCGCCATCAACATGTACGCCGGTGTATGCGGTTACGCGCCCAAAATTGCCGACATCACCAGCTTGGTGATGCGCGATGAAAATCTGCACTATCATCACGCTCGCGGACTGCTTTCGTCGCTGCGCGTTCGCCTCCACAAGTCGATTGTCAGCGAGATTATGCTGTTCTATTACAACAGCATGCGCGATGTGATTCAGCACCTCTTCACACACGACTGGGACGAGGTACGTGAATGCCCGCTTACACTGGACCAGCCTCCGGTGCTTGCGCAACGTGACGTCGACCAACCTCACATGTCACTCGAGCTGGCCCAGCGCTATTTCGACCACGAGTTCTACAGGTTTTTGTACGAGAACGCAATCATCGACGAAATGCCGAAGTTTACGAGTGATTTCCCGTTTCCATTTATGCGTGTCAACGAGCAAGAGGTACAAACCAATCTCATGGAGTCGGCGTCCACGATTTACGCTACCAGGCACGCCTGATCAAAACAGCGCATCGACGACGACGAGGACTGCGACTATTACAGTAATAAAGACTTTTATATACAATTAAAAAAATATATATATATTTACACGCATACACCACACCTTACACTTGTATTTTTTTTGTAAAATATCTTTTCGTGTGCACCTACGACAAATAACTGTGACAGCGACGACAACGGCACCAGCTACGGTAATGGTAGCGGAGCTGTTAGCGATTAGTAGCAGTTCGTTGCCTTGTGTTGGCGCTAGTTCTGTATCTTCTGTGGTCTCTGCTGCTGCTGCTGCTGCTGCTGCTGCTGCTGCTGCTGCTAATGCCATTGCAAGTCGGTGTCGTCTTTACTGTGGCGGCGGTGGCAGTGCCCGTGGCGGAGGTTGTTTTGGTTGAGTGCTGTTTCGTATCGTGTCTGTATTTATCTAATAAAGTATCGTTCAGCAAATATTTGTTGTGTATTATTATGCCGTAGCGACGTGCTACCGAGCATAGTACGCGCTGATCAAACACCAAGTTGGCCACATGCGTGTAGCCATGAGCATACAGATGCTCGAACACGCAAATCAGCTGACTAACGTTACCGATACGCGTTGTCTCGGCAAATCGTTTCATTTTGAAGCCGCGATTTCGCGGTCTACGCAGACGCAGATAATCCGCGTCACAACTGCCATCGGTGCCGCACTCTAGTGCGTGTTCTCGTCTGCTCAGCTCGTTAATGGCAAACCAGCCGATCAGACAACTCGACGAGAAAAAGGCGCCGGCAACGTGTCGCTCCTCCTGGTGGTGCTCGTTTAGCGAGTGTTGCGCTACGTTTTCACTCGGGGTTGCCACGTTACTTGTTTTTGCAGCCGAAACAGACGCTGCTCCCTTTGCCAGTGACTTGTTGGCTGCCATCCCGAGTAGTATTGTATAGCTACAGCAGCGCAAGCGTGGGGGCTATTGGCTTGATCAAAAAAAAATACGCTTCGGTCGTAGGTAGTATATAGAGAGTACTACAGTCAGCTAACAAAGGGGCTCTGTGCGACAAAAAAACCAAAGAAACACAATCACAACGTTGGAAACGATAATAACGGTATACGCGTACGTGCATGCGTGCACCCACACATACATCCATCCATCCATCCATCCATATATACATACATACATACTTACATACATACATACACACACACACGCACAGGTGCGTGTAATGAATGATGGATCAGTCGAACAAGACCCGTTACATTTACACGCTAGGTGAAAAACTGAGACCAAACGCTGTGTCGTGGTGTCGTTTGCGACACAGTGATTTCTATTTTACGCGCGAAACCAAGTCCGACGAGAAGATAGTGTACACCGAGCGAATACTGCACGCCATAGTGCGCACCTTTTTGTTTCTGGTCTGCTCGAACGCGCGTCTACAGCACAGTTTGGAAACTATCGTCGAGAGTGGCCGAGTCGAGTATCGCTACGGCCAGCACAGCCGGCACGGCACATTGTTGCGTTTTTACGAAGACTACAACATTGCCGATCTGGTGTACGCGCTCGACGCTTTTTTTGGCGACAATTTCGCAGCCGTGACCAATCGAGTGGTGTCCGCCGTTTACGACGAGTACCGGACAAAGTGGCGCTACTGGCGCTACGAGACTGCGCTGTACGCTCCGTCGGCGCTAGATATAGTATCGTTGTATCGGTTCTACAATCTGGCCAATTGCCGACTGAGCGTGCACACGCGATTCGTGATTGACTTTGCAAATCGCGACAATCGCGTACCTCTGCAGTCGCGCATCAAACGTGTAACAGGATGAGCGCCAACAGCGTCAACACCTGGCAGTCGGTCATGCGACTCTGCTGTCGACTCCACAGCGACACTTTGCGCCCGTTCTACGACCAGGAATGGCTGCAGACAACGTTGCGCTGCATAAGTATGATTTTCGAATTGCAGGACATCGACTACGCGTTGACCAACATCTACATGCCGGAGCCGCTCTGGATTACCGGCAACAAGATTCTGTTTTCGATACCAGCCTACTCGCGCCTCCTCAATATGCCCGTGTCGAGCTGCAAGTCGAACAAAAGTCGCAAATTTGTACACAAGTTCAACATTTTTGACGCGATCCAGGCCATGAACAGGTATGGTAAATCGCGCAACTATCGCGAAAACGAGCTCGTACACAAACCCATGAACAATGTCGAGAAGACGATCATCGTGATGCTGGTACGCGTCATCGTGGCCGTACGACATCTCTATCTGCACTATCGAGCGTCAGGGTGTCGCGAACGAGGTCAACTGTCCAACGTCAAGCGACTAAATCAGCAGCACGACGATTTCCCTAACATCGTGTTTGCGGAGCCGAGTGGCAGTTTTGACAGGCCTGAAATTATCGGCGCCTACGGCCTGTACGACAATCGTACAGGTAACTACGTCTCACGACTGGATTACAACAACGACGACGTCTACTGCAACAATCGTCGAGCGAACGATCGCAATGACGACGACGACGACGACGTTGCCAACAAAGCAGATGAGAACAACAGCGACACGGTCGCTAAGCGTTATCGTCGAGAACAGCAAAAACAGCGCAAACGATTGTTCGCCAAGCATCCGCCAAAAAAGCAACCACCTCAACACTATTTGGACTACGAAATCGACGACAAAGTCTACGGTGCTGACTGCGACGCTGACGCCGCTGCCAACAATACCGACAGCTATACGCAACTGTCGCTAGATGGTATACGTGCCGCTGGTGATAGCGGTAGCAGCAGCAGTAGCAGCAGTCGTAGTGGCAACAGCAGCAAAAAACGTCGTAAATTCAGTCTTTACAATGGTGACGGTGACAACAGCGACACCGATGACACCGCCGCCGCCGCCGCCGATGATGATGATGACGACGACGACGACAATGATTGATTCGGTGTGGAAGCGGGTTGCTTGCCGCTATTCTCTAGCTGGTAGCGAACCCGATAATATCGGGCACCGTTTCGACAGTCGTAATGTCGCTGTTGTAGTAGAAGAAGGAGCCGAAAAAGATGCAAATCATCATGAAGACAACGAGCAGAAAAACAAACGTGATGGAAACCAGATAGACAAGTCCCTCGTTACCAAGCTGACGACGTATCACCGCTTTGAAGGTGTTGTCTTTGGTGCCGTATTCGCTGCCCGGATTGTCAGCAGCTTTCTTCGATGAGGCCTCGCCCGACGCATAGGGCGCGTCCAAGTCAAGCTTGTACGCGTTATTGATGTCTTCGACGGCGCGCACTTGTCTTCTGTTGGCTTTGCTCGACGTGTCGTTCTGTTTTATTGACAGCAAATGCGCAGCCGTGGTTGTCGTTTCGTGGCGAGCAGCGATTCGGTCGACGAAGGCACGACTACCATTGTTGCTGCCGCCACCGTCATCGCCGTCACCGTCGTCGTCGCCGCTGCTGCTGCTACTGTTGACGATATCATAACGCATACGTGCGGTTGCACCTGGTAGCGTATTTGCTCGTAAAACAAGAGAGTACACGCGCACACACGCGCGCGCGCACGCTTACTTGTATAGAGTATCCGCCGCCTTAAGTAGTACGGTACGCTCGAGCCAGGGCTGTGTCAGCGTCTCGTTATACGCTTTTGCCTCTCTATTTATAAAACCATCTCTGGCGAACAGTATCCCGAATAGCGAGGCGAGAAACACAAGCAGCAGTATCAGTAAATACATCATGAACAGTGCTGTAAATGCTGCCGCTGCCGCTACCGCTACCGCCGTCGCTGCCTCTGCTACTGCGACTACTACTTCGTTGCGCGGGAATCGTGGTAGCGCCATGAAACGACAACTCATCGAACGCAGGCAACAGACCATAACCGCATTGCGCGACAGTCGTCGTCTGAACGTCAGTCGTCACAGTGGCAAAAGTAACGGCGGCAGCATCATCGAGACTGGCGGCGACAAACGTTACCGGCATGTGATGCGTGTACGCAAGAATGTACGCGCACCATTCGACGAACCGGTGGTCAACGACAACGGTAGCGGCAGCGACACCGAGCAGACTGCTTGCGAGCGAACACGAGATGCGCTATTCGCGCAGTCAAAACGCTACATGTCCGAGGAGATGCTGAACGCGATCATCGATCGCGTGCCCCTCGAATATCGCAAACGTCTGCTCGATCGAGCACCTCTGCCAATGCCGAGTGCCAAACGACAGCGGGTACAATCGTCGTCGGCGAGCGACAAGATGCTGCCTGGCGCGATCACGACCATTGTACGCAGACTGCGTTTACTCGATGAGCCAGACTACCTGAAACGGTACTACAGCGTTGTGGCGTACTGCAAACTGGCTAATTTCAGTTTTTCCACGACCGTCGTCTATCTGCGCAAGCTCTGCGCCGCCGAGTTGTTTGGTAAAACTGATAGTGACAACGACGACGACGACCACGACAATACCGATTCTGCTGTTGCCTCAACGGTCAACAGTGAGGCGTCTTCGCGCAATGCAGATGCAAAGCAAAAACTCGACGCAGCAACAGCAGCAACAGCTACTGCGACAGCGAATACGCAAAAAGACAAACCTCCGCGAGGCAAAGGCATAATACGCCGCTACCGACTCGATCGAGCGCAGTTCAGAAATCGCGCGCACACGCGTCTCATCGACGACAGACTGTACGCCATGTACGCTAATCATCTGATGCGCAACTTTACCGAGTACACAGCACCGTTACTGCTAGTCTTCTACACGGGCCTGCGAAACGTCGAAGTGCGCCAGCTGACAAATCGTTCGCTGGGCCAGCTGCAGCGTCGCGAGAACGTCATCACCGATGTGATGCGTAAACGCTCGAGACACCACCACACGCACATACGTGACGATGATGCCGGCGGTGGTGGCGTGATGAGACGACGAAACCGCGTTAGACGTCATCAAAGACCGAGTTTTGGAGGAGGTGGAGGGGAAGGAGGTGAAGGAGAAGGCACCACTGCCGAAGGTAGAAGCGAAGACTTGATTAAGCCGTGTACACCCTGGATGCCGATATACACGTTGCAATTTACGGCCTTTGTCGACCAGCTGTGCCGACTGTACACGCACAAGTTGACGGTGCTCGAGAACAGCGTAATCGTCAATCTGTTCGACGTTAAATCGCCGACCACGCTAGCCAATCGTATGAAGTGCGAATTCTTCAAGGCGACCGGCCAGTGTCTGCCGTACGGGTTTGGGTTGCACGGCAATCGCACAACCCTGGCTACCGTGGCGTACGAGCGCACCCAAGACATACACTTTGTCAATAGATTTCTTGCGCACAAGTCCACCAAAACGACGCAACTCTACATCAAACCAAACGTAATAGCGATGGAACGAAAATTTGAGCGTATATCACGCGCCAACTACATGCCGCTGTTGTGTGACCTGGATCACGCGCTCGAAACGGCCGCCGTGGCCAACGGTTCGACCAACGTCGTTGAGCTCACCAACATGATTCGCAATCGCGATGAGGCGAGCGTCGACGCCTTCGAGCAGGCCCTGTTTGAGCAGACTCTTTGACGACATTAGCACCGTTTATATTCTCATCGCCAAACATTAATAACGTATATATTTTCATCAAATTAACACAAATAGCGTGTATTTGCAAATGTAAAAAAAATATAACGAAACCGGAACAGAAATTTATTAAGAACAGAATTGGAAATTTTATTCAAAACTTTTAAAATAATAAAATATGAAAAAAAATGGAAATAAATTGACATTAACGCCAAAAGCAATTAAAATAATAAAATATGAAAAAAATGGAAATAATTTGACATTAACGCCATTCGTTACAAAAGCAAAAAATAATTCTAAATCAGTAAGATAACTTACAACCAAAAAAAAGAAGATTAATTCTATATTTTACACTCGCGGTAAATACTGGTATAAAAAAACTTTATCGTTTAGCGCCTTCTTCAAATCTTCGCTTATCAAAGGCATTATTAATTTTAATTTTTTCACGTGTAACGACTGTAATACGGTAGGTAGCTTTTTCTTATGCAATATTTCTTCAATACTTTTTTTAGACTCGGGATTGCGTTCGATAGCAACCAAGCGATCTTTCATATTTTTCATTGTAATCTGTGTCAAATCATCGTTACTGCGTAGTACCAATGACAAGAATTTTAACTCAGTCTTCTCCATGCGACGAAGCTGTTCTAACCTGGCTTTGTACACGCTGTGTTCCACATCTCGCTGACTGGCTGACGTGCCAAGTTTGCGCCTGATTTCGGTGGTCTGCGAGCATATAAACTGGTTGATGTCGAAGTATTCGCAGTAGTTGATGATCAAAAACGTTACATCTTTGATGGGAGTTGTTTCCTTGCCATCACTACTGCTAGCACCTGGACCCTTTTGATTACTATTTGCAGAGTCGTGCAACCGCTTGCCGCTATACATACGCTTGTTGTGATTTGTCACAGTACACGTCGCATTGTTGCCGTTGTCGGGCCCTATTCCATCCACGTTGTCAAGTACAGCGACAGCGTTGTTGCAATCGGTTATAGTCACCGAGGCTGGTCTATCAGCAACAGCACGACGCGACAATGTTACCATGTCAGAAGCAGCAGCAGCAGCAGCAGCAGTAGCAGTTTTGCGCCTCCTCTTGCTGTTCTTACTGGTGGACGCTACGTTAACGCTGTAGTTGTTACTGCCTACCGCAGCATTCTCAGCAACTGAGGTAGCGTTGCCCCCGTTCTTGAGGGTTTTGTTGGCGCACTCCCCATCGCTGTCGTTATCAGATACCGTTTGGTTATCTTTATCGAAGACGTTGTGGTGGTTGCGACTATCTACAGCAGCGTGTTTCTTGGCAACATGTGAAAGCGTACTGTCAACGGCAACCATCTTACGTTTCTTGTGGTTTTTGCTGACAAGTGCTATATCATCATCACCGCCGTTTCCAGCTGTTGTCGGTCTGTGCTCGTGACCGATAACGTACTCGTTGTTGTTGTGCGTGGTAAGTAATCTTAAGAAATTACTACTATCACCATTCGCTTCGTAAACAGCGATCAGTTCTTTTACAAATTCATTTAAAGATTCGTCAGCTGTCGCAGTTTCGTCAGTAGTCGCAGCGGCAGCAGTAGTGGTAGTAGGAGTGGCGGGGGCGGCGGCAGTAGTGGTAGCAGCAGCAGCGTTAGCAGCAGCAGCGGTAGCAACATTCTTTGTATGATGAGCGTCGCTGGTAACGTTACGCTTCATCATTGTCTTACGCCTCATCATTGTCGGGTATTTGTTATTGGTAGCGGCAGCAGCAGCAGCAGCAGCAGCTGTGTTGGTAGCGCTGTACTTTTGTTGTTGGTGCTTGTTGTCAGGAGCTGCTGTGTTGGTAGCGCTGTACTTTTGTCGTTGGTGCTTGTAGTCAGGAGCTTCAACTGCAACTGAAGCGGTAGCAGCATTCTTTGTATGATGAGCGTCTCTGGTAACGTTACGCCTCATCATTGTCGGGTATTCGTTATTGGTAGCGGCAGAGGCAGCAGCAGCTGCAGCAGCTGTGTCGGTAGCGCTGTACTTTTGTTGTTGGTGCTTGTTGTCAGGAGCTGCTGTGTTGGTAGCGCTGTACTTTTGTCGTTGGTGCTTGTAGTCAGGAGCTTCAACTGCAACTGAATCAAAAGTCAAGTCTTGTTCGTCGACCTCTGTGGCATTACTTTCAGTATCAGCCGCATTGTCATCGATGTTATTTACTTCACCCTTATCGTCGCCATCGTTGTCGTCGTCGTCATCGTCGTCATCATCGCAGTCGGTGTCATCATCATCATCGTTGTCGTTGGTGACGTCACCGTCGTCGTCATCTTTATTCTTAACAATGTTTTCGTCTAAGCTGTCTTTAATGGTCTTCTCTGCGTTCCTCCTAATGCAGTTTTTGTCGTTCTGCTTTTCATCTGCTGTATGTTTTTGATTTTGGTCTACATGGGGATCTGAAAAAAAATAAAAAAAACTCCATTAAGACAAATAAGCTAGCTTCACCAGTACTCGACAGTAGTCAATTCTATACCCAGTAGTCGGCATGTTTTTTTTTAATCTTAACCCACTATAGTGACATCGATTCGCGAACGAAACACACCTTCGGGGTGTGGTTAATCTGGTCGGTTGCTGGTGCGTCGAGTCGAGTACCGGCTGCGTTTCGCTCGACAACGCTGGGACGCGTACGTACAACCAAAAAAGGCGGCTCGTCTCGCGTGGGACGTGTACATTCGAACTCGCGCCGCCGAGGATCGCCTGGTCGAACATATCATTGCGCGAAACGGACGAGATCCCACCAAAAAGGTACGTTTACGTTAACATTTACATTTTTTTTCATTCTCGTATTCGTTGCGACCATAAAAAAACCCTAATTTTTTATTTCAAATACGCAGACGCTGGTGTGTTTTGGTGACAGGAGTTAACCACCGGATGGTGTGTCGTACAGCGCCAGAAGACAAGCTCCCATACTGCGTTTGTGTACCGCTTTTCATCGTTGACGCGACAACTGCACCCTGCTGGATACGGACGAGTACCTGTCCACCAAATGCTGTTCGAGCTGTCACCGCGAAATGCCGTTGCCTCGTCACAGACACCGCTTCCAGATTTGCCCAAACTGCGGAACGGTGTGGAACCGAGACACAAACACGGCCAAGAACATCGTCAAAATTAGTGATTATTTACCAAAATAATCGCACAATCGATTAATTTTTATTTTTCATTTTTTGAGCTTAAATTGGAAAAAAAATTGCAAAATAGGGAAAATTTTGAAGAAAATGTGGAAAAAAGGAGCTTTGCACTAATTAATGTGTATTTTTTGCCAAGTTGTCATATTTTTTTTTGAAATTTTTAAAAAATCTTTCGCATGCTGGGCACTTTGAAAAATTCCTGAAAAATTTTCACGGACCTCAAACTTTTGACTTTGAGGTAATTTGTGAGGTCATGGAAACTGTTAGGGATTTTTTAACAAAAGTTTGGAAAAATGGGCCAAAACAATGAAATAATCGTTCAAATTGCCTTCTGCGATTATAATCGATTAATCGATTATTTTTCACATCGATTAATCGATTGTCGATTATTTCAAATAATCGAATTTTGCCCATCACTAGTCAAAATAGCGTTGGGACTCGTCAATTATAGACTACCGAAGCAATCGGCGAACGAGCGTGTTCGTTTGTCGGACAAAACGAACAACGATTCGTTTGTTTCGTCGTAACTTTAACTCCGTTCGTACGAAGTATAGGGTTATAAAACTCCATAAATCGCTAAAATCGAAGACAATCTTAACGACGACGATAACAACACTGTGAAAGGAAAAGAAGAAAGAGCTAGAGTCTTACCAGTGGATGGTTGCGGCGTGGGCAGTGGCGACAACAACAATCGCCACTGTTCTCCGTATAGCGAGGAAAGCGAAAAATCAGAGCTGCAGTGCAGCATCGTTGTAAACACTTGAAGCTGTCGGTGTACGGTCAACGGCTACTCGAGTCGTAAGTGTGACTATGTGCAACCGGTCGACGAAGCAATGCGAACAACCGTATTACTAAACAAGAAACAAATGCGTGGTCGAACGCAAGATCACCGAACGGTATGTGTGACTTTGCAACCTGTCGTCGAAGCAACGCGAACAACCGTATTACTAAACAAGAAACAAATGCGTGGTCGAAACACGAGATCACCGAACGGTATGTGTGACTTTGCAACCTGTTGTCCAAGCAACGCAAATAACTGTATTGTACGCAGCAAGAGACGAATACGTGATCGAACACGAGTATACACTGGAGAATGAAACCAGATCACCGAATAAAACTAAAACTAAATCGCCGAGCCTATCGTATTTTTCACAACTCGTCCCTCTCCCCTTGTGTTTATTATTTGTGTTTTTTAAAAAGGATAACTCATGTTTCACCCTCCTCTTGCGTATCATTCGTTGTTTGACCATAAAAAATACATTCAAATACATAGGCGGGTATTAAACAAATTTCAAATATACAAACCAAATACTAACGGATTTAACATACTAATTATTTAATAATAGATCGAGTTGACTTTCCTCTGTGTAGTCGTAAAAAAGACATAAAAAATGAATACGAGAAAACCAAATACTCTATACTAAGTATTTAATGTAAGACCGATGTAAGACCGACTCCTGTCCTGTAGTTGTGGTAGTTGTGTCTGTGTAAATGTAAAAAGACATAAAACGAATACGAGAAAACCATACTAAGTATTAAATGAAACATAATACAGACACACGATAATAAAGTCTAATATTTAACGACCTGTCAGCGAAAATTACGACTTATGAGATTAGAAGGTTTTGGTAACATTGTTGCCCAATTCGACCTGTCAGCGAAAATTACGACTTATGAGGTTAGAAGGTTTTCGTTAAAGATTCTTTTTTTTCACGCCTCGATTTTCAGGGGGGGGGGAATAAAATATTTTCATTATTTTCGAATGGTAAAAAATCATTTAAAAAAATGATGAAAAAAAAGCTTGAAATATACCAAAAAAAAGAGAGGAAAGTGGAAGAATTATGTGGACTTGTCTAAAATATGCAAAAAAATGTGTTTTTTTTGGTCGAAATCTGCAAAATAAAATTTGGTTTCTCCACCTCAGGATGTCACGAATCGCAAAGGTATGTTGAATACGCGCTATGATGATGATGGTTTTAGAAAGGCATCTATACCATCTTCTTCGAGTTGATGCTGGTAATCGGGTACAGTGGTGCGTTACGTACGGCCTTCGCAAGAGCTTCCAACTTTTCATCGTTACCGCATATCAAAGAAAGTTCTATTACCGCAAGCCATACGAGACGTTGATACTGGCAAATTCCAATCTGAGATATTGAAAATGTTTTTTCCACTCCTAAACCACTTTCGGCATTTACTAGAAGGTTTTGGTATAAAGTAGGTTCGTTTGTATGGATTCGCGGAGCACAAAATTTTAGCAAACGACTAAAAACCCATCGCATGTAATAGTGATTTTCATAATCCTCATCTGTTATATTTGTAAATAGCGCGAATAACGCAGTTGCCTCTTCTTTATCGTCGTTGCCGTGTAATTCGTGAAAATCGGGAGCCCAACGAATTGCTTCTAATTCCTTGACGTAAGGTTCAAACTCGTCTCTGAACATAGAACCCATTTTCTGTTGCTCTGTCATGTTTTTTTTTGGGTTGTACCTATTGTTGTCTTCTGATACCTAGCAGGCAGCGACGACGTTGGCTGTGTCTTGTCTGTGTGGAAAGGTTCGCGTCTTGACGTCGAGTAGCAGTGCGACGTTCTCCCGATTGTTGTCGTCACAAGTCGGACTAGCGTTGTTTTTTTTCGCAGCTAGAAAAGTGTTTTCGTGATGTTCGTGGTGAACACTGGTGGACGTTAGCCGTTCCCTTTCAGCAAAGAATCTAAACGCGAGTTGTACTATATTACCTATGGTTGACGATTGCAAAGGCATGGCACGGCGTCGCGTAGGGTGTTTCTACGCGTAGGTCCAAAGCCGAAGAAAAAAAAGAGATAATGTTTTTTTCTCTGAATGCGTGTGTGGGGGGGGAGTGGTAAATCCTAACAACACTGGGTTCTTGGCACACCCCCCCCTTCCTAGAGACAAACGAGAAAGTGAGCGAGCGCAAGAGCGACACAAACGACTAGATCAGCATGTCGTTAAAGGCGAAGAATCGTTCGGCTACGCGCGATACGCACAATTTGTACGAGCGCACAGTCTCCGTGTTGACGACGAGCGTGGCAAGCGGATAGGCAGCAACATCGCAGACGGTGTCCCGGTAGCACGGATACGATTTCAGATAGTCGATGGGCTGATTGGTCTTGCCGAAGCGTACAATTCTATTGGTGCCGTCGGCGTCGTCGGGCTGTATGCCCGGATCGACGCTCAAGCAGCGTAAATTAGCCTGGCCGAATTGCGCATCGCCGCTAATGTAGGCCACAACTCCGCGACGCGCGTCGCACGTAATCTCTTTGGCGCGCGACACGTTGAGCGTGTTTACGCAGACGCCGTTTCGATGCGCAAAAAGATGGGCACCGCGGCAGAGTACACGACACTGCTGGTCGCTCATGCTGTAGACAATTTCGCGTTCGCAGTCGCGTTTCAGCGGATTCGAGGGTGCGAACGACGTGGGAAAGTTTTCCATCTCGCGACGCAGCAGTGTCGCTGCGCGTGTAGAGCGCGAAATCGAACCGTCGTAGCCGTTGGTAAAAGCCGTAACCGTAGCGTCGGTTTGCTTGCTGCTGGTGCTGCTGCTGCTGCTGCTTCGTGCAACGCGGTCTCCTTTAGCGTCGCCAGTTAGACCGACGTACAGTACATCCGACGAGAACAACGTCTTGGCAATTAGCAGCAGCAACAGTACCAGCAGCATTAGCATCGCAAGCAAATAGGATCGGCGCAACACCAGCATTATGTGCAACGAGCAAGAGCGAAAGTCGTGTATGTGTGTGTGCGTATGTGCGTGCGTGTGTGCGAGTGTGCGTGAATGTATTCGATCTGAGAGTTTATCAGCCGCAGCGGTAGCGACTGTCAAAAAAAAAGGTTGGCTACTTTACTACATACGAACGTAGGCGTGTGTCTCCGCTCAATGTAGCAGCAGCAATAGTAACACTGTAGCAAGGATGCGTATGTATGTAGGTAGGTAGGTAGGTAAGTAGGTAGGTAGGTAGGTAGGTAGGTAGGTAGGTAGGTAGGTAGGTAGGTAGGTTGGTATAAATAGAAACGCTCGTGTAAGATGAAAAAAAAACTCGCTGATTAAATTTATTCAAAAAAAACCTCATCATAAGAAAAAAAACGTCAAGACTCGCACGCGTCAAACGCATAAACCAAGCCGATCTCGTACTTGCACTAAGGCACTGGCCCTACTTGCACTTGGTACGTCGTATTTACCAATGTTTTTTTTGTATCAGCATACACGAAGTCGATCTCGTACACCTGACGGATGTACCAGTTCGACACGCTAATTACACACCTCTGTTGCAACGAGTAGTACACGCCTACACGAACGTCCACCATAATCCACCATAATTTTCTTCGGTCGAAGCGTGTCTTGTCGAAGCGTGTCTTGTCGAAGCGTGTCTTGTCGAAGCGTGTCTTGTCGAAGCGTGTCTTGTCGCTGTCGCGTATTACGCTGCTACCCGAACGTCTACCATTATATTTTCTTCGGTCGACATATTGTCTAGTCGCTGTCGGTGTGGTGAAAAAAATTAGGTAAGTACCAATTTTTTAAAAGTCGATCTCGTACACCTAACAGATGTACCAGATCGACTCGCCAATTACACAACACTGTTACAACGAGTAGTACACGCCTATCCGTCCGTCCACCATATTTTCCTAAGCCGAAGCGTGTTTCATCGCTGTTTGTGTGGTGAAAAAAAAATACAACATAAACGCAGTCGATCTCGCAGTCGATATCGCAGTCGATCTCGATCTCGCAATCGATCTCGTACACCTGACAGATGTACCAGATCGACTCGCTGACATTTATCTTTTTTTTTAAAAAAGTAGAACGTAATTTTTCCCCCATTAATCGAATTGGTTTTCTCTTGTGAGGCTTAGTTTTTTCAGATTTATAATAAAATAAGTTGAATTTTAAACTTTCAATTAAAATAGCTCGAAAAGTTATCTTTTCTTACTTAGGAAGAAGCTAGATAATCGAGCTCAACGAAAAGGAAATTTTTGGCTCTTCAATTGATGTTTCAATTCATTTTTATAGAATCCTTCCTTTCCTCAGAAGATCGACTTCAAGTGTCAAAAGTTATGAAAATTGTAAACGAAATACGCAACAAAAAAAACAGATTGAGAGAAATCTTTTGGTGATGGAATTTTTTACCATTTTTTTCGTGATCTGCCCAAAAAAACTATGCCGATCAAATTTCAAACGATATTTCCTGTCAAAAAAATAGGGTCAAAGGGTCAAATTTCAAATCAGTCATTTTTTTTACAGATTTTTCAGTCAGAATTATTGATTTTTCTAAACAAAAAACAAATTGGGGATTATTTGAGAAATCAGTGATTTTTGACTGAAAAATCAATAAACAATCATCAATTTTCAAAATAAAATGATAAATATACTACCCGAGCGAAGCGATTGCGAAATTTTTTGAAAAATATTGCGAAATAATGTATTTTTTTCATATTTTTTTTGTAATAAAAAAAAGTAAAAAAAAACTCCACGCCGAACTGACGCCGCCGATTTTTATCGGCGGCGGCGACCAGCGGCGCGCCGAGTAATTTGACTCAAAGCGGCGGCGTCCATATTTCACCGGCGGCGGCGGCGCGGACTCGGCGGCGTGCGGTTCTAACACCTACCCGACCATCCACCATTTTTTCATTGCTGGAAGCGTGTCTCGTCACCAGTAGTTGTCAAAGCTTGTCGCTGTTCGTGTGGTGTACAAATTATATAGGTACCGATTTTTTTTTAGTATAGGTCGGCTTCACGCACACCACACGAACAATTAATAGTATGAAAAAAATGAAGGTTACGTAACGCAATAAATTAGTCTTTGTCCTATTCCAAAACTACCGACACAGCAGCCGACACAGCAGTATTCTGAGTTGATTTTAAATTTTATTGGACAGATCGCACCACAGAGCAATAAAACTATATACTGAAGCTGAAGAAATAAATGTATTTTATCGGCGGAAAAAAGAAAAAAATCTACACAGCGGGTGGTACTGTATATACATAGATCTGTAGGTACATCAAAGAAAATATTTCCGCTCTCAAACTCCTTAATGAGAAATTTTACAATCATCAACGATCAGATATAGTTGATTCTCGGTATGTAAATCAACTGTATGTATTTCAAGAGAAGAAAACTCTTTCGTATGGCGAAAAAAACTGACCAAGGTGAAGCGAAAAAAAAAAACTAAAAAAAACATCCAAGGTAATGGAAAAATCGATAGGTGTATATGTAAATCTAATTTTTACAGGTAAGCGCGTGCGTTATTCCATATACTTGATGCAGTGTAGAGCGTAAACGTTGAGCAAAAAACGACTCTCGAGATCCAATACGTCACTATTCTCGTAGTTGGCGGAGATCTGGTCGTCGCTCACCTGCAGCGTGTCGCAATCTTCCTCGTGTCTGTGCTCTAGTACATTGCCGGTGGTGCTGCTGTGTACAGTAGTCGAAACGTCGTTGCTCAAGGTACTCGCATCACTCTCAATTACCGAGTCGTGGCCGTTGTTGCCGAAACACCTACGCTTAGTGGGCGGTTCGTGGTATTGTCGACAGATACGCTGCAGTACCTGTTTCACGAAGTGCGTGTCAATCAGCAGTTCTAAACCCACTATCGGCACCTCGTCATCCATGACCAACACGCCGCCATCATCATCATCATCATCATCATCATCATCATCATCATCATCATCATCATCATCATCATCATCATCATCATCATCATCATCATCATCACCGTTGGTTGTGGTTATGATGTTGTCGTTGTTGTTTGTGGCGCCGGCTTCGCATGTGGATGAGTTCACCGCCTGATTGGCGGCGGCGGAGACGGCTGCAGCAGCAGTAGCGGCGGCGGCGCTTTCGTCGGGTTTGGTTTTTGCGGTTGCGTTGGTGCCATGATCGTGACAACGCGGACGCATCACGTGCAGCTGCTTGTAAATTTCGCAAGCGCGTTCGACGCTTGTGTAGTACGTCTCGGCAAAGCTCGTAAATGTACTGGAACGTGTGTCGATGCGCTTGTCGGGCAGCGAGTTGAATTTGAGCAGCTGGTACGCGAAATACGCGTACAGCAGCGTCGCGTGGTAATGAAAGTGCACGATCGGCACACTCAGGTTCTCGCATTCGACGTTTAGCGTGCAGCGATACTGGCTGCTGGGATCGTTGCCGCTCGACTTCGACCGATCAAGCATGACGACAACGGCGCGTACCGCCACTCGATACACGTAGCCCACATCATCGCGGAAAAACAACGGCAATACGAGGTAGTGCTCGCCCAGCACGCAGAAGCGCCGGTTGAACTTGCATAAGTCCTGGCAAATGTCGTAGGGAATGGCGTTGCGCTCGCCAAACATAAGATACGTCGGACCGCCAAGTGTTGACGTGTCAAGTGTTGACTCGGCTGCACTCACGATGATGTTTCCGCCTGCTGTGCGACTCAGCTGCATCTTCGCCAGGCTGAAGTCTCCGTGTTGCAGCACTCGTTCGCTGGCACGTTTCGCCTTGATGCGTGTCACTCGCGTACCAACACCGGCCTTGGTGATTTTGTCTGTAGGAAGCTGCAGGTCCCGGCTAACGGGTGTCGGTGAGTCGTCAAGGCGCAACAGACACACATCGTACACGTACTTCACGTTGATGGTGGCCGTGTAAATCTGATTCTTGTCGTTGCGGCGGTAGTCGTAGCGCAGCACAAATTCGCGATCACCGATGTTGTCGAAGTACTTGAAGTAGACACGATAAAAAGCCGCCTCGTCTAGCAGGTCGTTCCCCACAATACTGAAGGTGTCGTCGTTTTCGATGCTTAGCTCGTGTTCGTTGCCGAAGCCGTAAAAGGCGTGCTCGCGATTGCGTGTACGACGCGCCGAGAACACGTCAAACAGTGTATCGTTGGTCGAGCGCACGTTCAACGTATCAAAGTTAAGCGACTTGTTGGGATCGGACGGCAACATACGTAGTTGCAAGGCGCCCAAAGCGTCCATGCCGTAACGCAGCTCGTTCGGCACGTGCAGTCGCGTCGGTTCGCCCAGTGACCGCGGCACTCGAGGCGGATCCATTTGAATGTTGTGTCTGAAGTAGTGTTTCGACAGACAGCGCATCTTCGAAGCGAGATAGCGGCACATGATGGCGCGCATATCACATTTGACTCTGGTGCACTCCGCGTTGATGTTGCGTCGTGCGACGACTAAACGCGTATTGTAGAAACTCTGCTCGTCGATCTCGAAGGGATAAAATTTACGCGAAATAACGTGAAACAGAGCGTACCAGTCATCGGTATCGAGCACATCGATACCGCACGTGGAATGTGGCTGCTCTTTGGAGTGCAGCCGATCGATCAAGCGTTGCACCTGCAACTCGCAGAACTGATTGCTCTTTGCGAACAACTCGTTACGGACGATAGACATGGAGGGCGTGACGACAACCGAATGCGCGGTGTAGCGAGAACTCGAGAGAGAAAGAGACTGGGACAAGTGCGAATCTGTAGACTAGTGAACAGTATCGAAAGTGGTGGTGGTAGCGGTCACAGCGACGATGACAACGAGACAAACACAGCATATGTTATCGAATAGTTCATCAAGCGCGAGGACATAACCTTGAACGAAACAACACACAACCTTCCGGCGAAGTAACGCATAAACCAATGCCGAACTGTAACGAAACGACGTGTGTGATGCCTGTTTCCCTTAACCAGTACTGAGAGGACTGTGGTGGTAGGTAGTGATATCCGTACACGTGAGCCACTTCACGGATTATTTCTACATATATACAAAGTGAGCCACCGTACTTCGCAGCTGTGGCTGAGATTGAAGAAAAAAAGTGAAAAATTAAATTTTTGACTCTTTATCCTACCTACTGCGTTTTTTTTGTTTTTAAATGCAACCTTTTTTCTTTTTTTTCCCTTTTTTTTCTTTTTTCCCTTTTTTTTCTTTCAGTTGTCCTATCTACCACACCGCATGGTACTGTGTATGCGTACTTCAGAGTCCGTATGTATGCCGGGTCTCGCAGCATTAGTTGTGTATCATTCGCATACCTATTCTAATTTACCTCGCCTCTACACACACGGCAAAATTTGAAAACTTCAACCACGCGCACCTTCCGCAGCACCAAAAAAAAAACATGACTCTTTTTTTTCTACTAATTTTTTTCAGTTACACAGGTTGGCGTTATCACCTGACCCTAGTAGTGTCTGATTGTAACATTCGGTACGATCTCTTTTTTTTCTGCTAAGCGGGTCTTACAAGAGGGGGGAGCAGTATGATCCGTGTGTATATATATATAGTCGCGCGCGTATGCGCGGTGTTTTTTTTCACGTGTGTATACATCAGTCTGCGCGTGTATAACAACAGGTATGCGTGTAAAAGCCGACGATAGCGGTAGCTTTCTCTGGCGCATAGACTGGATACTGGTGCTGGTGATTGTGTTATGCATCGTGCTGCTTGTGGGACTGTATTACGCACAGACATACAAAACTACCGACAACTATGCGCGTCTGTTTATCAACCTGCTGAACCAAGATCCGAAGACTACTGCGTTCACGCTCGGCTGGATAGCCGAGAAAAAAGCCTTCAAAAACATCTATCCGATTACCAAGAAAAGCAGCAACAGCAGCAGCAGCAACAACAACAACAACAGTGCCGGCAAACCAGCCGGCGATTCGAGCCGCAGCAGCAGCAGCTCAACCAACACCGACGAAGAGCAGCTTGACTTTGATGTGCGCTACCAGTCGTATCCGATAGATCGTTTCGGCGTGCCTATACGTCTAGACGACGGCCATGGCAGCGTCGAATCGTTCAACGACGGGTTTATGGTGCGCGGCATCAATAACAACGCGACGCTGCTCTGTCCGCCCGAATTTATGGGTGGTCGTTGCGAACTGCGAGCACTCTGCCAGCTCGACGACTCGGGCAAATACAAGCGTATCAACGCGGCGCAGTTCTCGTATCTGATGCTAAACGAAGCGTCTTCGCTACCAGTGCCGTCTGGCTTCAGAAGAAAGCGACACCAAAGTGACAACGGCAGCGGCACCGAAATATATCATCCGCGTCTGTACGCGTACTGCGTTAATCGGCTGGGCGACTACCGGCTGCACGCCTGTCCCATCAACAAGTTGATCGCTAATAACGGCGACAGCAGCGGCACTTCGGCACGGCCGTTTGTCTGCTCGGCGTACGATATTTGCAGCGATCGTCTCACCAACACCAAGCACAACTACCGGATCGACGACACGCAGCCCGTCCTGAACCCCGACCAGTATTACCTTTGCGTCGACGGTCGCAGTCAGCTGGAACACTGCGCTAACAACACGGTCTTTTCGGCCTCGCGTAGCGCCTGCATCGGCGACATCGACTGTCTGGGTGCCGGCAACAAGCGGTTGCCGCTCGACAAGCACAACTACATCCAGTGCGACAACGATCACAGCAGAAGGGTTCGCTGCGAGCGCGGCGTCATAGAGACACGCGGCGTGTACTCTTGCTTGGGCGAGCGCAAACAGTGCAAACCCGAAGAGTTCAGATACTCGGACGATTACGTCAGCTTCTTGCGCGGTCGAGTAGTCTGCGTGAACAGCAAAATGCTGCGACGCAACCTATCTCGATTGCCGCATTACACGCGCGCCGGCATCAGCGACGACGAGGACGACGGTGACGCGGCGGCGATTAGAAACAAAACCAACACAGTGGCCGCTAGCGAAACGAGAACAAGACGACGACGACGCCAAGCTGGTAACAGCGGTGACGCGAGTGGAGGTGGCGGTGGCGACAGCAGCGCCAACAGCAACATCAACGGTATCGATGGCGGCAGCAGCAACGGCAACAATGATAGCGGCGCCAATATCGGTAGTACGAGTGCCATAGATGATGTCGTAGGTGGTGGTGATGGTAGCGACAATGACAACGGTGTCAGCGCAATCATCATCGATGACGACTACAATGGTGATGCTGATGCTGATGATGATGATGATGATGATGATGGCAAACACAACGGCGGTGAGGCGGCGGAGTCGAACAAAAGTACAGAACTGGTGATCAGTTGCAACGCCACAGACATCAGACGCTCGATCAGAACACCGTACATCGATACCGATAACGACATGACGTCGTCGTTTGCGTACCCGCTATGGCCGCGCGAAATACTCGATCCAGTCACGAACAAGTGTGTGGACGTGAGCACGATGTGTCTGCCGGGTGACAATCGCGAGGACCGCGTGCATCGTCAACGCGTGTACGACAACATCAAACTGCTGAAACGCCAGCAAGATGTGCCGAAATTTGATATGGCTCGGCAGACGTATCAATGTGCCGACAACGAGGTGCGTGTCGATCACGTACGTATGGGTCTGTACACGGGTGACACCAACAAGTACACGCTCAGCGTATACGATTGGTTAGACTGCAGGCGAATGTGTCACGATCCGGGAAAAGACATTACAAAATTGTCGACCACCGAATACGCCAACTGTTGGCGGAAAAAGTATTCGGCGACTGCGTCGGTGAAAGCGGCGACCGCGTCGGCGACAGCGACGGCGAGAGCGACTGTGTCGGCAGCAGCTGTACCACGTTTCTATCCTCAGCGGCGTCAACGAGCGTCCTCCGAAAAGAAGCCAAAGTTTATGATCGCGTTTACCGATCTTGACGAATACATCACACAAAACCACTTCACCGAACAGACAGCCGACTTCGCATTCAACGAGCGACCGTTTGTTGGTGGCGGACTTGTGCTGCTCGACGACAAGCCACGTAACTTCGACCTGTCTCTGTTCAAGCGATCGAAGGATCCGCGCTACGCCAATACAGCGTGGCCGTCGCTTGATCGTAAAGTAAAGTCTGACGAGAAGCCGGCGCAAGACGAAACATTCATACGCGTACACACGGTTGTCGTGACAGACGATCGGAAGTATCACCTCGTCACGACGCTGCACACGATCGGCACAATGCCCGATTTCATGGCTCTGGCGGCCGACAATTCCCGCATTGTGTTTCGCGACGCGCCCATGCTCCAGTACACAGACGAGTTTAGTAATCCAAAGTACCGCGTACCACTTAACGTGCCCACAATACTTTTCGATTACAAACAATACAGAAGCACGGTGCCGTGAAGCAGCGGCTTACGTCAAGTTGCTGACCAAAAAAAAACCACGCCTCAGCACACCGTAGTGATGGCAGTTTGGTGAAATTAGCGTACGCAAGGTTTCTCAATTTTTTTTCAACTTGAGGTTTTGAGGATTTTTTTTTCGATTTCCGAACCTTAACGAAAAAAAACGCAGCAACTTAACGCCACGTCTAGCATCTAAAGTAAAGTAAAGTAAAGTAAAGTAAAGTAAAGTAAAGTAAAGTAAAGTAAAGTAAAGTAAAGTATATTTTGTGAATGATCGAACATTAGTGTATGATAACGATAAGATATACGACAACATGGCTAACCGACAACATGGCTAACCGGGCATTGTGTCGGACCACGACCGACATCTATTCAACCCGAGAAAATAAAGTACATTTAGAGTAAGGGTAAACATATACTTAAGTTCTACTTGTACCAGCTCGGAGACTTTCAATATGCTCGAAGCCCTTTATCCTAACCGCTCTGCCATTTTCACTACGCCGCGCGTACACGTTACCTTCTTTCTCCCATATAAACTTCCATTCGGGTTTGAGGCTTCTTGCAGCCTTGAATACTTCAGTCATGTATTTCGTCAAGTGGCTCTCCACGAAAATCGGAACATCATCTTTACCTCCAAATACGGCTTGACTTGGTTTGACTGCTTTCCAGGCTTTTACGACCTCATTTCTCAGTATTCGCGAACAAAACTTCAGGATCAACGGCGGCGTACCAATTTTCACTGGAAGTCTATGGCTCGCGTCAATATCGTGTATATCGAATTTCACTTTGACAGTATCGCTAATCACACTGACTATCTCAGAGAGCCTCTCGTTTTGACCATACGGGATACCGCGAAAAATCACATTGTTTCTCCGACTATACTGGTTAATTTCTTCTAACTCGTTACGTATCGAGCATTTTTCCTCCGAAAGGTCCTTCACTGATTTCTCAAGTCTGTCTACTTTTGATAGTGCATCCTTTTGCATCGTTTCAGCGATCGGACTGATGTGGCTAGATAGAAGCTCCTCGAAGCGGTCGTACGTAATTAGACTATCATCGTCGGTTTCGTTAGATATTTTTCTCTGCTCATCGCTATTAGCACTTTGAGTTTTACTACCTTCATCTCGACATCTCAGGCATTTCCACTCGTTTTTTCTGGCCGCAGTCATGGAAGCCCACATGTTTCCAGACACACCAGAGCAGCTCGCGAAATGGAATTCTTCATGGCACAGGGAACAAGAAGCTTTCCTAGTTGGATTCCTGGATACCTGTTTATTGCACTTTCCGCACGTATTCATCGGTAGAGTGAAAATATTTCAAAAAAAATCGATTCAAAATCACGAACGCGTAACAGTTTGCACGAATTCTCACTTTAAACTACTCGTTATGTTAACTTTAACATAGCTGCAACAATGCAGCAACTTAACGCAGCAAAACACGTCTATTCCCCAACGTAGTCGTAGAGTAGTGGTAATAGTAGTTGTGGTACTGGTGGTGATAGTAGCACTTGTATTTTCGTAGACAAATTCTACAGGGTAGTAGTTGTAGCGTTGGGGGCGGTTGTGGGTAGTAGCAGTAGCACTGAATGTCGTTTCGAAGGCGACACAAATCTTAACGTGTTTCCTCACATAGTAACGCCTGCAACAACGACATCGACAGCAACACACAACTACGACCTCGGAGATTACTTCATAGAATAGTAGCTGAAACGGCAAAGCGCTGTGTCACCCTCCCCCACCCTTCTTCAACAATGGCTGTACTACTGATACATGATTCGCTGTACGATCGCTTGCTGTCGGTACGGCGTAATGTGCTCGAGTCGAAATTCGAACAGGTACTCAGACATTCGCAGTTACGCTTTGTGCCGGTACGCGCCTACATAGTCGACGATGACGGACGTAACTTTAGGCGCGCTGCGATCAGTCTCGAACGCTACTACGACGAACCGCCTCGCATTGTAGAGGCACGACGACGTCATCATACCGTCGCCGATAACGCTGCTGTCAGAAAAAACAATGACAGTGACAAAAGATTTCGCAAACACCGCGCCGATAACGGTAGCGATGACGGCGGTGGCGGTGGCGGTGGCGATAGCGCCGATAACGATAATACTGAGGATGAGGCTGATGAGTACGGAGAGAATGGCGACGACGTGTGCTGCGGCGATGGCCGTAGCGCCGACTACGAAACAAGTAACGCTAGCATATTGCTGCGTCCGTGCGTGGTGGTGGGCAGTAAGGGCTGCGTTGGCAATGCCGTGGATTACGATAACGTGGTGGCCACTGGTTGTAGCGTGCCGCGCAAACGACTGCTGCGCTCGCAAACCCGGCGACATTGCCGTGGTAGCAGCGAATGCGGTGCCAGCGACAGGTGTTTGTTGTTTGAGGATGCGGACTGTACGTGCGCTGTAGTGCCGAGCGAGGGTTGCGTCATGGCCAGCGTGACACGGGACAGTGGCGGTAAAGCACCGCGCTTTGTCATCTGGCCGCTGGATCGGGAGCTGAGTGTGAATGCAACGTGTGTCGCGTACTGCCGCAGCGACAGCTGGCGCGATGTGTTGGATGCGGTACACTGCGCCGAGCGCTGGGTCGAGCGTACCGGCTACGGTCGGTATACGCTGACGCGACCCGTATCCTGCTGCGTGTTCGATCTGGACGATACGCTGATCGGCAGCGAGAATCGCGACAGACTGTTGCGCGGTGTCGAGCAAACGCTACGTTTTGCTCGCGCCAACTTCACGTACATCGGCCTCTACAGTCACGGTGACGAGTCGCACGTACTGGGTAACGTGTGTGCCAGCACCTTTAAATTCGACTTTGTTGTGAATTACGACCGCGACAAGCATCGTCGCAACACCAAAAACCTGCTGACGTTGTGCCGCTTTTTGCGACCCGGCGAATACATCGACTACGCCGTGCTGGTCGACGACTCGGCCTACAATTGGACGCACGAATACGACAACATGATAGTGCCGTTGCGCGGCAACGCGAGCACCCTCGGCATCACCAAGGCTCTCGACGACATTGCGACACTCAGACGCGACACGTCATTTGCCGGCTCGCAAGCACGTCGTGAGGCCTACAAGCGTCTCGACAACGACGTGCTAACACGCTGCGTGCTTAGCGCGAAGCAACGCAGACGCTTGTCGGCAAAAAAACGCAAACGTTTACGCGTGCCACGCGACACACCCTGGTTTGTCACTGACTACAACAGTGGCTGCGACGGCGGCAGCAGCGGCGGCGGCGATGACGGCAATGATGACGACTATTTTAGTAATTATTACGCGCAAAGCGGCAGTGGTAATTTGTACAGCTACCTAGACAAAAATGGCAATAATAATAATGATGATTATGATGACGACGACGACGACGGTGGCGGTTATGAAAAAAACAATTACAGCAACTATTATTATCATCAAAGCAACAAGTAAGACAGCAGCGGCTGCGGCAGCAGCAACAACGATGACGACGTCTACGAATTGATCTGTCTACGAATTGATCCGGTGTGGTTTTCTATTTTTTTTTGACGCGACAGAAAAGCCGCCATCAGCGCTACAGTTGCTGCTTGGCGGTATTATTACCCAGTTTTAGTGTAACGGTAAGTCAAAGATGCTAAGTCCGAGTTTCACATCGTAGCCGATGTAGCGACCATTGTTGTTGTGGTAGAGCCGCAGCAACGCTAGTCCAAACGGCGCAAGTCGGCAATTATGCACGTAGAGAGGCGTTTTGACGTAGCGCAGTTCACCAACGTTGCCGCTGTGCTCGATGCACGCGTAATGCTCGACGCGTAAATTCTGCCGATTGAAGCGACACGTGTACAGGTGGTTTGCATCATGCGCGTACACGGCGCACACAGTGCAGCGTTTGCAGTGCTCGTACGAGTAGTGCAAATTTAGCGGTATGGCTGAACTCGCGTTGCCGTGTATGCGCAGCCGACGATCCAGCACAAATGAGTAGGCAACCGTGTACTTGACGACGAACCGATGGTAGAACGCCGACACGAGACTGTGATCGTCGCTCCGTCGATACACCAGCCCGTTGATGGGTGCAAACGCATCGATCTGGTCGTCTACAGTGGCCACGTTGTCGCGACAGTACTCGTTAAAGGCGCTGCTGCCGTTGCCGCGATTAGCGGCCGCCTGCATCAGATAGCAAGTATCGCTGTGAGGCTGAAGCGGTTGCGACAAATGTCCACTGCCACCGTACTCGTAGCGTGTACGCAGCACCGAAAGCATAGTTTGCGCCGCGTCCAGACGACTCGTATGTGCCGCGCAAAATATCACATTTGTATCGCGTAGTGGTAGTGGTCGTTTTTGCCGCCGCTGCTGCTGCTGCTGCCCCTGCTGCCGCTGTTGTTTGTCAATGCTCTCAGATTTGTTGTTGGCGCGAGGACAGTAATCATCATTGGCATAATTGTCAGCTTTGTTGTTGTTGTTGTTGTTGTTGTTGTTGCTGCTGTTTGTTACACCAAGCTTGCAGCTGCAGCCGCTAAAGTCTCGATCGTAATTGTGAGCAGTTTTTGTCGATAAGTCGTCGTCGCTGCTGCTGCTGCTGCTGTTGTTGTTGTTGTTGTTGTTGTCCAGGTGGCCTCCTTGACTCCAACAACTGTGACGACTGCGACACGAAGGTCGCTCAAAGCAGCGTTTGTACGAGTCGAGTATGGTGTCGACATGCGCGAACCGCTCAGGAAAACTGTGACTGACGAGCACCTTGCCGGCTATGGCCAGCACGTCAACGATCACAATACGCAGATTGCAAAACTTTAGACGCGTGCGACTGCGCCAAGAGTGTGCCACGTTGTGCGGTCCATGCGTGGGCAGTATGACCACCTCAAAAGTGGCGTCGATGTCGAGCACGCGCATCGACTTAGTGGTGAAGCTCCGGAAGAGTTCGCCGTAACGATTGTAGAATTTCAGCTCCTGGTTGGCCACGCTGTGCACCATCGCGTACACACCCACGTAGTACGGCTGTACGTAGATGAGCTCCTGCTGCTCGACCGTGGTGACGACGGCCACGTCAATTCGCGTACGCCGAACGCGCGGCTTAATCACGTAGCGCAGCACCTTTTGTGACGTGTAGACGCCGAGATCGATGTTGCCTGTACCACTCGTCACGTTGGCGAGAAGCGCGTAAAACTGCAAAAACTTCATGGGCACGTCGTCGACACTAGCGCGTTTCGTCGACGAGGACTGCGCATTTCGCGAGTCTTGCATATGATCGGGCAGCAAATAGTTGACCACGTTGCTGATGAAGCGTATGTACTGGCTGGTGCGTAAGTTGTGCACAACGATGCGATCGACCAACGAGCAACGTGAAAATACCGCATCGTAGGCGCGTTTGTTGCGTATCTCACTTTTGCCGCGTGACGACAACAAATTTCTGGTCGAGGCTCGTGGCGTTTGTCGAGGAGTCTTGCCACTGACAGTTGTGTCATTGTGGGTAACGTCATCATCATCATCATCATTGTCTTCATCATCATCATCATCATCATCATCATCATCATCATCATCATCATCATCATCATCATCATCATCATCATCATCATCATCACCGTCATCGTCATCATTGTCGGCGTTGTATTTACCAATGCCGCCGCCGCTACTGCCTCTATTGTCAGTCACGCTATTATTTCTGTTATCGACGCTGTGTGGTCTCTTGCGGTTTACGTGCCTTTTAGCTGTTCGCCTCCGTTCGACGGCGTTGTCGCGCTCGTTTAGCGCCTCACCATTATTGACATGGGCGTCGTATTTACGCATCAACACAATAAGACCGTAAATTGTGAGATTGTCGCGCACATGGGTCATTTTGAGGCTATAGTCTCCGTATTGCGGCACATTACTCGCATTTGGTAAAATTTCAAAATCTCGAGTGTATTTGCGGATAATAAGTGTCGGTCGTTTGTCGTATCGGACGACAAGCGAGCACTTAGGGACGGCAGCAGCAGCACCAGCACCACTATCAGGCAAAGATATGGCAGTGGTGGAAGTGGTGGTGGTGGCGGCGGCGGCAGCAGCAGCAGCAGCAGCAGCAGCCATCACGTTATTGTATCTGATGCCGCAGTTGTCGTCGATGTTTTTACGTCGATGTCTGCCTTCCTCGTCAAACTCTATTTGTACGGTATTTTGCGTATTGATGGGCGTAATCCCGGTAGACAACGCCGTCGCCGACAACAACAACGGATGGTCGCGAGCACCGAACGAGGTATTAGTACGCAATCTGGCACGTTTACTGCCGTTTGCACGACTCCTCGTATTTGACGAGTCCAGTATGGCCTGTAATTCTAACTCTGCGCGTACTTCCGGATCGTTGTCATTGTTGTCATCATTGCTGTTGCCAGCGCCGTTGTTGTGATGGTCTACAGTCTGATCGTCGATCATTCTGCGTTTTCTGTGTCTTGAGTCAGTAGGGGTGGCGGGGCCGGTGGTGGCAGTGGCGATAGTAGCAGAGTCAGCTGTAATGCGTTTGCTAGTACAGATCGCGTTGCTGGTCTCGCTAATGACGTTATCGTTGTTACCGACAACAAAGTCGTAATTGTCACCGCAGTCGTTTATCAGTTCGAGCAGTTTACGTCGATAGTTGTCGCGTTCTCGTTTGCTCGGAAGCAGGTGTAGTTGTTTATCATCGAATTTCGAATCAAATCGAAAATTACAAAAATCACCGCTGTTGCGCTGTCGTTGTCGTTTTTGTCGGAGGCCATTATTGTCTGGGTCGTTGTCTTCGTCATCGTTATCATCAACAGTGGTCCTGTCACCATCACCACCACCATCATCATAATCATCATTATCCTCATCCGCATCCTCATCCTCATCCTCATCCTCATCCTCATCATCGGGCAGACCAAAAGTTTCAGCTTTGGTGTTGCGCACTACGTTGGCAAGGACGAAGAGCAGAGAGTACACGTCGACCGAATGAAAAGAACGCACAATTTCCCAGACCACGTAACGAGACGGTTCGTAGTGCTCAAACAGCGTTATACAGCGCTGCAGCGTCATCGGAATGTTTTTGACAAAATCATTACTGCTGTCGGCGTCGACCAACATCATTAAGCGAGATAGTGGCCACGCCAACGACTTCGAATACTACTTGATCAGCGATTGCTCGTGCTACGAGCGCTATTCTCCGCGCGCAGCTTTCGTAGAGAATGTACTGCGTCGACGCGACTCATACATGGCCTGTCTGGCGCATAATTCGGGACCGCGCAAACGCAAGCGCATCGAGCACCGTAGCGTGCTGGTGATATTCGGTACGATGATAGATTATCTGATACGCGGACACAGCGAAGTTGTCGAGTCGCTTGTGCTGGCCGGCTCGTACGTGCGTCTTGGCAATCTCGAGAGCTACGTGATTTTCTCCACCTTCAACTCGCTCTCGACGCACGTCTACAGCACGCAGGCCGAACTCATTGTCGAGATTTACTTTTACGTGGACGACAAAGGCGTCGAGCTGCGCTACCGCAAAGGTGTGGTGTCGGTGATGTACAACAAGCACGAGTACCTGAGCACCAACAGCGGCAAATGGATCGAGCTGTTGAACAAGGCGAATCCGTACAAGACACACGTCACCGGCACCGAGTACATGCAGCTTTTCAACTCGATGTTACGCTACCGTTACGACATGAACGACCTGAAGAATCGACAATTACTCACCTACACCAGCATACTGAATCGTGTGATTTACAGCGGCCTGACGAAGAAGTCGTCTAGCACGAATGTGCGCAAGCTCTTCGACAACGGCAACATATTCAATTTGTTGAGCAAAAAATCGGTGCTAAGCGGTGAGACGGCCAGCAAAAATTATCCGCAGTCGTACAGCAACAACATGGACAACGGACGCAGCAACAAGATTTGCGAGTTCGTGTCGACGGTGAAGCGCACGCTAAACGACGCGTTTAAAAACTCGGATGCGTTACGTTTTCCCGAAGACGGCACCGGTATCATTTGTCCGATCAGTGTTAAAGACCTAAAAGACGTCGGTGAGCAAAACGTGTTGGCCGACTACGTCATAGTGAGCGAGAGTGTCGACGACTACGACGTACACAGGTATCTGGTCGAGGTGTCGAATTCGCAACCCAATTATCGTGGCCAAAACTTGACTTCGCGACTGACACGTATGGCGCGACGTCAAGTTGCCAGACAAATGCTAACATCTAGCACCACAACGACGACTGCTGCTGTTGAAACTACCGAGCCGAGTAGCATCAACAACGACAAGACGCAGTTCAACGATCATTACGATGACAATGACAACGACGATGACACTAACGACGATGATGACGACAATGATGACAATGACAATGACAATGATGATGATGATGATGATGATGATGACGACGACGATAACGATGATGATGATGATGACTACATTGCTTGGGCGAACAAGAGACGGAAAATCGTGCGCTCTGAGCAGCGGGATGGGCGCGTAACTATCGTGTTGAACGAGTTTTTGTGCGGACTACAACTAAACTGGTCGTTTGAGTTGTTGTTGCGGCTGAAGCGACGCTTCAAGCACGTAACTACGATGTACTTTTTTCCCTACGTGTTTGTGATCACCAAAGCGTGCATACCCATCAAGTATCACGACGAGTACGACGCGTACTTTTCGCCGGCCGAAATCACGGAATACGGGCTACGCTTTCCTAGCGCGTCGAACTACAGCACAACGTGGAAGCATCTGGATGCGTGGGGCCGCCACCTCAATCCGTCGGCCAAGTCGACGGTGAGCATCAACAACATCAAGGGCAGTGTGGCCAACGTCGAGTCGGACTTTCAGCTGGCCTGCATGAAGTACTCGCTCGGCATTACCTGTTATATGCGCGTCGACGAGGCTACGCGCCGTCGTATATTCGAGTCTGCGGTGAGCGAGCGCGGCTGTCGACCGTACGCGCATCATTTCGAGCGACTGGAGCGTATGGGTTTTCGTATGGGTGAGGTGCCGCATATTGCCGAGACAGACCACGCCAAAGCGGTGGCGTCGTTGCGCGAAATGTACGAATTTAAAAAGCTAGCCTATCGTTGCAGCAAGAGTCGCAACGAGACGTACGCCTACTACTACGACGTGAATCTGAAGGAAAAGAGCGAAGACTACGTGAACATGGTGCTCGGCATGGACGAGCGACCCTTCAACGTGTACAATTTACGCGTCTGGGTGTGCTTCGGCAACTACAAAGGCAACTGTATCGAGGACGGTGTGGTAATCGATCGCGCCTTTGCCGAACTTGTGCCGCCAATCGTGTACAACGCCTGTATCGGCGTCAGCTTCATCTCCAAGACCAACAAAAACAACTGCATGTTCGTGGCGATCAACGAAACCAGACAGTCGCGCGACTCGTTCGTCGGCTACGTTATCGCCGAGGAGGAGGTCTCCATACGCCACAGCCGACACTGCTACGTGCTGCGCGGCATCATCGGCAACCACTTTTACTACCTGGTGCACTTCAATCCGAAGACCACGCTCACCTACTCGAATCTCAGCATCGAGCACGTGAAGCACGGCAAAACGTTGATCGTGCTGATCAAGGGCGAGCATTACGCGCGTCTTGGTTCCGGCTCAAAGGTGGCCAACTCGTTTGGCCAGAAAAACGTCAACAGCTACCTCACCGATCTGCGCAACGAGCTGCCAAGCGGTGTGACGCGTGACGGACGACGAGTACACGCTCAGATGCTGTACAGCGACGTGTCGATCGTCAGCCGCATACAGAGCTCGCAGTTTGCGGCTGGTTTGCGCTCGACCGATCTTGCCGTCGGCGAAAACTTCGAGCTTATCTTTCCCACCGACATTACCATACACACGCTGCATCCGTACACCAACAATCATCAGTTTGTGACGCGCACCGACACGCTAGTCAACTCGAACGGCTTCGAAACGCAGAGTCTGGCACAGACCAACTTTTTGCTGCGACTCAACAAGAACGTTACGCGTCACGCGCTGCAAATCATCGAAATGCACGGTTTCGAAATACTCGACGCGAGTCGCGAGTACCTGGACTTTTATCGTAGTCGCGACAATAACATTCTGCTCGACGACGACAAAGCCGCAACTGTAAGTACAACGTCGTCGTCGCAGACAACATTGTCGCAAGAGCCTCGCGCAACACAAAGTACTGACCACCATGATATCAAGCCGGATAACGAGCTGCTTGTTTCGTTTACTCGTATCGAGCCCAACTCGTACGAGTCGGACGAATTTGTTGTCGACAAACCGTGTGGTGACGTATACTAATACGCTACCGTTGACACCGAAAAAAAAATAACCGCGACCAACATTCGACGCCTTTTCATCTACAGTTCTCAAATTTTGTATTCTTTTTTTTTTACTTATTTATTTCTTATAGATGTTTTGAATTTGTATAGTAAGTACTATCCGCGATGTACAGCGAATCAAAAAAAAGGTGACTATAGCTGAAACAAGAAGAATTACCTAATGTTCGCATTCGTTTTCTATTTGCGTTAATTTTAGTATGTCTTGTTTGAAACTCGATATCGTATAATAAATTCATATTGTTTCTCCCCCCCCCATCTGCTCGTTTACATATTTTTTTTCATTCTCAATTTTCGTACCCAGTATAGGTCTTCGTACCATACCGATTTTTTTAGAAAAAAATGAAAAACATAACGTATAATTACCTGTTGGAAAATTCAAATGGATTAAGACGTGGATCGAGTTCGGTGCTTCGATCATCGGTCTTAGTTATCCGCCAAATTGGATCGATTCCTGCAAGAGAAATGCAGAAAAATCTTGCCTAAGTCAATTTGCACTATCAAGGAGACCGGGTAGAAACGATTGAACCGGAATTAAACGATTCTAGTTCGAGTTTGATCGTATACGTCAAGTACCTAAAAATCATGCGAAAATAATGTCGGAACTCGCCGCTTATCAATATGTTAATTCTCCACCGTCTAAGTACAGCGGCGTAGACCTTTACGTATGCACTTGGTGATAAAAAGCATGCTCCGATATATGAAGAATTCTGTATTCTGGTTCCAAACAAACAGAAATCACTATGCATATTGGTTGATAATTCCAATACTTATAGAAACCACGCCACTGATAATACGAATTAGCATTGGACAGCGCGGTCCATGTTACCATAAGGTCTATGTACGGCGGACTCAGCAGCGTTGCCAACCGAAAGTATCGATAACCCTATACTTCGCGCGAACGAAGTTAAAGTTACAACGAAACGAACGAATCGTCGTTCGTTTCGTCCGACGAACGAACACGCTCGTTCGCCGATTGCTTCGGTAGTCTGTAATTGACGAGTCCCAACGCTATTTTCACGATGTTCTTGGCCGCGTTCGTGTCTCGGTTCCACACCGTTCCGCAGTTTGGGCAAATCTGGAAGCGGTGTCTGTGACGAGGCAACGGCATTTCGCGGTGACAGCTCGAACAGCATTTGGTGGACAGGTACTCGTCCGTATCCAGCAGCGTGCATTTGTCGCGTCTACGATGAAAAGCGGTACGCAAACGCAGTACGGGAGCTCGTCTTCTGGCGCCGTACGACACGCCATCTTGTTGTCGACTCCCGTCACCAAAACACACCAGCGTCTGCGAAATTGAAATAAAAAAATTAGGGTTTATTTTTTTTTGGTCGTAACGAATATGGAAATGGGAAAAAATGTAAATGTAAACGTAAACGTAAACATACCTTTTTGGTGAGATCTCGTCCGTTTCGCGCAACGATACGTTCAACCAGGCGATCCTCGGCGGCGCGAGTTCGAATGTACGCGTCCCACGCGAGACGAGCCGCCTTTTTCGGTTGTACGTACGCGTTCCAGCGTTGTCGAGCGAAACGCAGCCGGTACTCGACGTAGCGTAGATTTTCTTCCCACGTGGCGGCAATTTTACAAGTCATCGGAGGCGACGCTTTGCGATAGTCGAGTTCCCGGCGTTCCAACTTGCCGAACCATTTCGTTCGTTTGCGACGTCGCGCTCGTTCGTCGCAATCGCGCTGACGAAACGAGGCGGACTTAACGATTACGCGTTGTCCGGTTTTGCCCGGAAGTTGGTCGGGCGAATCAACGCACCAGCAACCGACCAGGTTAATCACACCCGGATCGAGTCCTACAAATCTGTCGTACTCTTCTATGTTTAGTGGCAGCGGCGGCGGCGGCAGCAGCGAATGGAATACCACCTTCGTTCGTTTACGTTTTCTGCGGCAGCGATTATTATTACGTTTCTCCATCAAGAGTGCACAAACGACGCCGTCTGTGGTGAACGACAAGGCAAACCGGCGTCCTCGCCTCGCACGCAGCCGGCAAGAACCGGGAGGAGGTGAAAGTTCGCCGTACAACGACGATTTAGCGAGGTCGAAGTGCCGCCACCAGTGACGCGGAGTTTCAGCGCGAAATTTTGTCGGGTCCTTTTCCACGTCCGCTATACCGGCGGCTTTCAGCAATTCGTGCAGACCCATGGAAGTGTATCGCAGGTGTTTGCGGTTCGACGAGAACACCGGGAAAATTGAGAAAGAGCGCAGTCCTCGCGCGGCAAACCATCGTCCCAGGCGAAACGAAAACGGAACCAGAACCGACCACCAACGTCGGTCGCTGTCGGCGAACGGCGAGTGATACGGCAAATCGAATTCTCGCGTAAACTCGGCGACCTCCCGTCGTTTGCACAGCGACACCGTCGAGTCGAATAATTCTTCGTACACGACTCGTTTCCAGGGAATGATTTCACGTTTGACGTCGTTGTCACTGTTGTCGTCCTCGTTGTTGTTGCGGTATTTTTCGCGAAAGTACCTCGACACGCGAGCGAACAAATGTACGGTCGCGCAATTTTTCATGGCAGTGTAGTGCTGCTTTACGGCTTCCTGAATAACGTACGAACGCAGACGACCGTCGTACGTGTGTTTCTCCGGTCTCAGCTGGAAGTACGCGTCATCGAGTGCGACTCTTTCGCCGCGTTGACGTTTACCCTGCAGATGGTAGTAGAAATCGGCCAGATGACTGACAGTGAACGTTTCGTTGGCTGGAAATGAGCCGTCGTGCAGCCGCCGCATGTAGTGGAAAAACACGTACAGCGACGCTTCCTCCATTAATTTGGACACTTCGACGACGTCCTGTTCGATTCGAGCGCGCAACTCCGGTGAGACGCAGAATTTTCGAAGACCTCGTTTTATCGTAAACGACTCGAACGACTCGTCAGCGGCATCGTTGCCGTCTTCGCCGTCTGAATTCTTCAAAAATCGTTTTCTTTGCGGCAAAATACGTTTCGCGCACTTGGCGGAAGAGGCGCGAGAGTGGTCATCGCCTCCGCAAGTCCGACAATGAGGAGTCATTCTTTTTTTTACAAAAAAAAACCACGTCTGTTCTCGACGAGTTTCAAAGTAGAACTGATCGAGTGATCATAAGCCAGAGGAAGTTAATTCTTACAAAAAAAATGCACGTCTGTTCTCGGCGAGTATCAAAGTAGAACTGATCGAGCGAACAAGAAACAAAGAGTGAGAAACAAAGAGTAAGCGTTAGCAAACGTTTATGGTGATGGTAAAAGGAAGGTGTGTTTCGTTCGCGAATCGATGTCACTGTAGTGTACGTTGCGAAGTAAAGGGTTAAAATCCTCCTAACAGTAACGGTAAATCGCGCTTGGTCAAAAAGCCTTAGAAAATGAAAAATCCGTACCTCCGTATGTCATTTTCAACGTTATCTACCTACTACCAAATTCTGAAAAAAAATAGGAAAATGAAAAAAAAAACGGAAAAATCTTACTACTTTTACTAAGAAAAACCGCCGCATGTAGCGATGGTATAATTTTTTTGAATAATTTCAAAAAAAATGAATACATCGCAAAAATATACGTCACACCAACAACGAATATGAAAAACTGAAACCCCCCCCCGGATAGACGAAGCGAAGTATGCTGCGCACTGCCTAAACCCAAGGTATCGCGCAGACCTTGGATTTTCAAGGTTTACGCAAAACCTTTTTTTTTAAACATTGGTTCAAGGCCGAAATACTACTACCCACAGCAAACTCTGATTCGTCTATTCGTCTAATTGAAAAAAGTTCAAGTTGAAAAAAACACCTCGGAACTATTTGTTTGCTTCCCAAAGCGGTCACACTGTAGCTAGCCACGTTCATGGTCACGTCCGACACCGTGCATCCCTAACTAACCGACAACGAACAAGTTGCGTTGTGTTTCGTTGCGTACGCTAAGCCGTTAGGTTGTTTCGGTATGTCTCTCGTCGATGCTTGCTTTTGAAATTTTATTTTGTTGCGTTTTTTCTGTTATTCTGTCGGTAATCGTTGAATTTTTTCATCGGCTATATTATAGTTTCTTGATTTTATACTTTTTTGCGCAAATCCATACATTGAACCTGTAACATATCTGCGTTTGCATCGTGAATTGTGTCTCGTCGCTTCGTTCATCGTAATTATTTTCGAACGGACCTACTCGTTGTAAGTAAGAAATTTTCTACTTCAACATGTACATAATTATACGTATACCATGTTCGAATATTATAACGTTTGTCGTATTTGATAGTTTACACGGAACCGTTATTTTGTTATAATGAATGTACCTTCGCGCTTAGGTCATGTGTGATGTAATTACCGTTGTATGATCAAAACTCAGTTGGAAAAAATCAAACGAATAAAAACACATGTACCTACCTTGATGTGTGCGTTTTAATTATTTCTCAAACACTAAACGATAATTATTTGAAAATGCGTTAGGTACCTGTTTGAATTGATTGCTAAAGTACGGTAATAAACGGAAACGAATTTTTTTTCGCGCAATTGAATTTTTTTTGATGAATTTTCTAACTTTTTATCGCGATGTTTTCTCATTTGGGTTAGTTAAAAAAATTTATTTCCTAATTTTCCGATGTTTGTGAGAATACTTTCAAATGATAACGGATGATTTGAAATTGCATTTATATATCTATACAGATAGGTATTTGACCGCCAAATTTGGTTTTGTCAAATTTTTACTTGCGCAGAAGGGGGGGGTTGCCAAGATCGATGGTTGGTTATGTTTTTTTATTATTTTTTTTTGACCTCACCTTGTTGAGACTACGTGATGTAAGTACGTCCGATGGCCCCAAAAATTAATTAAAACGAAGTAGAATACCAATATACCGCACGTATTTGATATAACAAGCACTAAAACCAGTAAGTACCTACCGGTGAAAAATTTGAGAATATTTATCGAAAAACATTCATGATATTTTACCCTGACCACGAGTACCACAAATACCAGTCACGCGGAGGGGGAAAAAAACACGATTACACTAAAGTTACGTTTGGTTTACTGGGTTATAATCAAACCGATAAAAAAATACCAGTTTTTTTGTATTTTCTGAGAAAAAGTACTCGAGTGTACGTAGTATATGATGAAAAAAAAATTGTCTGAATTCTAGCAAAGGTATACTACTATAATCTGGACAAAATTAGACGTTTTTTTTTTATTCTCATCAATACAGATCTACCGTTCAGCGACGTGAACCACGATACAAACGTAGTTGGAAACAACAACAACGCGTGTACGTGACGTTGTTGCAAATCCCAGTATCGCTTTTCTTGTATTTTTTTGTTTGTAGGTACTAGGTACCCGTCTATCCGTATAAATTTAGCTTACAATGTAGCTGTTTTTTTTTTCAAACGTTTGAAAATCAACTCTATGGTATGTTTGTTTTGATTTCAGTATCCGCAACGATAAAATTCCCAAATCAACTACAATGTCGTCGGAGAACCAGAACGGCGCAGCCGATAGTCTGGCTGTTTTAGACGAGTACAACGAACTGTTATCCGATGTACCGTCTTCTCCGCAGCCATCAAAACAGAATCTTTCCGAATCCGCAGAACCAGACTCTACTGCGAGCGCGAATGATGATCGCGGTGACGGTACATTACTCACCACCGAGAACCAACCAGTCGTGCTAGAAGTGGAAAGCGTATACGGATCGTTGCTGATGGCGGACGAAAAAAAACAATACAGATTTGTACCGCTGGATGAAAACAAGGAACTGACATTGGTCGGCGCCTCGTCTGAAAACACGATATCGCTGTACCCGCCATCACCGCCGCCGCCTGAGGAAATATCCTCCGCATCGACGATGACGTACGTATCGAACGCAGCGACCGAAATTTCGGAAACCGCAACTGACGGTGCGATCGCATCATCGCCCGACCATGTACACAATTGTTCCGATACCGAATCGTCGGAGTCGGAAAATTCAACTAACCAGGCTTCGGGATCGTCGGAAAACTCCAACTACGAGCACCACCACGACGAACAGAACCCAGAATCTGAAATTCCGAATTCCGAATTTGTACGCGCGATCGACCAAATAGACTGGGAATTTCTGCAGCAAAACCTCTCGTCTCCCACCTCGAACGTGGACTACGACTACGATTTCGCTATCGAACAAGTTGAATTCTATTCAACTACGTCCAACCCGGAAACCATTTCGGAATTTTTTCTGGAAATGCCACCGTTATCGGTATCTGTGTGCGGACTCTGCCAGAAACATCTCGCCGAGGACCCAACTGTACCGGAACCAAATGACGACAACGACACTACGATCCGTACTCCTCCTGGTCTTGTGACAGCGGTATGCCGCCATCAATACCACGAAACATGCGCAGACCAGTTAGTTATCGACCACCAGAACACTGCGTCGCTGCAGTCAACGCATCCGGGAGCCGAGTCAAGGGACGGATTTTTCCAATGTGTGGTTACCGGCTGTACAAATTGGATCCTTCGCGAAGGCATGATCAAATATCGGGCTGTTGGCGGACAGCGAAGAGTCGTGACGAGAATCATTCCGCCACAGCCGCAGCCGCCAGTCGTAGATCCTCCACAATGCGGAACCGAAGACCCGAACATTGTACAACTCGAGTTGGCGCTGTCCGAGGCGAAGGCATCTGTCGAATTCATGCGGAAACAGCGAGATGCCGAACACGAAACATTGGTCCAGCAGCGTAGTCTCGTTGAAGACCTGAAACATGCGTTCTACATGTCCAATCAGAGATTTGACTGTACGAAATTCGAGACGGCGCGACTTCTCGGAAATGACCACTTCAACCACTACCTAGCAGAGTTGGCTACTACGCCACTACAGCCCGACGATACGGTACCTGCTTCGAACGGAACGTCATCAATTACCGGAACACTGCCATTGTCGCAGCAGCAATTCGACCAAAAACTCGAAGGCAGCAGCGAAACAGAACCAGTGACTGTACCTTGCACCTCGAAGGTCACCACGTGTTCGGAGACAGCTGTGAAGCGGAAATCAACACCTAAGCCACACATCACATCGTCGTCGTCGTCCTCAAAATCTCGAGGAGTAGTAACAGGTGCCCCCGCTGTGGTTTCCGCTGACGCAGGTGGCGGCCGGAATATAGCCATGAAACGCCTACAACGCAGTCTGGCGTCTGTTGACGAGCCAAACGACAAGAGTCAGTCGACCCGTCAACTAAATCCGGTCCTTGGACGTTCGACGGAAGCCGCACCACCACCCAGAGAGCGCACAGTGCAAACGACACGGGACACTGGTGGCGGCCGCACAGCCAATTGTAAGTGTGCGGCAGCGCGACAGACGAAACTACCACCGGTAGACCGATCGCAGTCGTTACGATCTAGATCCGCACGAGTTGTTGAACGTGATCGCTCAAAACACCACGTCACCGAGCAACGTCCACACGCTCGACCAGCAGCCCCGGGAAAAGCAAATGGTGCTCCGCAATTCGGTAAGCGAGCGCAACAGTGGGTGAAGACGGATCGTGTCCCATCGCTGTCGCTGCCACCGCCACCGATATCAGCAAAACCAGCACAAGTAAACGGACTTTCGGCGGCTCCTCCGGCATTCTACGGTCCGAGTCAACCAACTGCAAAAACTCTAGGCAATGGCTGGACACTCGCCACCATCGATTCTGAACCTATCCTGTTTGCCGGAGATCGTGCGATTATAGGGGATGGTTGCCTATGGAACGTCACCCGACCCACCCTGAAAGGTCACGCGAAACACCACCTACGGACGCTGTTCTACCGGTCGGAGAACAATCTCCAGCCGACCAAACACACTCTCCGATCTGTTGGTCGGTTACCGCGGAAAGTATTTCTTTCGGCGGGCGGCGGAGACTCGAGAATCTCAACCGGAGCGAAGCAAATTCACCAGCTTCGCAAAGACTGGGACGAATTAATCATACTTCTACGAAAGTTGGGCGTCGATGATTTGATCGTCATACTACAGCCTCTAGGGTTTACTGAAAAGGAGAACTGGGCTATTTCGGAAATACGAATCAGCTACAACGAACTGATCGTAGCGCGACGTCACTTCACCCCGACGTGGAGTTACGGTGTCGTTGACTTCAATCGTATGCCAGACCTCGGGTGCGTAAAGTTTGACAAAGCGTCGGTGACGTATAGTTTCCGAGACGTGAAAAAGATGCGCGAAGCACTGATGGCCATTGCGGCGGGTAGGAGCAGGTCGGAATATTACCAACCTGCGCCCCATCTATCATCAGTACAACAACGGCTAGAACCACCGATGGAACTGGTTGATGACGACGAGGACGACGACAACGACCACACAGTTACTGCAAATGTCAAAAATGATGGCCAGAGTACCGATGATGCTGAGTCGTACGAAGAAGAAGCTGATCAAACGGAACAACACAACGAGTAGGTAAATTACCTATATCAGCGGCGTGTATATATTTACGGCAGAAGGTGGTGGTGGTGGTGGTGGCGGCGGTGGCGACGTTCTAATTCGATTCACGTAACGTTTGTTGTCCTAAAAAAAATTCATTCTCAAATCTAGTTTACCTCCTATGCAAACATGTATTTTTCAAATTTTTTCCACTCGTTCTTTTTTGTTAGTTTCAGTTTTTTTTTAGCTCTCGTAGGTATAGTTTTTTCTATTATGTTTACAATACCTACGTGAAATTAAATATTCTGTAATTTTTTTTTTAGTTTTTCCATGTGTTTGTATGTAATCGTGTTCGTATACTGACGTACTAATTCGCTGATATCGTATTGATTTTCTTTCGGTCTTTTGGTTGTTTGAAATTTTTTTTGTTTTTGCGTTACCACGGTGTTTTGTTACGTTAGGTATAAGTTGTTTATCGGTAGTTTTTTTCATTTTATTTTTTTCTGCGATAGTCATCAAAAAAAATAGCACTATTCGCCAATCTTTGTATTTGTTGTTTGTATTGTCCAATTTGTGAATAATACATTACTTTTATTTTGGTAATTGATTGTGGTGGTTTTTTTTTCGCTTAGCAGAATAAATAAAGCACAAAATGCTTGATGGAGTGGGGGGGAGGAGATAAAACTATGTTGTTTTCTTGAAAGAAGAAACTGAGAGGGAGTGATGATATGAAAATTGTTGAGACTATCGCATTCGGATCTTTCACCAAAAAAAAATAGTAAGTACCTATACCTACAGATATATATCCCTTTCTCTAACTATAATACCTATTCGAGGCGAATATACCTAACAAAGTGTTGACCGCGGCGGGTGATGATACACAGAAGAAACAAAAAATCCGATCGTACCCGTATCTACTATATTGAACAAATCTGTGCCGTGGCTACAGGCTGTTTGTGTTGGCGATGAGCGCGCGATACAATTCAAAAGACTGGACAAGCGTGAGTGGATCGTCGATATTCTTGTTAGTACCGAGCGACTTGATCAGTTTGTCGCGATACGTCACCATCATGTTGGAATAGTAGATCCAGGTTAACGCGTAAAACAAAGTCACAGCCAGTATGACCACGAAGAGCGAGCCGAGCGTAAAAAATACAGAAGAGCCGACACTTTTGCCGTTTACAGCCGCAGCTTTTGCCACGTTTGTCGATCGCGCAACAGACATTACAGGTTCTGATAGCGTAGCACAACGGTTGTCACTGTTTACAAATAGCAGCAGCAACAACAATACAGCGGATGCCACTCCTGGCCGTCGTAGTATTAGTAGTAGTAGTAGTAGTAGTAGTAACGCAGTCGCAGAGACTACTACATTGTCGGGTGAAAGCGCTAGCAGCAGCGGACCACTTGCGCCGCGACGCACAGAGTCAATTATCGTCACCGAGTCAATTAGCAGCGGACCACTTGCGCCGCGCGACGCACAGAGTCAATTATCGTCACCGAGTCAATTAGCAGCGGACCACTTGCGCCGCGACGCACAGAGTCAATTATCGTCACCGAGTCAATTATCGTCGGGCACAAAAAAGGTCGTCGTCGGCGACAAACAGCAGCAGCAGCAGAAACAACGATATGATAATCTGCTCGATCGATTACAGTATGAAGAATGCTTTCGCGACGTGATCGGCACCCTGTCGGCCGAGATGTTTGCCAATCTCGAGGAACTGATTGAGCTGGGTGCTGTGCTAGACGTGCTGGACGCGCGCAGCACCGGTGGCCTAGCGATGCTGTGTATTGATCGCGCTCGTCTACGACAACTCGGCTATGTGCTGCTGTACGAAACCGGACGCGTGAGGTTTGTCGCTGTACGCGACACCTTCACCATGAGCAACGTTGTGCTGTTCGAGAACAATAGCGTGCCTATTTACACGCTGCGCTCGTACACCATGCTCAAGATACAGAACACGTTTACCAGTTTCTCGACTACCTAACCACGGCAACACTTTCCAACGGGTACAGAAGCCACACTTACGAGCAGTAAGTACACGAGAGCGCTTCCAGATTTGCCCAAATTGCGGAACGGTGTGGAAACGGAGACAAGAATGTGGTCCAGAACATCATCCAAATAGCACTACGCCTCGTTACGTATAGAGTTGTAGGCGAGCGAGTGTGTTTGCTCGTCGGATGAAACGAACGACGATTCGTGACAATTCGTCTTCGCTTCGCTCGTTTTTCGTTCGTGCGAAGTTAAAGGTTAATATCGAAATAGTAACAACGTGATTATAACCATTATAATGAAAATAAAGATAAGTAAGAATATCACTAGACCAGTGTTTTTTTTATTTGAAAACACCACTACCAACTTGGTGAGCGCTAATGTCAGCATGAAAAACGGATACACTTTGTCGCGATTGTTTTGCCCCTTTAACAACAGCGCTTTACTCTTGCTGATTAAATCAAATCCGGCACTGCTCTTGCTCTTGTCGTCATCTATGTTCGATGATGGTAACAATGACGACGACGACATTGTTGTGGTCTTCTGTTTCAATTCTTGTAACAGTTTGTCGCTGGTAATAGTAAGTCCGCTGCTACCGTCAATGTCGCGCGTCGGATAATTGACGGCTGCAGCCGCCGCCACCACCGGTGTCGCCACTGTCGCTGCTATCGCCGTTGTCGCACTTGCATTAGCGCTACCGCTGATACCGCCAATGCCACCTCCACCGCCTCCACCGCCTCCACCGCCACCATCACCGCCACTATCGCGCGCCAGCCGATAAATAGTATTGTTCAACGGATTGGTTGACGACTCGATTAAATCTACCGCGTTATGATACACGTCTTTAGGTCGCAGCGTGAATCGTATGTTTTTTTCACGCGTTACGCCATTTGGCTGAAATTTGCTGATTGACGTGTCAAAGTCTCGAAACGTTATCGTAGCAGAGCCGCTTGTCGGTGTCGCAGCCGCTACAGTAGTCAAAGTACTAGATGATGGTGGTGGCGAGACACGATACGTCATTGTCGTTGTCACACTAGGACTCAGCTTCTGCTGGTGAATTGTCTTCGTAGTCACAAAACTCATTGTCAGGTCAGTACTGCTGCTGCTGCTGCTGCTGCTGCTGCTGCGAAAATGTAAAAGCGTAGCGACAATGATGAACTTGATAAAGTAGTAAATTGTATGGGCGCTCGCTTAAAGTCGTCGTAGTCGTTGTCGTTGTCAACACCAAGAAAAACAAAGCGGTACCACGTTAGACTACTTATACAAAGTGATTTCAGCAGGGGGGAGGAGGAGAAATACGTGCTGCGTACACGTATAGGCGGTGTTTGTCATGATTGTGCAGCTGTTGTTTACGGTCTTTTTGGCGCTGGCGCTCGTTGTTATCGTCGCGTTACTCGAGAATCGACGTAAACTGATCACGTTGCAGACGCGCAAGCGGCGCGGCAATCCGTCGGATCTGCGTAAATTCCAGACCTACGTGCACTTCAACGACTACCCGAAAGACTTCGAGGTGAACAATACGCATGATTGTAACGCGCGCTCGTTGCGCGTCTGCAAGCTCGACGACCCGTTAACGCTGGCCGGCTGCAAGGAGCTGAATGTGCGCTGCAGACACTTTGATCGTGAATTCGTGTACTCGGAGAACGGCGTCGACTACACGTTGCCGGCCAACAAGACGCCCAACGAGGGCTACGCGCTAGCCATCGCAATCAGCGCCAACTCGTGCAATCCGTATCACGGCGACCCGGTGCTGATAGCTCGCGACACAGACTCACGCGACTACATGCTCATCTGCCGCTGCAAAAAGGACGGCTACATCGGCAACGACCAACTGCTCGGCAACTGCACCACGGTGCGCATCTGCGACGGCAAGATCAAGAACATTAACGTGCCGTTCGAGAAAATCGAATGCGTGTGTCCGGCCGACAAGATTTCACGCTGGTCGACGAACGTCGCGCCCACCTGCCAACAGCTCACCGTACTCGAGGCGAACACGCGACACGCCAACTGGTCGTTTTTGCTGCAGTATCCGACGCAGAGTCAGCTGTTGTCAATCAAAACCTTCCAACCGACGATACGTGACAATCTCAACGTCGACAATCTGCTGTCGCCGTGCTCGCATCCCGTCAACGATCCTGTTCGCGTAGTGAAGAACGCGTACTTCAGCACGTTCATGAATTCGTGCGTGTTCGCGGACTACGGTGTACCGTTGAAGCGTAATTTGCTCGAAAAGTCGAAGGCTCAGCTGATGCGCGAAAAGGCCAAGTTCAACGCCAAGCTCAAGACGTTCGCCATGCTGGACGGTGTGCTCGACACGAGCAGCGCCTACCAGTCGGTCTACGCGACCGACCACGTGCTGACCAAGCGACAGATTACAGCTGTTCGCGTCACGGCCGACTGGCTGGCCGACGCGAATCGGTACGCGCGCGTTTCACTCGGCTCGGACATCGGCTTCTCCAAGCTCGGCAACCTGTTTATGAATGATATGTCGGACCGCGTCGACTCTGGCTACTGCGTAAAAAGCTGGGGCGGCCTAAAGTACAACTGCAACGTGTACCCGTGCCGAGTGACCAACGTCGTCAACGGTCTGCCGAAGGTGAGCGACACGCACAACAATCCGTGGGGCAACGACGACTGGATCGCGGCCGAACTGTTTTGCCAACGCTTCGAGGACTCGGGCTTCGGCGTGACCAACAATCCGTCGAGCACGCAGATTTACGGCGATCGTCTGAAACTGTACGGCATCGAGTACACGCGCAAACCCGCCCACAATACCTCGTTGATGGGCTTTGAAAACACATCCGACTGGGAAGAATATCGCAAACTACTTGACGAATTCGAAGAAGAAGAAGAAGTAGAAGACACCTAGCGATGACACAATGTCCGCGTCTGCTGCTGCTGCTGATGCCGCCGCCGTAATCGTCACCATCGCAGTGTTGGCAGCGCTGTGTACATCGTTGTAGTCGTAGTATATTACGGTGGTGTGATATATATGCCGCGTACTTGTAAAAAAAAGTTGCTTGGTTGATGTTGGTGTTGCGTACATCGTCACCATGTCGCCGCGTCGCTGTTGTGTAGGTACATCATTGTCATCTCTGGTCGGTTGATGTTACACGTTTTTTTTATCGTACCCCACGCACACGCCTACACACACGCGCGCACGCACGTGCACTGCTATAGTCTTCAGAGAAGGCGCAAACTGGCGGCGGCGTTCAGCTTGGTGGTGGTGGCGGCGGCGGACAGCGGCGGCGATGATGCGATGGTGTTGTTGAGCGTTGTGTTGGCGTGACTCGACGACGTCTGCGTATTACGCAACGTGATCAGTACGTGCACGACAAGCAGCAGCACGAGACTAATCACACCGCAGACAAGTACACCGACCATCGTGACAGGCGCGACGATGGGCTGAATTTTATTTTTTTCCGCGTAATAGACGGCCGTCTGTAGCGAGCGACCGATACGGACACGAAGATCTGGAAATATGATAAAGTCGTCCTCTAGATCGACGTTGTCGAGACGTGTTATCGCGTGTTGAGCGGCGAAACGCTTTGCAAAAGTTTCGCGTATAAAGTCGCCATTAACCAGACGCCTAGAAAGCGGATCGGCCGGCGTGTAGAAGTAGTCGCCATTCTGCGTGTCTCGGCGCACCCATAACACGGGTCGTATACGCTGAAATTCTTCTAGAGTAAGACGCATCCTAGCTGGAGAAAGCGAAAAAAGAAAGAGAGACAGACAGACAGACAGTCAGACAGACTGACTGAAAAAGAGCAGCGACAACAAAAGTAACAGCAGCGTAAAGTACGGCTCCTAGTGTAGTACCTGTGTAACGCTGTCCTGTGTCTAGTGGCGTTGTTGCGTCGAGGAAGAGCGTTTCGGTTGTTGCACGAGACCTAGGTACCTACTTGTTACACTCTTCGGCGGCTTAACGAGCTGCAACAGCAGCAGCATCGTTTCTGTAAATAAAAAAACACGTGTCGTATCGTGTGTCGTATCGCGGTACTCTATATTTACGTTCTCGTCGCAGAGGTGTGTTTATTTTACCAGGTATCAGGCGAGAGTGCTTTGCGTGCCGCGGCGCGTGCACATCGATTACCTTCATCTGTTAACACTCCCCCCCCCTCACCCAATCCGTTTACCTCGTTTGGAATGAAAAAAAAATACGAAGAACTTTTTTTTCAATGTTTCTACGAAGAAAGTTTTTGGCAAAATCAAAAAGAAAACAAAACCGTTTTCCCCACATTCATTTTGTGTAAATTTGGCGATTACCTATGTTTCTTGTTTTTTTTTGTATTTTGAACTTTTGAAAAAAAAATCAAAACACGGTAAATAAAGCAATTTTTTAATTTCAAAACAAAAAAATAATCGGGTAATAAGTACATATCGTTAAAGATAATCACATAATAATTACATATTGGTAAAATAATCGCATAATAATTACATATTGTTACTCGAGTAAAAAAAATAATAAAAAAATCAAATACATATTGTTACTCGAATAAAAAAATAATAAAAAAATCAAATAATGTACATATTGTCGACCAATCGAAGTAAGAATGATATTGAAATTCTGCTTGTTTTGTGGCGTGTTTCGTTCGCGAATTGGTTAAAACACCTCCACGACCGCTTCCGGAATGGGTCCGTCTGGCCCACACAACGGACAGATAGGAAGGTGCTTATTCCTGTTATTCCATAGCAATATACCTATTTTGGTTTGCTTCTGAAGCAGCAACTGCTCGTTATACCACTCGTAGAGGCAACCCCTGCAGAAGGTTACGTGCCCACAGTCTAGAAACGTCCATGTAGACGGCGCAACCTTGCAGGTAATGCAATATCCGTTGCCCCTGATCAACGTTATTCGCCCGTCGCAGTTTCTATTGCAAAGCGGACAACTAATCGGACACTGGTCCAAATTCCAATTAATCTCAGTTTGGAAATCCGATGGTTGCTGCTGCAGACGTCGCTTTACCCAGTCCGGATAACAGTCCTCGCAAAAAACGAGGTGTGCATCTCTCTGCTGAAATGCCCGGTGAATGAAAGCGATGTTCGCTTCGGTTTCCAGGCACCAGATGCATCGTGCCAATGATGGCAGTGGACGAGGTGGTGGTAGCGGAGGCAGCGATGATGGTGACCGAGACGGTGGCAGCGTTGATGGTGATGATGGTGACTGAGACGGTGATGATGGTGACTGAGTTGGCGATGATGGTAACAGAGATGGTGTTAATAGTGGTAGCTGTGGCGATTGCTGTAGCGGAGATGCTAGAGGAGGTGGCGAGTGCAGTTCATCGTTTTCGTCTAAGGTAAACCGAAAAAAAACCAACAGGATTAATAGAGATTGGATTTTTTTGTCGGAACTAAACTTACAAAGACGATGTGAGAACTGTGTCTCGGACAACAGGAAAGTACAACTTACTCGAATCTATATTTATAACCTCGACTTCCACTTCATCGACATCGGCTTCTGTATCATTCACTTGGCGTTGGGACAAAACCGCTTCCGCTTCTGTAGCATAGTCTTCGTCTAGGGTAAACCGAAAAAAAACATAACAAGATAAATGGAGATTGGTTTTTTTTGAAAAAGAACTGAAATTAAGAGGAGGTGAGAGAGAGAAATGTGTGTCTAATTCCGGTATCCTACCTGACTTACTCTGATCCATAGTCAAATCTACAACTGTTTTTTCTTTGACATCCGCGTCAGTAGTATCTTTTGCTCGAGGTTGGACCAATACTACCTCCGCTTCTGTAGTTCCCAAAAAAAAACCGGTGTTTATTAGTTTGGATTTGGAGAAAAAAACGACGAACACGTGAAAAACACGTCTAACAGTGTACAGGTAACGTACCCCGTTCTGTAGTTAAATCCACGACCGTTATCTCGTTGACATCGGCGTCGGTATCAGTCGCTCGAGTTTCTGTTGTGGAAAAAAAAACAAACAAAAGGAGCATTTGTTAGTTTGAAGTTGAAAAACTAACATATGCGCAATTCGTGAGAATATAGTGTAGGTAACGTACCCTGATCTATAGTCAAAAATGAACATGTGAGAAATGCGTCGAATAGTGTAGGATACGTAGCTTGATCTGTAGTCAAATCCACAACCGTTATTTCGTTGACATCGGCGTCTGTATCATTCGCTCGAGATTGAGCCATCACCGCCTCCGCTTCTGTAGCGAAACAAAAAAAAGAGTAGTTTACTCTAGATTGAAGTTGGAAAAAAAACCTAATAAAAATATGTCGATTAGTGTTGGGTAACGTACCGCGATCTGTAGTCAAATCCACAACCGTTATTTCGTTGACATCGGCGTCTGTATCGTTCGCTCGAGATTGAGCCATCACCGCCTCCGCTTCTGTAGCGAAACAAAAAAAAGAGTAGTTTACTCTAGATTGAAGTTGGAAAAAAAACCTAATAAAAATATGTCGATTAGTGTTGGGTAACGTACCGCGATCTGTAGTCAAATCCACAACCGTTATTTCGTTGACATCGGCGTCTGTATCGTTCGCTCGAGATTGAGCCATCACCGCCTCCGCTTCTGTAGCGAAACAAAAAAAAGAGTAGTTTACTCTAGATTGAAGTTGGAAAAAAAACCTAATAAAAATATGCCGACTAGTGTCAGGTAACGTACCGCGATCTGTAGTCAAATCCACAACGGTTATCTCATCCACATCGGCGTCAGTATCGATCGCTTGAGCGTGGGCCAATACCGCCTCCTCCGCTACTGTAGCATCGTCTTCGCCTGTGGTAAACAGAAAAAAAACAAAGGATTAATAAATTGTGTTCAATTTTTTTTTTGATAACGAACCCATATGTACCTACTACGACAACGTGAGAACTGTGTGTCGGATTTTGAGTACCTAACCCTAATAACTTACTCTGATCTATAGTCAAATCCATGACCGTTATCACCTCTGCATTGGCGTCAGTATCGATCGCTTGTGTTTGAGCCAATACCTCCTCCGTTTCTGTATATTGAGAAAGTTACATATATAAGTACATTTTCAGAAACTTCTTACCTCGAAAAAAAACCTCATCACTTAATCGAACGTGTATATATACCTTTGTCCATTTTCTGCTGCGACAAATTCGTTTGGTGTTTTTTTCTAAGTAAAACAAAAAAACAAAAAAAATACCTAATTTTAAAACAAGTTTTTTTAAATAGAATTTCTAAAAGCATTACTTCTTTTTTTTATTTTTTTATAAACTAGATTGATGCGATTTGAAAACAAAAAACCACGATTTATTTTGAATTTTAAAATCCTTTGCGTAGGGTATGTAACCAAAATCCTTCGCGTGTAGGTTACAGAACCAGTTGGAACCATCACCAGCACCCCCACCCAAAAAAAACCGGCATAATCATTATTTTTCAAATTTTCCCACATAGAATCGGTACCAACCGGGGAACCATTTGAAAAATTTACGCGGAATCTTCAATTGTTTGATTGATTTTTTTTTAAAAATCCTAAAAAAAAAGATATTATAATTTTTACCTTGGATTATCGTAGATCTTAGTACCTAGGTACTTATTTCCTAAGTTCGCGTAAATTCTACATAAGTATGTAAGCGATTTAAGAAAAAGTTGAAAACAAAAGTCTCTTACACACACCCACACACCCATACGCACGAGTACACGCAAAGAAAAACAGCGAGCGCACTACAAACAAGAAATTAATACGCAGTCATCGAAACGTACGCTTCCGAAGGACCAAACAAAAAAAACACGTAACTTCAACACTACGATCGAAATAGGTACGTAGGTATGATGGGTAAACAAAACAACCGTGAGAAGTCAACAGCCGAAACAGACGCAAAAAGTCGTCGTCTTCTTAAAATTTCGAGAAAAAAATACTGCCGATCGTTATTTTAAATTACCTACGATCTTCGAAACTATAGGTATAGATAAATTTGATCGCGGAACTGCCGAACGGAAAAAACGAGCACCGCCGAATACGAAACTGGGATAAAGCGACACAACGCAACATCGCAAACACTCAACATAAGAAGTTGACACTCTGTCATCTGAAAACCAACTGAAGACCGAAGTACACGCGTATCGAAGACCCCCCCCCCCGAGAAATCAACGAACGAAAAAAGACGCGAAAAAGTCCAAGGAAAAAGACGCGAAAAAGTCCAAGGTAAATTGTTTACGACCTCGATTTTACGTCCTTCGATCGTTATTTTTTTTATCAATTTACGTCCTTCAATAAATTCACGTCCTCCGATCGGTATTTTTTCACTTCACAACCTTCGTTTGTTTTTTCAATTACACGTCCTTCGATCGATATTTTTTTCAATTTATGTCCTTTGATCGATATTTTTTCCAATTTACGTCCTTCGATCAATTTTTTCCATTTTTTTTAAATTTACGTCCTCGGATTGTTATTTTTTTTCACTTCACAACCTTCGATCGGTTTTTTCAATTTTACGTCCTTCGATCAATATTTTTTCAATTTATGTCCTTCGATCGATATTTTTTTTCAATTTATGTCCTTCGATTGATATTTTTTTTTGGTTTACCTTCGTCCTTCGACCTTTTCTTTTTTCAATTTACGTCCTTTGATCGTTATTTTTTTTCAATTTACGTCCTTCGAAACTAGATTGTTGAAACGCCGCGAAAAATACTTGGTCAATTTTAAGGAAAAAAAAAGTCTCTAATCGTTTGTTTCAAATCGTTTTGGGAGGTCATTTTTTCTTCATGTATAGAGAAAGTTTCGCGAGTAGGTAGGTAAATAAGTAGGTAGGTAGGTAGGTAGGTACACTTACTATCCGCGCGAGTAGGGAAATCAGTAGTTCGACGATTAGGAGGACGCAACAACGTTAACAGCGTGCACACGACAAGATGAGACGTTGACGGTGTCGGTACTGTCGCTTTGAAACTATCCGCGCGAGTAGGAAATCAGTAGTTCGATGATCAAGATGACGCAACATTAACAATAGCGCGTACACGACAAGATGAGACGTTGATTGCGTCAGTACTGTCGCTTTGAAAAAACTCCTGGCGCAGAACCCATCTTCTTCTCGATGAGATGTCTTCCAAACGGACGCAACACGCGGAAAAGAAATCACGTTAAAAAGAATACCTTTTTTTCTACTATCGTCACGTATATCTTACGCCATACGTTTCCTCGGCATCTCTCGAACCTGAAGTAGACAAAAAAATTACTCAACCTATTTTTTTTTGTTCGCGCGCCGCACCTCCTGTTCGCTATTGCCATCTCCACTGTCCCACCTTCCCACTTCCACCCAACCACCACCATCATCATCATCATCTCCACCACCACCACCACCACCACCACTACTCGAGAAACCAGTAGCTAGGGCGTTGCCGTGTGATGTGATTTGTCGTCCATCAGCGTTGTTGTTGTTGTTGTTGTTGTTGTTGTTGCCGTTGTGTAACCTGTATGTTGCCTCTTCGCGTCTCGCGAGGCGGCAGGGCAGATCCATTTTCGAGGTAATTATCCGCGCGTGTAGTGTGTACCTACACGACGCATTTAAAAAAAATTACCCGCAGGTACCTACCTGTTCGAATTGCGAAGGGGGGAGATGTAATTGGAGTAGGGCCGAAAATCATATTAACCATATCTCGGATGTTTGTTTGCCTTACCTATAGAAATCTGTCTCCCCGAAAACTTACTTACTTTTTTCCCTCGTAAGACTCAGAGTCTGACGTGTACCTAATTTTTTTACTTTTTTTTCATCCGTGCCTGCCCAGCAATTATTTATTAATTAAAAAAAAACTCCATTTGTTTATTCTCAGATAATTAGCATCGTATTTTAGATTATAGGTACTGAAAAAAATTAATTATAGGTACAGTTCGCAAGTCGTATCATGTTCTTGATTGCAAAAAGGACATTTAGCTTTAATTTCCGGTTTCTCGCTACAACTTACGCATACGATATGTCCGCACGGAACCAATACGATTTTCTTTTCTTCAGCGTAACAAATAGTACACTTTCCTGCGTCAAATGCTAAGCCTAATATCGTTCGACACTCTTCAAGCAAAGATTGAAAAGCTTCGGTTGCTAAAGTAGACATCTTGTGATCATCTATAAATCGTACATCGTTACGCAGCTCGTCAATTTTGAAGTCGTGCGCGATGTTTTTGCATTTTTCGAGCATCATATTCGTTTTGTGTAATGCTGCAATGCCGTTTTTGGCGCGGTCTTTTCGATACTCTAGGATTTCCTTGCGTGACATCAAATCGGCGATATCCTCGTCAATATTTTCAATTGTTTGTTCTGTATTGCGTAGAACTTGCTCCAGTAGCGGATTGAACGTTGACGATGACGGCGCAGGACTATTTAAAGACGGTGCAGGATTGTTCACTTCAGCGATCATCGGTATCCTTCGTATCCGCTTCGAGAAGTTCTTAAAACAGAAAATTACACTTTAAATTTGACTCGTTTGAAACTTTGTATAGGAAAAAAAACCCACCAAATTAAAAACGCCTGGTATCGAGAAATTATTTAATTTGTCAAGATATATGACCAAGTTTTAGAAAAATGTCATACCTTTTTTTTGAAACATTTATTTGTTCTAACTGCAATCGCTGCTGCTGTAGTGCAGAGCGAAGAATGGCTTTGTTAAATATTTATCGCAAAATTGACAAACTTTATTTTCTATGCGATAAACTTTACCAAATTTCGTGATAAATTTTATTATTTTTTTTTGATAAAAATTTCTAATTTTGCGAATGGTGCCCCGTTATTATTTTTTTGGATAAACTTTATTTTTTTTGATAAAATTTATTATTTTTGGATAAAATTTATTTTTTTTGAATAAAATTTATTTTTTTGAATAAAATTTATAATTTTTTTGCAACACTTTCTATTCATTTTTCATTCTCCATTTTTTCTCAGTGCAGTGATCGATGTATTGGTCTGGAGAAACAAATGCTAATAGCATGATAGGAGTTATTCTCGATTTCAAAATTACTAAAACAAAATAAAAATGGCCATAAGAACGAATTTCAAAAAACTAAATTTTTAATTATTGGTGCTTCGCGAAAAAAAATCAGCCACCTTCTGTCTAGACTCCGCGAATCGGTATTCTAAATAAATATACCAGCGAAACGTGTGTAATTGATCGCCGAGCATTGATATAGGTACCTTTTCTTTTTCTAACAAAATAGATGAATCGCCTAAAAAAAAAAAAGGTTGAGAAGGGTCTGATAAAAAAAGGTACATGCGGATACCATCAATTTGAAGAGGTAAGAGGAGTTGGCAAGCTCCATGTGGCCGGGTCCACAAGTTCTGACGTCTCGGGATCCGTTTGAAACGAAAAAGGAGCGGTAAAAATTTAACATCAGAATATCTTAGTGCCTTAATGCTAGTACTTACTGTTGGTTCCATAGTATTGTGAAGATTTTGACGTTTTCTGTTCATTTTGAAATTAAGCTAATCGCACGCGAGCGGGTTTCAACGACGCGAGACGTGTAGGTAAACAAACTGTAACCTGTAGAATGTAACCGAGTTGTGTGGCGGTGGCGGCGGCGGACCTTGTTTTGTAATGTAAGTACTTGGTCACGGTGTGCTATAAGAATTGTCCCGCCCATTATACTTACTCACACAACAGTATGAAGGGAAAAACCGCGTATTGGTGTTTCGCCTCGACGAATACTGTTTTGTAATGAACTAGGTGAGTCGCGCGGTGTGCTATAAGCATTATCACACCCATCGCATTCACACACCAGTATAGTGGAAAGACCGCGCCTTGTTGTTACTATACTCAGCGAATACCGCAGGAAAATGAAATAAGGCGCGGCTCTCCCCTCCGCCTTGGAAACCATTTTCAATTTCCGCAGTTCACGTTTATTGGTCAAATTTTTTTAAACGAGTAAATTTTTTTCATCATCACGATCGCAAATGTATAGTAGGTAGTTTAGCTACATTCGAGCTCGGATTTTAAATTTAAAAAAATTTATTTTTTCATTCCGTAAAAAAAATTTATCCAACTGCTTACGACGTGTTTCTCGCCGGTGCTGTTGTCGTTGTCGTTGTTGTGGTGGTGCGGTAGGAGGGAAACGTTTCCTCGATAACGTTAACAAAAAAAAACGGAGTGCTAGATAAGTACCTAGGTAAGGTAGTACGGACAGCCGGTGTTTGAACAAAGAAAAACCATGACTTTTTTTCAAATTTTATTAGGTATACTAATCTACACCACGAGAGGGGTAACCGCTAGCCAACAATACGTGTCAAACTGTTTAATAAGCGATTCCGCGCGACTGCAACAATTATCAGCACTTTTCACCACCGCCACCACAGCTGCCGCAGCCGCCGCCAATACCACGGAAGTTGGCTCTGAACGACTCGTCGTTGTTAAAACCTTACGTCCAAATTGTCCGTCTGATGTGCGCGAAGTACTGCAATGCGCCGAAACAGAAGATACGCCAAATTCGCAGTGTTTTCGCGTACTAGATAGTTTAAACGAGCTTCGACTACCGTTGAAGTGGACGATGCAGTATTTCTGGACGAACATGTGTCGAGCGTATTCAAAATTTTCGACCTCTTCGTCTTCGGATTCATTAACAACCGATGCCAATTCGTCATCGTTTATTAAAGACTGCAGTCTACGACTGGGAGCCATAAAAGACGACACGGTTTGCTCTTACGAAGTGCGACAGATACTCCAAAACGAACGGATATGTAACGTTTTTCGAGATAGCGCCATTCTGTTGAATGGTATCGTTTTAACGGAACCCTGTTGGACTTTTCGACTACTCGAACGTGGTTTTCAGGCGTTCGAAGCCACCAGTCGCCGATTAGAAACGATTCTACCGTTGCAGGTCCGGTTACCGAATACCGAAGCGCGTTGTTATACCAACACCGATTTCGATTTCATAGACGCACAGGATATCGGAATTTTGAATGGAATTAAAATGTTACACGTACCGTCGACGACGACGACGTCTACTAACGGTGGTATAGCGAACCTTTCGTTATTATGCGCAGCGTACACGTTATTCCTTGACGAAGAAGCAGAAGAAGAGGGACATGAAGTCGAGAATTGTGTTCGAGAAAAATTTAACTGCGACCTTTCCGTCGTTAAGCAGCGATGTCTGGCAACGAAGCGTGTATTTTGCGCTGTAAATGAGCGGCCTTTACATTGTTTACCATCGGCTGAAATAGATGACAACGCCAACACCACTACCTCCGCCGCCACCACCACCTCCTCCTCCGAGGAGGTACGTATTTTAGACGATACGACAACGAATACTACAGTCGAAGACGTAACAGTTGAAGTAAACCCAACAAAGGAGGAGTCGATAAATAACAATTCATCCTCTAAATTAACGGAGGTACGTATTTTCAACGACGATACAACAACGAATACTACAGTTGAAGTAAACTCAACAAAGGAGGAGTCGATAAATAACAATTCGTCCTCTAAATTAACGGAGGTACGTATTTTCGACGACGATACAACAACGAATACTGCAGTCGAAGACGTAAAAGTTGAAATACTTTCAACAAATGAATCGATAAATAACAATTTAGCCTCTAAAGTAACCTTTACGTTTTGTAATATAATAATATGGTTAAAATACGTATATTTTTTAGAATAAACCTTTGAACTACCTACTTTTTATAAACACTTGATGACTTTGTCATAGGAGGTAAGTCCGAAAATAAAACACTGACCGGCTGTGATAGTTAACGCAGTTTTTTTTGTACCTATCCTCATCTAAACAGAGTCGAGTTGCTTCGAACAAATCGTCTGAACTATAACTGTGTACTAGTCGCAACAAAAAAAAGTGTTTCGGGTGTGTGCGTGTGTTCTTTGGGTGAATAAATAATTCGACTTGTGACCTACGCGAAAATACCTACTTACCTTCCTACCTGCCACTTCAACACGATAGGTATGTACCCACAGTCCTATTCTCTTAGCATACCATTCATGGACGACGACGATCCACAATGCGCAAAAGATTTGATTTTTCTGTTTTAGCAAACCCATCAAAATTTTCCAAAAATTTTCAAATATTGGGGAAATTTTTTTAGCTATTGCGAATAAATCGTAAAATTTAATGTATTTGGAAATATTTTGAATTTTTTTCAAATTTTTTCAAATTTGGGCAAGCTGTGGTCGTGTATGACCACCTATGCAGCAAAGGGTTAAAAAAAAACCCACCCTTTACTTATATATCGAGTAGCGTAGAATGAAAAGAACAACACAAAATGGGGAAAAAGAAAGAAAATTTAATAATAAAAATAAAATAAAATTATCATCTGAAAAAAAAACAAGAATCTACTTGTTTAAGATTTGAAAAATAGTCTTTTCCGAAGTAATAACTGCTAACGTATAAGGCCGTCCAGACAGATTAGTGGGGATTCCTTCGGATTCACCGAACCACGACGCCCAAAATGGTTTTTTCTTTTGCATCGTTGTTGTCGGTTCGATTAGTGCGTTGTGCTTCCAGTATACGTCAAACGATACATCTCGAAGTACCAGTGTTTTTCCAAACCACGGCGGAAATGGTTTCTTCTTTTGCGTCCACCAAAATACTCGTATTTCGTCTTCGGTGCGGACGTCGAATAAGGAAAACTCGAATTTATGAAAATTTTTACTAAACGAAATTATACGAATATTATGTTTTCCGCATCGTCCCATAATATTGTACTTTTTCATCGCATCCACAGGATAGGGAATTTCCGACACGTTTAAATAATTCGGATTACTCATACCTATATGTTCGTACGCATAAATGGAAATAGCGAAACTAACAAACACGCACAAACACGACCGGCGACAACAACGCTTCAACAACACTAGTTGATTTGTTGTCTACTCTATATATATAGGTATACATGTAAGCAGTTTTAACGGAACGAGCGCGAATATGAATCAGAAACGTTGTTCGTTTTGTCCGACAAGCGAACACGGTCGCCCGCCGATTTTTTTTAAAAGTAAAAGAAACGTGGCGAAAGTCTCGATCTCTAGCAGGTGTCTTCAATTATACTTACGACCATTTTTTTTTACTAAAACCTATTGTGTAGTTTTGCGTCGTAGAGTTCACATACTGTCTATTTTCTATATATGTGTATGTGTGCGTGTGTGTTTGTTTTGTAAGCTATAATTTGCGTGTTTTGTTTTTGTTTTAGAATTTTCAAGCTATTCTCTCTCGGTGAACTACTTACCTATTACAACTTCCTACAACAGAGTACCAGATATACTTACCTACAGACGTAAATATAGAAATGCTACCGATTGACTGGTTGATTATCGGCGCTTTGGTATTCGTGTTCTTTCTCAGTGACGAGATCGTGTGGCTTTTCTGCTGCGTAATTGGTTTTCTCCTCGCCGGCTTTAGAGCAAAGTTTTCAAAGTTTTTAAATTAGGTGAGACTGATATATAGTACATCAAGCTTCATACTGTAACTGGTACAGAGTACACACACATCACGGTCAGACCATTGAAAAAAATTTGTAACTCTTCTGAGTTTGTACAAGACAGACATGCATGTATTGAAATTGTATAGATTTTCAAACGGATTATCTTATAGAGATAGCGAACCTCAATTTCATGTCAATATCTTCTATGCTGATGATGCTGATGACGTTTGGTTAAAAACGAACGTTATACTTCATTTATTACCTGTATGTCGTTGCAAAGTTGAAGATTCTGTTATGGTTGATGATTGGGATTCAATACGAGAAGAGGTTTCCCTTAACGAGAATAAATGCAAATATACAAAATACAAATTTATTCATCTCCAGTACATAGAGAAAACCCTCCAGTTGTGGGCAAAAAAACAAAATGATAAAAAAAGAGTGAATGATTTTTGGAATTGGTTAATTACAACACTTGATGAAGAGTCTAAATAAGTGATATTTATAGCATAAGATTGTTAAGTTCGATATTAACTATTATGTTGTGGTGAAAAATATATAATTTAAAAAATTATAACAAGAATACCAATTTTATCGGCATCGACCATAATTATAGAAACACTCTGTATTCGTTCAATCACAAGTGAATTTGTTCGATTTTATCCGCATCACCGTCAAAATACCATCGTCACTAATCGAACCTCGATCTTACGCGACGTTGTTTGATTTTATCCGCATCACCGTCATAAACATCGTTAATAATTGTAGCAGCATCTTCGTAACGAGATCCGTCTATTTCGTGAAAGCGCAACAGTTTAGCTTGATCATCCAGCTTAATTTCTCAAATCGTAAGTACCTACAAAAGAGTAACCAAAAAGAAACGATCGAATAACAATTAGAAAACAATTATAACAAGAATATCGATTTTATTGCATCAACCATAATCACACAAGCACTGTACAATCCGATTTAAGTGAAAATTTTCGATTTTATCCGCATCGCCGTCAAAATACCAGTTCACAACATCGGTAACAATTACAGCAGCATCCTCGTAACGAGATCCGTCCATTTCGTGAAAGCGGAACATTTTAGCTTTATCGTCCTGGAAATACCAGCGTAAAACCCCCGAAAAAAAACTGTCGTAATAAATGAAACCAGAAGTCGATATCGTCGATCATTTTGAACGTTACTGATTAGAAATTGAGAAATGGAATCGCTCTGCGATTGTTTAATTTTATGCGAAATTGTTTGATTTTATCCGCATTACGGTGAAATTGTTCGATTTTATCAGCATCGCCGTCAAAATACCAGTTCAAAACATCGGCAATAATTATAGCAGCATCCTCGTAACGAGATCCGTCTATTTCGTGAAAGCGGGACATTTTAGCATTATCATCTCGGAAAAACCAGTGTAAAAATTTATTCAAATATCGACAAGAGGTACAATGCTATAGGCGACACTTGTGACAGTTATATACGTACAAGGCTACCAGCTGCACATTTATAGGTACGGTGACGCGAGTGACACAGTTGCGTTTGCGCCGCACGTGCGCGGGTTTTTCTATTAACCGTTTGTCTTTGCAGGTACAAGGCTATAGGCAGGAAATAAATAAAACCAGCAGTCTATATCGTCGATTATTATTTAGTAATATAGAAAATGAAATAATACTGAGGATAAAAGGGTAACAAAAAAAAATCTATCGAATAACAATTAGAAAATATTGATATTAACTAGAATATCGATTTTATCGCATCGACCGTAATTGTAAGTACTAGTACTCTAATTTTTTTAGAAGCAATTTCGTGAAATTGTTGTATTTTACCTGAAATTGTTTGATTTTATCCGCATCGCCGTCAAAATACCAGTCCACAACATCGGTAACAATTACAGCAGCATCCTCGTAACGAGATCCGTCCATTTCGTGAAAGCGGAACATTTTAGCTTTATCGTCCTGGAAATACCAGCGTAAAAAATTATTCAAATATCCGCAAGTACGCTCAAATTTTCTAGGATTAGGCGTTGCGTATTTTCCAGTCGCCTGAATCACGTCGAGCAGAAGTGTTTTGAAAATACACTCGACTGGCAACAATTTTCGAAACTCTTTTTGGCTTGGCGCATAGTCGATAAAGTTGCTGATAAACGTGTCCACTGAGCGAAAATTTCTATAGGCAACTTTGTTCGATTGTGAATTTCTACAGGCAACTTCGTTCGATCCGATCCATTCGATAATTGCCCGTTTCCATTCGGCGATTTTGTTACCATCATCTGCGCTGAGGAAGTTCACAAATTGACACAATTCGCTGGACAGCCCGAGCCAGATAAATTGTTGAATTCTGTCCCATAACTGCGGACAATCCGACGGTATCTGATTTTTAAATTCGGCGATATCGGCCTCGTTCTCGAAACACAACCGTGAAATTTCTTCCAAAACGTTGGGTTTGGCGAGCGGTAAAAACTTGGTCCAGTATAGCCGCCATAATTTGTTCCTGGCCGAGAATTCCGTGTTGGCGAGCAGACTATAAACGAAACGTAAATCCGAACCGTACAGCTTTGGCGAATACAAAGTGTCCATGTCTTGGAAAAACGTTTCAACGCGATTAGTCAACACATAACTCCTAAAGTTGAGCGGCGCTTCCGACCATATTTTGTAGAGTAGAATATCGACGGGCCCGTCATACCACATTCTAGGCGAACTATACGCATTTCGACATAATCTTTGCAAAATATCGAAAAACTGCTGGCTGGTGATCAGAGTTTTCATAAAACACCAAATTTCAAAAGCATACATGCACGTGTAATCGTAGCTCGTTAGGTTGTGCATAATGCGAACCGGTTCCGTAGTCAGTATATTCACCATTTGATCGTTGTTCAGCTTCGACAGTGTGTAATGAGTTGCTGTACGGTTGAAAAACTGACTCACAATAAGTTCGCTACATCGCTCCGAAGCATTCAGTTTCCCCCAAAAGAAATCAACGTTCGTCCACGTATTGCATAGCAGGAAATTGGTATTCGACAGTATTCGCAACTCGGGCGAATGATCCGTTCTGCCTGGTATCGTGTCCAATTCGCCTCGAAGACGACAACACCAGTAAAAATACTGCGGAAAGTCGGCAAACGTGTACGTAAGGAGCGCAGCGTTATCGGATACCGAGGGCCACAAGGTCTCGATATCCGCTTCTAGCGAATAATCGCAAGCAAGTTCGAAGCGATCGAGCAGTTCGAGGATATCGTCAGCGGTGACTAACCTTCTGGCCGTTTTAACATCGACGATAAAGCCGCTAGGTTCGAAGATAATGTTCGCTAAAACCTTTGCAAGTACTTCGTTGAAACGCATACGGGGAAAATTGCGATAGGGACGACTGTGTAACCAAACCCAAAGTACGTTTCCAAGCAGTGAAATATGACGATCGATCAATTCGAAAACAAGGTTCGGCGCTGCTGTTTCCAGGAAATCAACGCTAGACAAAGCGTGGTCAAACCAATGCCGGGGTAACGTAGTCGTTTCAGCCGGACTCAAATAACGTAATTCCCGCAGCCAACATTGTCGCGCCAATTCTAGCGCCGCCATCGATACCAATGTACGCGGAGTGGAGGTGAAAACCCACCGATCATCCTTCTGAGAAGGTCGAATGATATGCACGTTGTTGTTGTTGTTGTTTTTGTTTATGTTGCTGTTGTTGTTGTTCTCCATAGTCGAGCGGTACGTGGTGAGAGATGTTCCTGGCGGGAGAATTTCCGGAAAACACATCTGTTCTCTGCGGGAACTGATCGAGTGACCATAAGCCTTCAGTCTTACAAAAAAAAGCACGTTTGTTCTCGGCGAGTTTCAAACTAGAACTGAACAACTGATCGAGCGAACGAGAAACACAGAGTAAGCGTTACCAAACGTTTATGGTGATGGTAAACCTAAGGTGTGTTTGGTTCGTGAATCGATGTCACTGTAGTGTACGTTGCGAAGTAAAGGGATAAATAAAACCAGCAGTCGATATCATCGATTTAACCCTTTACTTCGCAACGTACACTACAGTGACATCGATACGTACAACCGAAAAAGGCGGCTCGTCTCGCGTGGGACGCTTACATTCGAACTCGCGCCGCCGAGGATCGCCTGGTTGAACGTATCGTTGCGCGAAACGGACGAGATCCCACCAAAAAGGTATGTTTACGTTTCCGTTTACATTTACATTTTTTCCATTTTCATATTCGTTACGACCAAAAAAAATAAACCCCATTTTTTTATTTTAATGTCGCAGACGCTGGTGTGTTTTGGTGACGGGAGTCGACAACAAGATGGCGTGTCGTACGGCGCCAGAAGACGAGCTCCCGTACTGCGTTTGCGTACCGCTTTTCATCGTAGACGCGACAAATGCACGCTGCTGGATACGGACGAGTACCTGTCCACCAAATGCTGTTCGAGCTGTCACCGCGAAATGCCGTTGCCTCGTCACAGACACCGCTTCCAGATTTGCCCAAACTGCGGAACGGTGTGGAACCGAGACACGAACGCGGCCAAGAACATCGTGAAAATAGCGTTGGGACTCGTCAATTACAGACTACCGAAGCAATCGGCGAACGAGCGTGTTCGTTCGTCGGACGAAACGAACGACGATTCGTTCGTTTCGTTGTAACTTTAACTTCGTTCGCGCGAAGTATAGGGTTAATTACTAGCCGAATAATAATTAGAAACAGAGGAAATAGAATAATACTTAGGACAAAGAGCAACAAAAAAAACTGATCAAATAATAATTAGAAAATAATTACAACAAGAATATCGATTTTTTTTTTTGGCATCGACAATAATTATACAGACATTCTCGTGAGATTATAGGATTTTAGGTGAAATTGTTTGATTTTATCCGCATCGCCGTCAAAAAACCAGTTCACAACCTCTGTAACAATTATTGCAGCATCCTCGTAACGGGACGCGTCCATTTCATGAAACCTGAACATTTTAGCTTTATCATCCTGGAAGTACCAGCGTAAAAAAGTAATCAAATATCCGTAAGTACGCTGGAATTTTCTAGGATTATGCATTGCGAATTTATGAGTCGTCTGAACCACGTCCATCAGGAGTGTTTTAAAAATACTCTCGACTGGCAACATTTTTCGAAATTCTTTTTGGCTAGGAGCATACTCGATAAAGTTTTTGATATACGTGTCTACTGCGTGAAAATTTTCATAGGCACTACGCTGCGATCCAACCCACTTGATAATTGCCCGTTTCCATTCGGCGATTTTGTTACCATCATCTGCGCTGAGGAAGTTCACAAGTTGATTCAATTCGCTGGAGAACCCAGAAGTGATAAAGTACTCATAAAGGTGCCATATCTCTGGACAATCCGACGGTATTTGATTTTTGAATTCGACGATATCGGCATCGTTCTCGAAACACAACCGTGAAATGTTTTCCAAAACGTTGGGTTCGGCGAACATTAAAAACTTGGTCCAGTATAACCGCCATAATTTGTTCCTGGTCGAGAATTCCGTGTTGGCGAGTAGACTATAAACGAAACGGAAATCCGAATAGGGCCACTTGAACGGATAACCAGTTTTCAAGTCTTGGATTAACGGTTCAACGCCATTAGCTAACACATAGCTCCGATGGTTGGCCGGAGCATCCGACCATATTTTGTAGAGTAGAACGTCGACGGGCCCGAGATGCCTCTTTCTAGGCGAGCTATACGCAAGTTGGCATAATCTTTGCAAAATATCGAAAAACTGCTGGCTGGTGATCAGAGTTTTCATAAAACACCAAATTTCAAAAGCATACCCGTACGTGTAATCGTGGGTCGTTAGGTTGTGTATTACGCGAACCGGTTCCTTAGTCAGTATATACACCATTTGATCGTTGTCTAGCTTCGATAGTGTGTAATGAATCACTTTACGGTTGAATAACCGATCCGCAACAAGAAGTTTGCTACATCGCTCCGAAGCAGTCAGTTTCCCCCAAAAGTAATCAACGTTCGTCCGCGACCTACACATCTTAGACTTGGTATTCGACAGTAATCGCAACTCGGGCGAATGATCCGTTCTGCCTGGTATCGTGTCCAATTCGCCTCGAAGACGACAACACCAGTAAAAATACCGCGGAACGTCGGCAAACGTGTACATAAGGAGCTTGAAGTTATCGGATACCAAGGGCCACAAGGTCTCGATATCCGCTTCTAGCGAATAATCGCAAGCAAGTTCGAAGCGATCGCGCGGTTTGAGGATATCGTCAGCGGTGACTAACCTTCTGGCCGTTTTAACATCGACGATATTGCCGCTGGGTTCGAAGATAATGTTCGCTATAACCTTCGTGATTTGTTTCCTGAATCGTACACGGTAAAAAAGGTAACAGGGTGGTTCTAGTAACCAAGAGCCCAGTACCTTTCCAAACTGTAAAATGTGATAATCGATCAAGTCGATAACAAGGTTCGGCGCTGCTGTATCCAGGATATCAGCGCTAGACAAGTCGTGGTCAAACCAACACGGTGTTAAGTCGGTCGTTTCGGCCCGACTCAAATAACGTAATTCCCGCAGCCAACATTGTCGCGCCACTTCTAGCGCCGCCATCGATTCCAATGTTCGCGGAGTGGAGGTGAAAACACATGGATTTTTCTGGGAAGGTCGAGTGATGTGTGCGGTGTTGTTGTTGTTGTTCTCCATAGGCGAGCAGTATTTGGCGAGCGAGAGAAATTCCGGGAAGATCGAACGTAACGCGATAGTGAAAAATACGATACCGAACAATTCGAAAAGTAAAATGGCATTGGAATCGGCAACCAAACGAAAACGTGTAGAACCTACAGCGCGAAAAAGGCAAATACAATAATGTAGTAGCTGCTTAACTTGTCATGGCCACACCGATGGGAGGCTCCTTACACGAGTTTTATAGGTTAGAACGTGTAGAGGTACGTTGCTATAGGATACACGTCACGAGGGATAGTTATAATTACAAGGCTACCAGCTGCGGTGTTGATACGTACGAGGCGAGGCGAGTGATGCTCGTTTGCGCGTGAGTGAGAGGCGTGGCGAGTGCTGCACCTTTGCGCGTGACTGATTGCATGCGTGTTTTTCAATTACCCGTTTGTCTTTGTAGGCTAATAAATAAAACCAGCAGTCGATATGGTCGATTATTATTATTACAACAAATACTGATCGGATAACAATTAGAAAATAATTCGACAACAAGAATATCGATTTTATCGCATCGACCATACATATACAAGCACACTAATTATACTGAATAACAATTAGAAAATAATGATAACAAGAATATCGATTTTTTTTCGCATCGACAATAATTATGCACGCATTTTCGCGAATTTGTGGCAGTCAATGTGAAATTGTTTGCTTTTATCCGCATCGCCGTCAAAATACCAGTTCACAACATCGGTGATAATTACAGCAGCATCGTCGTAACGAGATCCGTCCATTTCGTGAAACCGGAACAGTTTAGCTTTGTCATCCTGGAAATACCAGCGTAAAAAATTATTCAAATATCCGCAAATACGCTCAAATTTTCTAGGATTAGGTGTTGCGGATTTTCGAGTCGTCTGAATAACATCGACCAGAAGTGTTCTGAAAATACTTTCGGCTGGCAACGTTTTTCGAAACTCTTTTTGGCCAGGAGCATACTCGATAAAGTTTTTGATATAAGTGTCAACTGAGCGAAAATTTTCATATGTGACTCCGTTTGATTCGATCCATTTGATAATGGTCAGTTTCCATTCGGCGATTCTGTTACCATCTATACTGAGGAAGTGCGCAAATCGACTCAATCCTTTGGATAACCCAAACCAGATAAATTGTTGAAGACAGTACCGTAGCTCTGAACGAGTGTACAGTATCTGATTTTTAAATTTGGCGATATCGGCATCGTTCTCGAAACACAACCGTGAAATTTTTTCCAAAACGTTGGGTGTGGCGAGCGGTAAAAACTTGGTCCAGTATAGCCGCCATAATTTGTTCCTGGCCGAGAATTCCGTGTTGGCGAGCAGACTATAAACGAAACGTAAATCCGAATCGTACAGCTTTAGCGAATAAAAAGTGTCCATGTCTCGGAAAAACATTTCAACACAATTAGCCAACACATAACTCCTATAGTTGACCGGAGCGTCCGACCATATTTCGTAGAGTAGATTCTCGACGGGTTCGCGGTACCACTGTTTACCCCAGGCATTATACGCAATACGATATAATGCCTGCAAAATATTGAAAAATTGCAAGCGGGTGATCAGAGGTTTCATAAAACACCAAATTTCAAAAGGGTACCTGTACGTGTAATTGTAGATCGTTAGGTTTAGCATAATGCGAATCGGTTCCGTAGTCAGTATATTCACCATTTGATCGTCGTTTAGCTTCGACAGTGTGTAATGAATCACTCTAGGGTTGAATAACTGATCGGCAATAAGTTTGGAACATCGCTCCGAAGCAGTCAGTTTCCCCCAAAAGTAATCAACGTTCGTCCACGACCTACATATCGCAGACTGGGTATTCGACAGTAACCGCAACTCCGGTGAATGTTCTATTCTGCCTGGAATCTTGTCCAATTCGCTTCGAAGACGACAACGCCAGTAAAAATACTGAGGAAAGTTGTCTAACCTGTACGCAAGGAGCGTTACGTTATCGGACACCAAGGGCCACAAGTTCTCGATATCCGCTTCCAGCGAATAATCGCAAGCAAGTTCGAAGCGATCGAGCGGTTCGAGGATATCGTCAGCGGTGACTAACCTTCTGGCCGTTTTAACATCGACGATAATGCCGCTAGGTTCGAAGATAATGTTCGCTAAAATCTTCTGGAGTGCTTTGTTGGATTCCATACGGGGGGGAAATTTGCGAAAGGGACGACTGTGTAACCAAACCCAAAGTACGTTTCCAAGCAGTGAAATGTGACGATCGATCGATTCGAAAACAAGCTTCGGCGCTGCTGTTTCCAGGAAATCAACGCTAGACAATGGGTGGTCAAACCAACTCGGTGGTAACATAGTCGTTTCAGCCGGATTCAAATAATGTAATTCCCGCAGCCAACATTGTCGCGCCAATTCTAGCGCCGCCATCGATGCCAATGTACGCGGAGTGGAGGTAAAAACGCATGGATTTTTCTGGGAAGGTCGAGTGACGTGTACATTCTCCATGGTTGAGCGGTATGTAGCGAGAGAGAGAGAGTTGAACCAACGAAGAACAAACGTAACGCAGTAGTGCTGAAAATAACGGAGATGAATTGCCTCCTTGGTTCTAACACACCCTCCCCTCCATTCCATTTGAATAATAGTTTCACATTTTGTTCACTAGTAGCGCTCTCACAACAACCAACCAGTCATCATCGTTAGGGTACCTTGTCTCTCCGCTGTTTGCGTGTAGTTTCTCATTTTGCTCACCCGCAGCGCACCTCAGCAACCGCAACAGTGGTGGAGGGGATGAGTATATAAACTAGTAAACGACACTATTCTACTTCAGTGCTCTGTAACAAGAGCTTCCATTTGGAGCAGGGGCTATATATATATATATATATATATAATAATTATTATTATTATATTATATTATATTATATAATATAATATATTATATTATATATTATATATATAATATAATTTAATATAATATAATTTAATGTAATGTAATATAAGGCGATATAACAAATGAATAATTCATAACACATACAAATATACACAGTACACGATGCGAGCGGTACATAATGCATGAGTGTGACGCATGCAAGTGCGCAAAGCGCGCAAAGAAGCAGCATGGTGTACGTTGACGACGACGGTGATGCAGTGGTACGTGTCGCGAGACAGCAATGATGGCGCTGTGGGTCGCGAGTGTGTTGTACGATAACACCAACAGCGCTGTGTGTGATACGATGGGAGATGGTGTATGTGCGAAATAAAACACGCACGTAATTTATTCTCAGGAAAAAAATTAGCATAACTTTCGAGAAAAATCATTCTTGAAAAAAAATATTTTTTCAATCCGAGCTCGAGACGCAGACCATTACGAGATGGTAATCGTTTGTGCTGCGTTGCAAACCAAACCAAAAAACAAAACGTGTTACCTACTACCCGCATTAACGGTCACAAAGCCGTCGCTTGGCTCCCGGAACTGAACGAAGAAAGAGCAAGAGTAGTACTCTCCAGACGGGGAGCCAAACTAAGACTGAGCCATGTAACGATGGAAATGGTACCTTGTCTCTTCGATGTTTGCGTGTAGTTTCTCATTTTGCTCACCCGCAGCGCACCTCAGCAACTGCAACAGTGGTGGAGGGGATGAGTATATAAACTAGTAAACGACACTATTCTACTTCAGTGCTCTGTAACAAGAGCTTCCATTTGGAGCAGGGGCTATATATATATATATATAATAATTATTATTATTATATTATATTATATTATATTATATATTATATATATAATATAATTTAATATAATATAATTTAATGTAATGTAATATAAGGCGATATAACAAATGAATAATTCATAACACATACAAATATACACAGTACACGATGCGAGCGGTACATAATGCATGAGTGTGACGCATGCAAGTGCGCAAAGCGCGCAAAGAAGCAGCATGGTGTACGTTGACGACGACGGTGATGCAGTGGTACGTGTCGCGAGACAGCAATGATGGCGCTGTGGGTCGCGCGTGTGTTGTACGATAACACCAACAGCGCTATGGGAGATGACGGCGTGTGTGCGAAAAAAAACAAACTGGTAGGTAATTTGGAAAAAAAATTGACGGCGTGTGTGCGAAAAAAAACAAACTGGTAGGTAATTTGGAAAAAAAATTAGCTTAACTTTCGAGAAAAATCATTCTTGAAAAAAATATTTTTTTCCAATCCGAGCTCGAAACACAAATAAGGAGCCTGTCAGATTTATGATTAATTTTTTTCTGAAGGTAATTCGGAAAAAAAATTAGCATAACTTTCGAGAAAAATCATTCTTGAAAAAAATATTTTTTTCAAATCCGAGCTCGAAACACAAATAAGGAGCCTGTCGGATTTATGATTAATTTTTTTCTGAAGGTAATTCGGAAAAAAATTAGCATAACTTTCGAGAAAAATCATTCTTGAAAAAAATATTTTTTTCAAATCCGAGCTCGAAACACAAATAAGGAGCCTGCCAAATTTATGATTAATTTTTTTTCTGAAGGTAATTCGGAAAAAAAATTAGCATAACTTTCGAGAAAAATCATTTTTGAAAAAAATATTTTTTTCCAATCCGAGCTCGAAACACAAATAAGGAGCCTGTCAGATTTATGATTAATTTTTTTCTGAAGGTAATTCGGAAAAAAAATTAGCATAACTTTCGAGAAAAATCATTCTTGAAAAAAAATATTTTTTTCCAATCCAAAAAATTTGAAAAAAAACTATTCTTTGAAAAAAAATATTTTTTTCAATCCGAGCTCGAGTCGTAAATAGGTAAATGATGACCACGACTATTACTACTACTACTACTACTGCATTACCACGCAAAGTGGGCAACATGGTGTAACAACGTCACAATGACGACGACCGCAGCAACAACATCATCGGTGAGAGACACGTCTTTGCGAGACGGCAACTCTACTTATATACAACTCTACTTATATACTTACGTGAAAAAAACACAAGTATCATTTATTCAGAAAAAAAATAAGCATAATTATAAAGAAAAATCATTATTGAAAAAAAATATTTTTTCTAATCCGCGCTGTCGGGCGGTACGCGTTACAAGACACATGTAGCGTTGTGCGGTACACGTTGGGAGACACATGCAGCGCCGGGCGGTACACGCTGCGAGATACACACAGCGTCAGGCGGTACACGCTGCGAGACACACACACAGCGCCAGGCAGTACAAGCTGACACACACACAGCGCCAGACAGTACAAGCTGCGAGACACACACAGCGCCAGGCAGTACAAGCACCGTGTCGGTAGTAATAGTTAACACGTGCATGCGCAGCAGGAGCAACCAACCAACGATTAACCAAAAAAAAACACTCTTCTTCCGTAGCCACCGCTGGCGAACACGTGAAACACCGTTCGCACTGTACGCGGATTCGGATACCTCCGTAGCGACGTTGACGAGCGTCACAGTGGCGCATATCTCTAAATTGGTTACTTTAACACACGAAAAGTAACACCAACAGAGATACGGATTCCCAACAAATAGCAACGCCGACTAGATTATGTGGTCGTAGTCGTCGCTGTTATTCGTTTGAGAGGGAACTCTGGAACTCTGCCATTCGCGCACTAGCATCGTCGTGTCTCGGGAGAATCGCTTCTACGTTAAGACGCTGCCGGCGGCGGCTGTGAGCACCGCCAGCAGACCATTACGAGATGGTAATCGTTTGTGTTGTGTTGCAAACCAAACCAAACCAAACCAAACCAAAAACAAAACGTGTTAACTACTACTCGCAGTAACGGTCACAAAGCGCCGTCGCTTGGCTCCACGAACCGAACGAAAGAGCAAGAGACCTTTCCGGGCGGAGAGCCAAACGAAGACTGAGCTATGTAGTCGTCTCCTCTGTTTAGTTACACTTACATGGTATATGATGCCTACGAGCGAGCGAGCGTGTGTTGGATCAGGGCGTGCAAGATGACGACGTGGTGATGGAAATGATATTGATGGTGGTGGTGACAGCGGTGGGGTGGTGGAGATTGTGATTGGTAGTTGTGGTAAAAGTAGAAGCGGTGGTGGAAGAAGTGAATGTACGCCTCCTGCCTCCTTGGTATGGGTGTGAGAAAGCGGCGATGGTGATTGGCGGTTGTGGTAAAAGTAAAAGTGGTGGGAGTAGTGCTGGTATGCCCCACCACCACCACCTTGATATGCGCGCGCGAGTTAACGGATCAACCACATATTCGTTTTTTTCAAAATATTTTTTTCGTCCGAGACACGTTTCAACGCACACACACACACGACAATGACGACAACACGACGACACAACAATGACCATAATGATGATGATGATGAGGACAAGAGAAGCAGAAGCGTTACTGCTTCTCAAGTGGTGGTGGTGGTGGTAGTGGCAAAGGAGTAGAAGGGGTGGGTGTGGTGATTGTAATTGGTGGTTGTGGTAAAAGTGAAAGTGGTGGGGGTAGTGACGCCCACTTAAGACTTGCAGCGCTCAGAGCTAGCGTAATTTGTAATTTTCTTCAAACTACTTTTTTTTCCACGCAATCTTTTGACACAGCAACATGATGCGATTACCGCGACGACGAATGTACATGTTACACACACATCGACAGCGGTGGCGGCTGCAACGGCAACGACAACGATCACGACGATGATGAGAGACACACGTCATGCAGCATCACGACACAGCAACGATGAGAGACACACGTCATGCAGCACCGCGACACAGCAACATACTAGCTGTTAGTTACCACTTCTCAAGTGGTGGGGTGATGCTGTTATTGGTGGTGGGGGGTGGTGGGGATGATGCTGCTGCTGGTGGTAGTGGCAATGGAGTAGAAGGGGGGTGGGTGTGGTGATTGTAATTGGTGGTTGTAGTAAAAGTGAAAGTGGTGGGGGTAGTGACGCCCACTTAAGACTTGCGGCGCTCAGAGCTCGCGTAATTTTTTTTATTTTTCTTCAAACTACTTTTTTTTCCACTTTTGACACACGTCGCAGCAACATGATGCAATTACCGCCGCCGCCAAGGTCGTATGCAAAGGAAAAATAACTAACCGCTGCTGTGGCAGGGACAAGAGGAGGAGTTGTTTCTTCAGGCATAACGCGACCGACTAACGAGCCGTGATCCGCGACTAATTATAAAAACTGTGCGGCCAGAGTGGTGGAACTTCAGTTCGAACGTTACATGGCACCGTTACATGGCACCGGTAATGTACCACCACCGTTAGTTAGTTGCGGTGGCTGTGCCGACGCATTCGTATTCGTGCCTCCGTCCAAAAACTATATAAAGTGAGTTCATTATCGTTTTTATTTTTTCCGATTCGTTGGTGTATTGTTTACAATATTGTGATTTAACACTGCTTTTCTACCGTTCGTATTCGTGTCTCCGTCCAAAAACTATATAAAGTGAGTTCATTATCGTTTTTATTTTTTCCGATTCGTTGGTGTATTGTTTACAATATTGTGATTTAACCCTTTACTTCGCAACGTACACTACAGTGACATCGATTCGCGAACGAAACACACCTTCGTTTTACCATCACCATAAACGTTTACTAACGCTTACTCTTTGTTTCTCACTCTTTGTTTCTTGTTCGCTCGATCAGTTCTACTTTGATACTCGCCGAGAACAGACGTGCATTTTTTTTGTAAGAATTAACTTCCTCTGGCTTATGATCACTCGATCAGTTCTACTTTGAAACTCGTCGAGAACAGACGTGGTTTTTTTTTGTAAAAAAAAGAATGACTCCTCATTGTCGGACTTGCGGAGGCGATGACCACTCTCGCGCCTCTTCCGCCAAGTGCGCGAAACGTATTTTGCCGCAAAGAAAACGATTTTTGAAGAATTCAGACGGCGAAGACGGCAACGATGCCGCTGACGAGTCGTTCGAGTCGTTTACGATAAAACGAGGTCTTCGAAAATTCTGCGTCTCACCGGAGTTGCGCGCTCGAATCGAACAGGACGTCGTCGAAGTGTCCAAATTAATGGAGGAAGCGTCGCTGTACGTGTTTTTCCACTACATGCGGCGGCTGCACGACGGCTCATTTCCAGCCAACGAAACGTTCACTGTCAGTCATCTGGCCGATTTCTACTACCATCTGCAGGGTAAACGTCAACGCGGCGAAAGAGTCGCACTCGACGACGCGTACTTCCAGCTGAGACCGGAGAAACACACGTACGACGGTCGTCTGCGTTCGTACGTTATTCAGGAAGCCGTAAAGCAGCACTACACTGCCATGAAAAATTGCGCGACCGTACATTTGTTCGCTCGCGTGTCGAGGTACTTTCGCGAAAAATACCGCAACAACAACGAGGACGACAACAGTGACAACGACGTCAAACGTGAAATCATTCCCTGGAAACGAGTCGTGTACGAAGAATTATTCGACTCAACGGTGTCGCTGTGCAAACGACGGGAGGTCGCCGAGTTTACGCGAGAATTCGATTTGCCGTATCACTCGCCGTTCGCCGACAGCGACCGACGTTGGTGGTCGGTTCTGGTTCCGTTTTCGTTTCGCCTGGGACGATGGTTTGCCGCGCGAGGACTGCGCTCTTTCTCAATTTTCCCGGTGTTCTCGTCGAACCGCAAACACCTGCGATACACTTCCATGGGTCTGCACGAATTGCTGAAAGCCGCCGGTATAGCGGACGTGGAAAAGGACCCGACAAAATTTCGCGCTGAAACTCCGCGTCACTGGTGGCGGCACTTCGACCTCGCTAAATCGTCGTTGTACGGCGAACTTTCACCTCCTCCCGGTTCTTGCCGGCTGCGTGCGAGGCGAGGACGCCGGTTTGCCTTGTCGTTCACCACAGACGGCGTCGTTTGTGCACTCTTGATGGAGAAACGTAATAATAATCGCTGCCGCAGAAAACGTAAACGAACGAAGGTGGTATTCCATTCGCTGCTGCCGCCCGCCGCCGCTGCCACTAAACATAGAAGAGTACGACAGATTTGTAGGACTCGATCCGGGTGTGATTAACCTGGTCGGTTGCTGGTGCGTTGATTCACCCGACCAACTTCCGGGCAAAACCGGACAACGCGTAATCGTTAAGTCCGCCTCGTTTCGTCAGCGCGATTGCGACGAACGAGCGCGACGTCGCAAACGAACGAAATGGTTCGGCAAGTTGGAACGCCGGGAACTCGACTATCGCAAAGCGTCGCCTCCGATGACTTGTAAAATTGCCGCCACGTGGGAAGAAAATCTACGCTACGTCGAGTACCGGCTGCGTTTCGCTCGACAACGCTGGAACGCGTACGTACAACCGAAAAAGGCGGCTCGTCTCGCGTGGGACGCGTACATTCGAACTCGCGCCGCCGAGGATCGCCTGGTTGAACGTATCGTTGCGCGAAACGGACGAGATCTCACCAAAAAGGTATGTTTACGTTTACGTTTACATTTACATTTTTTCCCATTTCCATATTCGTTACGACCAAAAAAAAATAAACCCTAATTTTTTTATTTCAATTTCGCAGACGCTGGTGTGTTTTGGTGACGGGAGTCGACAACAAGATGGCGTGTCGTACGGCGCCAGAAGACGAGCTCCCGTACTGCGTTTGCGTACCGCTTTTCATCGTAGACGCGACAAATGCACGCTGCTGGATACGGACGAGTACCTGTCCACCAAATGCTGTTCGAGCTGTCACCGCGAAATGCCGTTGCCTCGTCACAGACACCGCTTCCAGATTTGCCCAAACTGCGGAACGGTGTGGAACCGAGACACGAACGCGGCCAAGAACATCGTGAAAATAGCGTTGGGACTCGTCAATTACAGACTACCGAAGCAATCGGCGAACGAGCGTGTTCGTTCGTCGGACGAAACGAACGACGATTCGTTCGTTTCGTTGTAACTTTAACTTCGTTCGCGCGAAGTATAGTTAATTTTATTTGTTTCTTCATTGAAGAATTCTATCCATCAAAACGACGTTTATTATTGCACTGGTTTTTTACGACACGTCACCTTCGTCGAACAATTCTTGCACCTTGGGCATTTGTGGTTCGTTTGTGCAGCTAATTGCGTCCGTTTTTTGAATTTTATTTCTTTTGGTTGGAAAATTATTATACTGGCAAAGGTGTCCACTAATCGAGTAAACTTTGAAACAGCACATCGTTCAAAGAAATTCGTTTCGCCTATAATTAAACAATTAATTAATTTTTTTACGGGAAAATTATTATATTGTCTAACGCGAATTCAATGTTTAAAATTTTATTCCTTATTTAATTGAAGCGCGTGTAGTGCTAAAAATAACAAAAAATTACTTACACGTACGACGAGACTTCCGTGAGGAGTTGTGAGGTGATTTTCGAACCTCCATCAATGCGGTTTTTGTGCAGCTAATTGCGCCCGCATTTCTTCGTCTTTAAAAGCCTCCGATTCATGGCTATATGCGGCCTTATAATGCCAAGTCTTTATTTCTTATAAATTCTAGAAATCCTTACTTGTTGAGGGTTTCGGCTTCAAGTTCTTCGATAATGTTGATAATTTTTTAAATTTTTTGCAATCAAGATAATTTTAATTTTAAAAAAGAAACTCGAAAGTTTTAGTGATTTTTTTTTGCAAATTGGACATTTGACAAATTTAATTTAAATAAGAACCTCTATAATTTTATTAATTTTTTTTGCAACTTGGACATTTGTTGTTATTTTTGCAATTAAGACAAATTTAATTTAAATAAGAACCTCTATAATTTTATTAATTTTTTTTGCAAAGAGCAAATTCACAAAATCTTACATGAATTATAGCCACCAATCGATTTGATCGTATTCTCAAGTCGTCTATTTCTCTTACTATTTTTTTTCGGGGCCCGGCGTTATATTTTCAAAAACTCCCACTCGTCTGATGACGCCTAAAAATTACTTAATTAATTTCTCATACTTCTTATCGTACTTTCATTGGCGAAATTTTTGATTTAGCACGGTTCATATAAAGCGTAGTTTTCCAAAACAAAACATTAGTTGTGGGCTAGCTTTATTGTTTTTCGTGTATAAATCCGTACGATTTGTGATTTATTTAATTTCTTAATAATAATAATAATAATAATAATAATAATAATAATAATAATAATAATAATAATAATAATAATAATAATAATAATAATAATAATAATAATAATAATATTAATACCATAATTAAAAATAAAAATGAAATGTAAATGTGTATCATCACAAAATAATGAATAAACTTTTTTCTCTGCATTGTAAATCATTCGTCTCGTTTTTTTATTTATTTGATCTATATGAAGATTTTATTTATTTGATCTATATGAAGATTCAATTGTCAGAACCTTCGTCGTCATCGTCTGGAAATAAAAGTGGCGTAGAATGTTTGTGTTTACGGCTGCGACGTCTTAATTTCCACCAAACGTCAACATATAACAACCGCGTCTGAAAAATTCTCAAACTCCACTCTTGCGGTGTCGAGATGCTGTAGCCGCCACAGTTAATGAGACCTGCACTTTGCGTATAGCCGCTCGCATCATAAATAAAAAAAAATGTCTCACGTCGTCTGATGTAAGTATCAGAATTTGCTGCAAGCACGTCTGGTTGTGATCGACATTTGGTTACGATCGATGATGAATTTTTTTTGTTTACTGAGAAAAAAATCAGTTCAGATATACTATTACGATGCGTACGTAAAACCTTTCCAGAGGAGAAATGTAACGCAACAAGGCCGAGTGCAGTGAGGTTGAAGGTTTTTTTTTAAAAAAAAAAGGCGCCACTGCCGCTGCCGTCATCGTTGTCGTCGACTTGTTGTACTACTCACTTGTTGTACGCGTTGGCGTCTGTGATAAAGTTGCTGCTACTTGGCGCAGTATGACTGACGTCGTGTTCGTCGTAGTCGTCATAGTCGCCTGTGACGTGATTGATTACGCTGATGCGAGTGCCATCGTCGAGCTCGATACTGTAGCTGTTCGGTAGACCGAACATGTCACGCATGCGCATCGCCTCGAGCCAGTTGCGACACAAATAGCGAAACTCGCGACGCGATTCGAACGGTCGCTTCACAGTTGGCCAGCTGCGCGGTGGTCGACCCGCGCGCAACGTTTCGTACAGTAAATTACGCCGTATCAGCGCCAGCACAAAGGTCAGCGCCTGCTCACGCGTAAACAGCGCCGCGTATCGCGACTCTTCGTTGTTTAGCTGCTGCTGCTGTTGTTGCTGCTGCTGTTGCTGAGATGACGGCGATGTCTGCTGCTGCTGCTGTATGCCGTCGATGCATTTGGTGATGAAGTTGCCGTATTCGACGCAGCTAAAGTAGCGTAACACCGAGTAGCCAGCGAATTCGAACTGATCGAACAATTCGTTGCTGTTGTCGCGCTCCGTGCTTGTTGCGATGGTCGATGATGCTGAGTCTGACAACGACGACGGCGGCAGAGGTATGAGCGGTGTGAGTAAGGTGAGCAGGAGACTGAGACGGAAAAAGTTGGAGCAGTGAAAGACCGGTTGTAGACGCAGAAATTCGTTGCTGTAGGATAGTTGCGGTGTGCTGACAACGGGCCAGCAGTTCCAGTCGACGGCAAAGTCCAGCATATTGTACTGCGACATGTCGTAGATGCTGTGTCTGCGCGTCCCGTAACGCTGACTCTCGATGTTCTCGCTGATGAGCCGGTGGAACTGAAAGGTGCCGGCCACGAGCAGACCAAACGACAGCGTGCGCACGATCCTGAGTACTTGCGAGCCGCTCTTCACGGTCAAATAATGCGCTCGGCACTTTACACACGGCAAGATTTCGTCAACGTGATACAGACTGGTCACAAAGTAGTCGATTGGCGCAAAATCACCCGTTTTCGCGTGATAGTACTGCGCCAGCACCGAGGCCAGATGAAAGAACGACCACAAAACGTTGCCCCAGTCCTTCGTGTCGATCGAGCCGTAATCCCAAAAAACAAAAGTCTCCACTTTCACGTTGTACACGCTGTTCAGCAGACAAATTAGCTTTTTCAATTTTGTCTTGTACTCGATGTTGTTGCCATTGGTGGCTGCTGCTGCTATCGTCGTCGTCGTCATAGTCATCGTTGTCGATGCAGCAGCGCCTGTCGTCGCGTCGTTGATGTCGTAGCCTTCACGAAAAACGTCCGCAAAATCGCTCAACTCGAAAAGTTCGATGAATTTTTCGCACACCGTTTGGTATTTAGCTACAGCGTCGGTACCGCCGCAAAAATTACGTTCTTCTTGCGCTATCGCTTCGGCCAATAATTGAGATTCGTTGGTAATCGTCGTCGTCGTCGTCGTCGTAGTTGCTGTTGCTGTTGCTGCCATTGCCAGTGTCGTCTGGTCAAATCGCTATGATGCTGCTGCTGCTGCGTTCGTTTTTGATGCAGCTGTTGTTGTTAGTGTGCTAGGGAGTATGGGTGTGCTTGTGCTTGTGTATGTTTATGTATGTATGAGTGTGTGTGTGCGTGCGTGTGGGTGTGTGTGTGTGATTAGCGATATCTAAAGTAGTGGGTTCCTATGGTGCACTGTGATTCGCTGGTTCCTTTCGATTTACCTCTCCTTTCTCTCAGTCATTCTCTCACCTTTTCTCCCTGTCTTTCTCTCTCTCTCTTTCTCTCTATCTCCTTATGATTTTACATGTGTCAAAGTAGTAGTTGTAGTGTGTGTGTGTATGTATGTATGTATGTGTGTGTGTGTGTGTGTATATGTATGAGTCGACTTTACAAATCCACCCGCAGTAAGTACCTAATCTAGGTGCAAGAGTAGTCGTTGTAACGTATTTTTTTTCTGTTTCTTCTTCTCATTACTATTTGTCGTACGTATATCGAGTGATCGTATATCGAGTGATCGTATATCGAGTGATTCGTATCTTTGTATGGTAAAAACTTTACGCAGTCGTTAAGCACACATATGTTTGTGTGTGTGTGCACTCACACTTGAAAACACAAAGTTTGTCGTCAGACAGTAACTGTTTCGCACTCGTTGGTTGAGGTAGTCTGATTAACGACTCGTCGTCGTCGTCGTCGTTGTTGTTGTTGTTGGTGGTGGTGTCATCAACACACACGGCTATTTGTAAACGTCGCTGTTGTTACACGGAGCCGTCGCTACGAGTTGTCATCACACCATTGTAGCAATCATCGTCAGTTGTTGATTCTACACAGTCTATCACCATAATGCATCAGCAGTCGCAACAGTTAATGCAACAGGTGATGGCGCAGGTACCAAATGATGCTAGCAGCGTGTCATCATCACCACCAGCATCGTCATCACCAGCACTATCAGTGGCTGCCACTACGCCACAGCGCACGGTTGATAACTGCAGCGGTGTACCGTTGCCGGTGAAGCCGCTCGACTATAACTCAGCTGCTATTTCGGCAGAGTTGTTCAGCTTGAGTCAGCCAAAAGACCAAGCATTTGAAATTTGTCACGCAGCAGTCCAGCGATACGCTAAGGACAAGACACTGAATGACGATTACAAACAGGCGTGCGCTATGACGTTGACAGACAACGAAAATTGTTTACATAAACTGTACGCGCATCTGCCTAGCAATCTGTCGAACAACATTTCTAAACAGCGCGCCATCTCAGCGGTATTACTGGTATATAACGCTAAGTATGACGAGCTCCTTAAGCGTCGACCCTGCTTGGTCCATTACTTGTTTGCATTGTGTTGCTTGTTGGTGCGCACTACTCGTAACAACGAATTACTGCATTACTTCAAAAACGACAACGTGACCGCCACCACAAACTTCAACACGTTTTTGTTTCGCGATACAGGCGAATTTAAGTTGCCGCGATCCGTGAAAGCAACCCTGGACCGCAAGGACAAACAATCACGAAGCCATAAGCGTTATGCCGAAGACTCGCTTTTGGACGGGCCGCCGACAAAAACCAGAGGCGCGAGCAACAGTAAGCGTATGAAAAAACATCCGATTTACAAGCTGGAGTACATCAACGAAGAGGTGCTGTCGCTTGGTAAATTCTTGCAGGATTGCGTACCATTGGACTTTGTGCCGCTACACTGTGAAGTACGGCCGTCCAGTGTTACACAGTACTCGGGTAGCGACAACGCGGCCAGCAAAGCGGGCGGCGGTGGTGGTGGTGGTGGTGGTGGTGGTGGTGGTGGTCTCAACAGTGTCGCTGACAACCAGCCCAATGCGCGTAATATCGAGCTCGGTGTCACGATCGACTGTCGGAAGCGTATATACATCATGATTTCACCGACTCGTGTTAGAGAATTCCTTTACATGAACATCGATCAGAGGTTTTGCGAAACTTTTTTGCATTTTGTGCACGACATACTGCCAGGCCGACACTTGGAGCGTTTTCGCGTAAATTCGCGGAAGGATGGTAGGAGTACTGATCTCTTGACTTTGGAAACCACGCAGCTGAATAGTACCTCAGTGCATCGAATGGCGCTGTGCGAACGTGTGTCGCTGTTCTCTACACGCGCCAATAACTCGTCCGTTGCTTCAAGCATGGGGCTTTCAACGCAGAGTTTTCCCATTCACACGTTCTCTGTCAACACCGCCGAATATGAAAAAATGTGCACCACATCCAACTATCCTAGAAATTTGCAGCATTGCAAGATATTGGTAGAGGAAGCCAACGTACAGTATGAGGACGAAGCCGAGTCAAACCAGCAACAGCAACCAACAAATGCAGCATTGGCAGCCACAACCGATCCTACCAACAGCGTTGCTGATACATCGCCATCGGCCAACGGTAACGATTCTGCCGCTAACGGCACCGGCAGCGGCAACGGTACGGATGACGGCGGCTCGGCTTGCACGAACAAGGACAATGATGAAGAAGAAGAGGAGGAGGAAGAAGAAATAGAGGAGGAGGAGGAGGAAGAAGAAGAAGAAGAAGAATATGAGGAAACTATCACAGCATAGTGTGGTTTTTACACGTCACCGGGTATCAAGAATGATAATAATAATCGTAATCGTAATCATAATGATAATATTAATTATAATTATAATAATTAGGTATAGTGGTAGAGGTTTTTGCCCAACATATGGGCTCGACATGTAAATATAAAGTAAGTAACGAATTAAGTTTAGTTTTTTTTGCACTTCCGTAGTAATAGTCTCGCATCTGAAAATAATAATCATGGTAGGTATGCTCTGTCGTAATAGAACTGGAAATAAAATTAGAAATAATAGGTATTGAAATAAAATGTAATGTTTATTATTTTTTTTAAAAAAAAAGAAATACACTGTTTATTGTAAAATATTTCTCCTTTGTCAGTCGTCTGTGGGGTTATTGCCAGCATCGCTGTTGCTGTTGCTGTTGCACGTGTAATATATATGTAGAGAACCGAACGAGAACAACGAACTGTTGTCGCTGTTGCCGTTAGTCGAGACGAAACAAAAAAACCCCACCAAGTACACGTTCGCGTGGAATAGGTATGTTTTTCTCACTGCTGATACTGTTTGCCGTGCTCTGCGTGATATTCAAACTCGTGTTTGACCCGCCAAAGTCGTTCAAACAGTTCCAGCAACAACAGGCAATGGAGCAGCAGCAGCAGCAGCAACAGCAGCAGCAACAACAACATCAACAACAACAGAAACGTAAAACGCGTTCAACTGACGATACGCTAGTCGATCATTATTTCAATTTCGATCACGATGATCCGTTTGCTGAACTGTTCGATGACGGTGGCGGTGGCGATGGTATCCGTGAAAATCGTGTTGTGTCACTAAATGAGCAGCAGCAACAGCGGTATTTGTCGAAACGTAAACGAGAAATTTCCGCTGATGAAGGCGACGTTAACAATAGCAAAGACAAAGCAGACAACGGTAACAACACCGATGGCAACAACTATGACTACGACAAAGACGACAGTGAAGCGTTTGCGTTAGGCGAAGAGGAAAACGCCAACAAGCGTACAGTACTGCTAAACAGACTGGTGGCCGTTATCGACGATATTCGTGGGGCTGCGACGATCAGTCGACATCCTCGACTGAGGCGGCGTCGTCAAGCGCAAAATTCCGATTCCAACAACGTTGATAACAGCGACAGCGACAGCGGCAGCAGCAGCACCAGGAGCAGCTACCGCCGCCGCGACATGTGGGAAAATGGACGGTTTAAGCGACTATGCGACTACAGCAAAAAGGGATATCTTGTCCCAAAGCGAAAGTGACAATATCTGGAAAAACTGGCCATTCTTGTGTAAAAAAAAAAATCACCCATCAATATTTACCTCATTTTTATCACTTCCTTCACTTTTTCATATTGAGTGATTGATATTTTTTAAAAACAAAAAAAACATCGAAATAAACTTTTTTTTAAAAAAAACAAAAAAAACATTGAAATAAACTTTTTATTTAGCAAAACGTATTTAGTAAAAAATGAATTGAAAGAAAAAAAACTTAAATATTAGGTATTAGGGTTAGGTTTAGGTTTAGGTTTAGGTTTAGGTTTATGTTTATGTATAAGATTCACGAGGTGTTTGGTGACATATTGTAATGACGCCTCTTCGAAATTGTATTCATCTTGAACTACCCCGTAAACAAGATTACCATACTCAAAGGATGACCTGAAAAAAACACAAAAAAAAGATAATCTAAAGTTTTTTTACAAAAAAAAAGAAATCGTGATACTTACGCAAACATTTCGGGATCCAGTTGTTCGACGCAGTCTACTGTTATCACATACGTCAGCGGCACTTCGGGGACATGAGTTTTTATGATTGCAATTTCTGCTGCGTATCTTGGCAAATTCACTAATCCATCGCAGTATCTGAAAACGAGGAGCACCTCTGGAAGCGTTAAATTCTTTTCGGTATACATCGTGGCCGCCTGGTTTGCCAAATTTCCTAACATGTCACGGTAGTGGGACATGACAACAACCGCAGTTTGACTGGCGTACTTCTTATGAGTCGAGTCGGTGTTATAAGAGATCGACACTAACGCTTGATTAGACACTGTACCATATATGACTACTCCCAATGCTAAAATACCCTGCAAAAAAATGAAAATATTACGAGTACCTAAAATGAAATTAGATTTCTGACCAATAAAAAATTTTTAGTCCTGCTAAAACTATCCCCCTGTATCCTATTTCATAACCTAAATTCAAAAAAAATGGTGTCTCTAGTGTTTTCACATCACATTAATGATGACGTTCTTGCGGCGCTGTAGCTGGTCCAGCGAACGATTTGTCAGCTGGCGCATTTTGACGTTTCGCAGACCCGTGCAGAAGACTAGCCGTAATGGCACCGCTTGAATTCTGTTAGTGATCCTACCCACCTAGCGAATTGAAATCGCAAATTATATTTACCATTTTTGGGACTAGATCCTCTTCAGATGTCGATGAGCATTCCGATCGCTCCATAACAAATTAATTTTTTTCACTTGGGGGGGTGGGAGGCTGGAGGTGTGGATCCGTTTGAAGTTTCGGTTATATTTCTAAAAATTCTAAATGTCGACCAGGAGACGTTACGTTTGGATACCGTAGATGAGACCTGAAAATAAAAAAAAATCAGGAGGCTAGCCAATAGGCAATAGTTGATAGCCATTTGCCGTTAGACAAAGAATTTTCACTCCTTTTAGCTTTTTTTTCAGCTACTACTAGCCATTAGTCGTTAGCTTTAGTCGATCAAATCAAATGGCTATTGTTTTTTTGTTTATTTTTTTTTGTTTAGTTTTCACACTGATTCCTAGGGCTAGGAAAACAAAACGGCATCAGGTGCAGACGAAACGTTGAGTGAAAAAAATCAATCATTTATTTTTAAAAAAATTAAAAAAAACAAGTCAAACGATCAGGTTTGGAAGCTGTCGAATGTAGCCGATGCTGTTTTGTTGTTTGTTCTGTAGGAATTAGTATTTTCTCTTCTTGAGCGATTTTTTTTCAGAATTTTCTTGAGAAATTTCGAATTCTATTGGTCATTTTTTTCAAATTTTTTTCAATAGTCGTTGGCAGTGGTTCATAAATTTTTTTCAACTTTTAACCATTAGCTCTAACCACTGAAAAAAATAGCGACGAACTAAAAACATCGAGAGAAAAAAATAATTATACGTACTGATAAGTTGTGATGATGTTTAACTGAGGTGACGTGCTGATGCAGACGTCAACTGATGACGAGTACGACACACACAAAAAAACATGACAGAAAAAAATACAAAAAAAATGCGCGAATATATTAAGGAGGTGCCGGCTCAATGTATACAAATGAATGATCAAATAAGAGTATACAGAAAAAAACAAACAGCCCGAAATAATAAAGAGGTGTTGACTCGTTGTGTGCAACCAGATGAATGAATAAGAGTACCCTATAGCCGGAGTATATATAATGATTATGATGATAGGAAATATGGACGTGACGCGCGCGACTTGACTCAACACGATTATTGCCTGTAGATGAGACGATGGTGACTGGTTACGCTGTGGTGTGCTTTTATTTATTTTTTTTAGCAAAAGACAAATTTGGTAGTATTGCCCATACATATAGTACTCTTGAGAAACCATAAATTTACCAACAGCGTCTGCAAAGGTCACGATAGCGTTGACAGACGGCAAAGTTATGCCACCATTGCGGATTGGTATCGGCATGGGTAAAAACGACAATGACGGCGATAACGATGACAAAGACAACGACATCCGTGGACGATGTGTCGGTGATGATAATGATGAAGGTGGTGGTGATGATGATGACAAGCAGGCGGCAAAACGCTGTAACAAATTGCTCGAACGGGGCGGCGGCGACAACGGGTTTCAGTTATCTGTACTTAATATGGCCGGCTACGATTTGTACACGCTGAATCGGCTGTACGACGAGATTGTGGCCAACAACGCGACATACAGACGCAGCAGCAGCAGCGGTGGCCTGACTCGGGAAACGCGCAGCATGGGCACTGCTGTGTTGCACGACTTTGCTTCGGGTCTGAAAAGCCTCTTACGGTTCGGCGCCAAGCCACTGGAACTCACCCAGCTTATCGCGAAAAACAAGACCGGTCACGGCGTCTTCGACACGATGCTGACCGAGGCAAAAATCACCAAGAGCGCCGACAACCTGTTGAAAATCGGCGAGCTACCAGTCACGCAAATGTCGCATTTGGTGCGGCGTGGCGATCTATCTCAGCTGTCCAAGGGGCTTGGCTACGCGGGCAACGTTACCGAGGCCGATGTCAAAGCGTTCTCCAATCTGGCTGACTTTCCGGAGAAAACCATCAAGAACATCGAGGAGCTGAGCGCTATCGGTAAGAAGACCAATCCCGAGTTTAATTTCACGATCGAGAGGGCCGGTTCGCTACCCAAAGCCACGCTTAAACGCATCGGCATCATCGGCGACTGGGTCTTCAAGCGTCTGACCGGCAAAAAAGTGCTGGCCATTGCCGGCATCTACATGGGTGTCAAGTGGTACGAGCGGGCGCTCGAAGAGCGCAGAGGTTGCTGGCTGCTGCGACACGTCAACGGCACCACCTCGTCCTGCAAGCTAGTCAGTCTGTCGTGCGCCAACACGTCGAACAAGTTTCATTGCGAATCGGTTGCCGATTACGACGCCACCAATTTGCCGTTGGCGCTCATGTACCTGATCAGTTTGAATAACGAAAAGACAAACGCACTGGCCAGCGCGCTAGGTTTCTCTTCGTGTGCCGAGCTCGATGCGAATTTCAGCAAGATCATGACGACGCACCACGTCGAAAAGCTGGAAAAGTTTGTGGACGACAACAAGATACGGGTGCCGCTGAGCGTGGCCTGCTCGCTGTCAAACAAAAACTACGAGAAGAACATACCGGCGTGTCGCGCGTGCGATCCGTTTGCGTTGCCCACAAGCACGCAGTACCGTCCTCTGCACGGGATGGCGGACAACATATCCTTCAGTTGTGTAGTGGATCCGAATTTTTCGGACGTGCTGGGCGATATATCGCAAGCGGTGGGTGAAAATGTGTACCGTGCGCTTGCCGGTCTGCTCTCGCCGTTTACACGTATAATCGCCGTCATTGTGGCCGTGCTAGTCGCCTTAGTTTTACTTGTCGCCGTCATCAAGACCGTACTCTCCAACTCTATGAGAAATCGCTTTTAGCGCGCGCCTTCGCACCTTCGACCAAGATGGTTTTTTTTTGGTTGGCTGCTTTGGGAAATGATGGGCGAAATGCGATGATCGAATGAAATGAAAATCGAATATTTTATTGATTTATCGAAAAGTGAAATGTTTTTTCCCATCACCATAACCACCACCGCCACCCAATGATTCTTTCTTTTCCGCTCCGCTGTGCCTTTTTTTTCCCATCCCTGTCGCTTTCTCAGTACTTGATCGTTTTCTGTTCTGCTTCGGTGAAGCAGACGCAGATCGGGTAAAAACACTTGTCGCACATCCAGGCGATATCGTCAAAGCGAATCGTGTACCGATGATAGCGTCGTACCGTAGGCGTAAAGGTGAGCGGTGTCTTGTTGGTGTTCTTGACGTCGATACGCGTCGACGGTGTGAGAACGGTTGTCTCAGTGGCGGCAGCAGTTGTGCTCGACTCGGTGTTTACGTTTCGCTTGCGGTTAACGGCAACATCAACGCTTCGAGCTAGTTCTGCGGACGCTGTCGATGCCGTTGTCGATGACGCAACTGACACTGATGACAACGGCGACAAAGACGGTGCGGATGCGCTGTATGCGCCGCTGTCGTGATAACTGTCGTTGTCAATCGGTGACCGTGACGACGATGTCATCAACGACAACGGTCGTCGTGTTGTTGAGAAACATGTTCTCGGCGACATTGTGTCACAGGACACAGCGACTGTTGTCGCTTTGTTTAGAGCAACAGCTGCTGCTGCTGCTGCGGTAGCCGATAGCGCGGCATTCACTACAGTCGCGGCAGTATCGGAAACTATATTGCTTAGCAGCGTCGTACCGTTGGGCATGTTGTTGCCGCTGCCACTGCTACTGTAGTCGGCAACCGTGTCTTGTCTTGTATTCGTGTCGTAGCAAACAACTACGCTGCTGCCGACATCGCTACCACTACCGCTACAAGCACTCCCGGCAAAATCATCGCTACCGGTCTCGTTGTCGCAGCCTTCGTCAACTATTACCGTGCTCTCGGTGTTTGGCGACAGCAGCGACGAGCCGTTGGCTCGATCGTTATCGTTGTCCTTGATCGAGATGAGCGAGACAAGGGGCTCGTTTTCGTAGTGCTCGTCCGGTACGTAGTGTCTCGCCAGACCCGGATTCAAGTAACACACACGCTTCCAGTCTTGCCCGTAAATACGATTAACTGCAGCAGCAGCGGCGGGAGTGGTAGCGGTGCTGTTGCGTGAGTGGTTTTTTTGCCGTTTACGCTGCTGTTGCTGTCGCATAGCACCGTGACGATGTGTCATCGCGTTAGAGGCGACGTTATTGTTGCCATTGCTGGCTCTACCAGCAGCGGTGACCTTGCCGCTTGTTGTCAGCTTGTCGCGTTTCGACAACAATATACGTACGATGCTGCGCAACTTGTCGCCATGTACAGATATCTTGTCGTCGATACGTTGCAACTGTTGTTGTTGCTGCTGCTGCTGCTGCTGTTCTTCTTGCAGGAAGACATGTTGCTGGACAGCGGCGGCAGCATCGGTAGCGCTATTTGGTACGTAATCCGGCGAATGTGGTGTGTAAAATAAGTTACCGTTGTCGTTATCGTCGCTGCTGCGACAGTGGCTATTGACGCGTGTGCTCTCGTTACCATCCATACGCGCGACATTTTTGTTGCTCGACGACACGACGTCTCTCTTGTTATCAGAGCCACCATCGCGTAATATACAGTTGTCATTGTTGTCGTAGTTGTCATGGTGGTCGTTTTTGACGACGCGTCGCATACAGCCTTTTTTTGTGTCGCTTCGAAAAAACCACAACGGAGTCTTATTTTGCGTGACGTCATTTTGTTCATCTGTAGTGGTGGTAACAGTGACCGTATACAAAGTGGTGGTGGGGGTGGTGGTGGTGGTGGCAGTGGTGGTGGCGGCGGCATGGTCGGTTGCTTTGTCAGTACTGATTAACTCCTCCATTGCTGTGTGGTAGTCTAAAGTAGACCGTGCTGACGGCAGCGTTGCTTTGTCAGTACTGATTAACTCCTCCGTTGCTGTGTGGTAGTCTAAAGTAGACCGTGCTGACGGCAGCATTGTCAGTGGCATCACACCGATAACGTGCTCCACCGAGGAGTTTTGAGCTAGCACGGCTGCAAAACTATTCAGTGTACTGCTACGCGTTGAGTGTTCGAATTGTAACGATATTGCCGCAAAAAAAACGACGTGACACGGTTACACACCCCTCCCTCTATACACAATAATGATACGTATTAGCGCGAGAAAGTACAAGTCGGATTTTCGAAATGCGTTGGCTTTTGCTTACGCAGGCGAAGGAAGCAAAGACAGCAGCAACCGCAAGTCAGCGTTACCAGTAGTACCGATGCCGAATGAAAACTGGTCGCTGTTGGGACTGGAGACGATACCGGCAAGTTTACCGCTTATTGGCGAACAACAACACAACAACGTCTACAACAACAGCTATTCGAGTGATACTACCGCTGCAGTCGCCACTACCACCACCACCACCACTAGTACTACTACTACTACTACCATACATACTACTACAACTACTACCATCACCACCACTTCCACCCCCACCACCAGCGCAGCCACTACAGACGTAATAAACAATCCGCAGCTGCGGCTGTCGTCGCTGAGCGGTGGCTCGCCTCAGCAGCCGATGCTGGCCCGACCCATCAAAACGTTTGCCGATCTGGAGCGCACGTTTGACCCGTCGCTACATATCGTCGAGACCAAGTACGACGGTGAACGGTTGCTGCACGATACGCGTACACGCGTTTCATATACACGCACCCTCAAAACACCGCCGCTGGTGCCAGTGCGTTTCCAGGTACAGTTACGCTGGCCGCACGTACACGCGCTACTAGACGGTGAACGTGTTTTTCTTTCGTCGTCGTCACCATCGTTGTTGTTGAGCGATGGTCGAAGCAACGGCGATGATGGCTTCGACGTGTCGTCGAGTAAGGCGACTATGCTCGCCCTGTGTGACGCAAAAAAGCGCGCGCGTCTGTGCCAGTGCTACGTGATCTTCGACATACAGGCGCTGGATGGACGCAGCGTGACCCACGAGCCATTGAGTGTACGACGGCGTTTGCTGGAGCGTTGTGTCGATGTGTCGGCGTCACAAAACACACGTCTCTCCGACTGGCGCACATTTAATAGCGCCGGCGAACTACGTCGGTTTTACGACCGGTACGTGACACACGGTACACACGAGGGTCTGATTCTCAAACGACTCGACGAGCCGTACTTGCCGAATCGACGCGAATGGTGGAAGATTAAACCGCTACATTTGCGCGATCGCCGCTGCGAGGTAGATCTGGTTGCGTACAGCGCAGCACGCGACAAGAACGGCTCTCTGCGTGTACTGCGTTGCGGCTATTACCGCAACAACGTCACAGCCGCTACCGCTGCCGCTTCAGACAACGATGCCTCAAACACTCACGATCATGGCAACGACAACGGCGATGGCGATGGTGATTGCGACGATATTGTGCACGTGTGTCGGGTGAGCAGCGGTCTACGTGAAGCCGATCTGGCACGTCTCAACGTGCTCTGCGACCCATCGTCGCCGAATGGTCAATTCTATCGACCCGTGGTGGTTGTGCTTACAGCCGACAAAGTCACCGTCGCTCGTAACTCTCTGCGTCATCCTGTGTTTTTGCGCTTTGACGCTACCAAAGATCCGCGAGACGTGCGCTCTATTCGCTTCGAATAATCCATCACGTCCTCTCATCATCAGTTTCTTTTTTGGGGGGATGGGAGGGAAGGGTGTGAGGAGAATCGCAGCTGTATTATTAGAGCAGGGGAGAGGGAACCACCTCTTGCTATGTGTGTTTGTGTGTGCGAGTGTGTGGGTGCGTGTGTGTGTGCGCTTATACTATACCAACGCGTTGGATTCTTTTTTTTTTAAATGTCAGTATACTATCGACAGCTTGGGCGAGCGCATGCGAGTGTATGTGTGTGTGTGTCGTCGTCGTTAATACGGTTCTCCTGGTTTTTTTTATTCGCCGTTATTCTCTGTGCTCGTAACTGCTACAACGACAACATCGTAAAGTGTTAACGTATGTTTGGTGTAACTAAGACGTCGTCGACAACTTCGAAAAAGAGGAGCGGCAGCAACAGCAAGAATCTAGCGGCATATAAAAACGTTAAAGAGTATTTTAACGCGTCGAGCGCAGCAGTAGCAGCTGTGAAAATGATGGAACAAGAGCAGCAGCAGTCGCAGCAGTGTGATGTCGCGATGCGGGACAGCGAGACACCGAGCAACAGCAACGACGAGATTGTAACGCATGGTGCGCCGACAGAGTCGACAACGACAACGTTGCTAGCACTACCAAAAGAAACGCTACTACCCGAGCCGATGGACACTAATACTGCTTTACCGGTTTCGGTTGAAGAGCACCAGCTGCAACAACTCAACGATGCTGTACAAGCTTCGAATGAAGAGCAGCTGCAGCAGCAGCAGCAGTGCGATGTCGTGATACGAGACAGTGAAACACCTAGCAACGACCGGGTTGCAATGCCTGATGCGACTGTAGAGCCAACAACGATGACTACGTCTCTACCACTACCAAATGAAGCGCTTTCCGAGCCAACAGACATCGTCAACGGTGCTGTACCGGCTTCGATCAAAGAACAGTCACAGCAGCCACAACACGACGATGTTTTACCAGCTTTGGTCAAAGAGCGGCAGCTTCAACAACAACAGCAGCATTGTGATGCTGATGAAAAACGAGATCATCACGACGAGACCGGTGATGTTTACACGAATCAAAATGAAGACGACAACGATAACGATGATGATGATGACGACGATGATGATGACAATGACGATGATGATGACAATGACGAAGATGATGATGATGATGATGACGATGATGATGATGACAATGACAACTATGGTCCCGAAGCAACAAGTAAGCACACCTAATAGCGCATTTGTCGCTGTATAGTATGTGAGTGTACGCGGGTGTGTGTGTTAATGCTGTGGTTTTTTTTTGTTTCACATAGAAATATTGCAGTCGGTAGCCACCATCGTTGGTGGTCATTTTATGGAAGTTGACAATGGCAGTATCGTTGAAAGAGTCGTAACGTCGGATAGTGGTGGCGATGGTGGTGGCGGTTGTGGCGGCAGCGGGGGCGGCATTGTCGATGAGTCGGATGACGACGTGGGCGATGAGTTAGTCAATGATGAGGATGCCTTTGCAGACGAAGAAGAACCGTCAGGTATCATCGTGGGCACAGGCAACGACGGCGACCCGATTCAGATGGCTCGCAAAGTCAAGAGTATGCTGCGCGAGAGTGCGCGCATCTATCAGCGAGACAGCGTCCGTGATGGCGTCAACAACAACAACAACAACGTCATCGGGGTCGCAGGAAGCGGTGACAGCAGTGGGGGTGTTGATGGTGGCAGCGGTAGCAGCAGCAGCGGCAGTGGGAACAACGATACCAACAAGCTAGATGAGAACGGTGGTAGCGATTCGACTGTGGGAAACTACAAACGTCTTGGCGGCGGCGGTGGCGGTGGCGGCGGCGGCGCTGACATTGTTGGGAATCGCCTGATTAGCGGAAATAGCGGCAACAGTGGTAGCATCGACAACAAACGTAAACGTAAAAATGTAGCCTCTTGTGTTATGGATTTCGGCACGTTTCTTAAGTACGTGATGACGAAGCACAAGTACCTTTTGCATCATAAGAAGCCCATTACGCGAGTTGATCCGTCTTTGTTTTACGAAGACATCGATAAGCTGAAACTAGACAGCAACAACACGCTAAAACCAGTACAGCAGCAGCAGCAGCAGCAGCAAGATGTTGCATTCAACGAGTACGATGTAAACACTAACGATTCTAGCAACCATCAGCGTATGCTGCTTGTCCAGTCGTTGGCTATTGCGCTGGAGCGTAAGAACGTGACCATTCTATACTCCATTAGCTATTTGAAATTCATGTTAGCCACATACAGTACATTCTTGAAAGCAGAGCACTTTATACACGTGCAGCAAGAGTTGCCGTCGATGGCGTTGCAGCTAACGCAGCAACAGCAACAGGCGCAACAACTCGGCAGCGGCGGCAGCAGTAGCAGCAGCAGCAGCAGCAGAATGCCAAAAAGTGCCGTAACGAGCCACAGTACAGCTAACACAACGTTGCAGCAACCACAGCAGCGACAAAAGCAGATTCTTGGCGGCGGTGGCAAACGCAATAAGAACCAAACTAAATTGTCGAGCGGCGCTATACTGTACGAGTATGCGAAAAATTATAGCAATTTTGCGGTTGCCGTGACAAAGGTGACGCGCAACGATCTCGAGGGTTTGAACTATATGCGTGTTAATCGTATGACGTTGAATCGTTCGATTTTAAATATCCTGCTGCTCAAGGTGGCGCATAAGCTGGTGGAAACGCGTGATCGTTGCATGCGCCAAAATCACGTGGTTGTAAACATTACGCAAATGAAACATATGTTTATCTGCGTAACAGCGTATATGTATTGCGTCTGGGAGGAGGACAGATTTGTGCTGCCTGCGCCGAGTTTGGAGCGTGACATTGGCAGCGATGCGCTCAACGATGTGAAACTCGACGGGCATTATGCTATACTGGAGGTGGCCGTTGGTCACGGCACCCGTACGATCATCGATGTGCTGGAGACGTCGCATCATGAACTGGCGAGCGTTGCAAGACTACCGTATCGCGAGCGTGTAACCCAGTTTTGCAACTACTTCGGACCCAAATGGTCGACACCTAGCAACATCGAGCAGTCCATGGACTCGCATAGCGCGTACGTGCAACTGCCTGATAATGCTTTCGTTTTGCACCAGAATGGCTGCTCAGCCATACTGGAACGTTACTATCACGCCAAGCCGCTGCACACCGTGTGCGCGTTTGGCCTGTGCGGACCAGATGTGCTTGTCGCCTACAATCGCGGCAACAAGGAATTCGAGTACAAACTAACGGTGCCGAACAATACGACGCTCAACATGAAATTTATGGTGATGCGGTTTGACACGGTGAAGCGTGCCGTGACTGCCGGAGTACGTGCCACCGCTGTCGCAGCCGCCGTCGCCAAGGCTGACGAAGCCGCCGCCGCCGCCACCGCCGCCACCGCCACCAACAACGGTGTCGACGGTAAAGCCGCCGCCACCTCCATGCCGTCACCAAACTTTGCTGCTTCGGCTGTCCCTGCTGCCAAAGTTTGTCTCGTTGACGATGTGCTGAAGTATGCGTATGATTCGAAAATGCGTATTTACGAATTTGGTCAGGTTATGACGCCGGAGAACAGACACTCTATCGTGCTGTTCCATCAACCGATGAAAGTGACAATTTACGAGACGGTAAAACTCTGCGGATGCACCGATACCGACTACACGCATATTCGCGAGTTCAGACCGCCGCAGGCGCGTGAAAATGCTGGCGCGCTACGTAAACGGTCGTATTTCGAGAATGCCATCGCCAGCTGTTCGGAGGAGGAGTTACGCGAACAGCTAATGAAGCGTTTCAAAACATCAGATGATTTGAGAAAGTTTTTGCAGCAGGCAATGGGTCAGCAGTAATGCTGCAGTGTCATCTTTATTGTCGTTATGGTAGTGCGCCCACGCACGCCCATACGCATGCATGCGTGTGCGCATTTTGCCTGGGATTTTATAATTACACAGCTGCTGCTGCTGCTGCTGCTGCTGTTGCTTAGTGTAATTTGCTCAATACCAATTGTCACAAATATATATGTATATACTTGTATATATATATGTCACTCTCTATCATATGTTTATCCTTTTTTTTACTTCGCTACTGTTGTTGTTTGTTTTTGTTGTACAAATATTCCATTGTCATAATAAGTTTTTTTTTGTAAAAATATATATTTTATCAGTTGCATAAATGGATTGTACTCTAACCTTGCGAGATCCGCTTAGTCAAAAAAAAGAGATCGTACAGACACTATAGACATAAATAAAGGGTCAGATAAGGATAGCTCGGTGGTATCCGAAATGGGTCTCGATACGCTGCTGCTGCACCGTGACTGTATATATGTATATGTATTGTTCTAACTGCAATCGCTGCTGCTGTAGTGCAGAGCGAAGAATGGACAATCACTTTGTTACCGGAATTTTTACCTTCAGGTGGTCCATTAACGCTTTAATACTGTTGGTGTTAAGGAAACTAGTGATAAAGTCGTAGTCGAAGAAGTAATAACTCTGTCCGGTTTCAGGCACACAAATTAGCTGCTCTTGGAGTATGTTTGTATATTCGGTGTAGGAGAACGTGGACACCATTTTCTCGTGTTTAGGGTCGTTTTTCATCAACGACAAAAGGTAGTCGATGCGGTCTCGATGGTCTCGCAAACGGCATAATTTCACCATGGTGTTGTCCTTGTTGTAATTGGTGACGATCTCGGAGAGTAGTTGTCGCGTGCACGGGTACTTATGCCAATTGGTAATGACGCGCAAGCGCAAGGTACAGTCGACTAGGAAACCGAGGAGATTGAAATAGACGCAGACAAAGGCGCGATCGAGCACCGGCCGACCTAGCTGCGAAATCAAAATGAAGAATAAGCATATGTTAGCGATTTTCGAAGTGAATCGCACCTGTCGTCCAGGCAGAAAGAGCAACGTGGCGGTGAACCGTTGCAGTATGTACTGCATCTGATTGTACACGGTTTCGTTGCAATGTTGCTTGATGCTTAGTCGCAGATCGGCGTAGCGGTCGTCGGCCAGTTGCGAGTAGAAGTACACGCTGCCGTTGACAGGCTCGACGATAGGCGAGGCGCGCACAAGCAGACCCAGCTCATCGCACACGTACTCCCGTATCATGTCGAAGCATATGGTATCGTTTGCCACGTTGACAAAGTCGCCGTAAAGCTGGCTGTCCCTTGTAGTCTCGAGCAGAAACTCCATGCAGTTTAGCGGCGTTTCGGCGTCTTCATTGGGCAGTTCGTGCTTCCGCACCTCGGTCACGAGCCGGCGAAATACGTTGATGTTGTGATCTTCGCTCGAATCTACCTCGATGGCGAAGACTAACTCGTTGAGTAGTTGCAGGTGCTCGCGCGGTACCATGTACACGTTGGATAGGCAAGAGTGCGCAGCGTCTTCGTTCACGTTGACCATGATCGACGGTAGCTTGAACAGCACAGCGTCGTGTCTCAGCAAATCGTCCGCTGTAACACTCTCGATGGCGTTGCTAGCTTTTCCCCCACGCAGGTCATCATGTGTGCGTCCGTTGCGTGCTATGTATTCGCGTATCAGGTTACCGTACACCAACATCATTTCTTCGGGACTCTTTTCTTCGCTGTTGCCGCTGTCGCCGCTGTCGACATGGATGCCGCTATCGTAGCTGCTGTTTGTCGACATTGTCGGGCAGCGATGTAACGGCAAGGTTGACGTGCCACCCGTCTCAAAATCATTTTCATATTCCATCATCGCATGCAAGGGCGTAGCGTCAAGTCTTGTAGTCGAACGGTTTCGATGTGTTCACTGCTTTTTTGTCACGTGTTGCGTCACCGTGCTTGCCTCTAACGCTAATTGCTGAACACGTCGATGTTGTTGTTGTTGTTGTTGGTGGTGGTGGTGTTTGTCTGTTTGGCTGGGGAATGCGCAGGCGAGCGAAGATGTCTACGTCATCGTTGTCGATGTAGTCAAAACGATTAAAGCGACACTGTACTGTAATCGCCGACGACCAGCGTACAGTGATGATCCTGAGCGACGAGCGTGTTGGAATCGGTTGCGTATACCTGATAGAAGCCGAGCCGCGAAAACAGATATTTCACATAGCGCAGCAGATACTTGTTGTCGAGAATGTTTGTACTATTTATGCACTCGTTGACGGGAGCCGGCACTTTGACTAGTGTGTCAGCCAGCGGAAGAGAATGAGGAGGAGGAGGAGGAAGAGCGTTATCTGTGTAGTGGCCGTTATCGTTGATGTTGTTACCATCACCACCGCTGTCCACATATACCGGCACAAAGTCGTTGATGTGTGGCGGCAGCGACGGCGGCTGCTGATGCTGCTGCTGCTCGTCATAAATGACGCCATTTGCGGCAGCAGACCAGATGCTTGACGAGGCAGCGGCTCCTGTGCTGGACTCGTCAAACGAGCGCACCAAGTAGCACTTGCTGAAGACGTGCACGATCAGGTTGCAGGTCGGATTGAAAAAGTAGCCTCGCTTCGGCGACACCGGCCGATAGTCGTAGGGCATGATCAGTACCTTGGGTATGGGATGAGAGTCGGGCGGAACCAGAGCGCTTGTCGTGCCGCGTGTCACGTCGTAAAACTTGTTGGCCTTGTGGTTGCGTTGCCTGAACCAGCGCACCTCGATCAGCGAGTAAAAGTCACTGTCCGGATAGTCGCTGTTGCGTATGAAAAAGTTGCTTGTCGGCAGAGTGCCGGCACTCACAATGCCGTTTACGGCGCCTCCGTGTAGCATCGGGTAGTCGTAGTTGACGCCGCATATGTATTGCGACGCAACGTAGTCTAGCTCGCGTTTTCCCATCGACTCAGACGTGTACACGTAGAGTCGATTGATACCGCGCAGGCGCGGCATCTGCGCCTCGTTTACGTACGGCGATACACCATCCGGGATAGGAACGATATAAATGGTGTTCTTTTGGCCCGAATGTATCAGTTCTCGAATGTCAGCCGACAAATTCAGCGTACCGATACGCATTGCGTACACCTTTGTGCTGGTCGTGTCGATGTAGTTGGTAAATAACATGTTGTCTCGACGCATCCCATAGTTCCCATTACGGACAACACTACCATCGCCACTACCACCACTGCCACCACCACTACCACCACCACCACCAGTACCACTACCTTCACCACCACTACCCCTTCTTTGACCGGGTATCGACATTTTGCCTATTAACACTTGTTCGTGTAGCCGAGACTTTCTTTTTCGTCACAAAGTTTCTACCGTATTGGTTGTTGAATCATTTGCTGTGTCGTTGTTGTCCACTTTAAGGGAGAGTGTAGCTTGCTGTGAGAACAACTTATACACCGTTGTACCAATTTCCCATCAAACTGAGTAAGTTATAAAGGTGAATACCTTTCTTTTTGCAATCTCTCTATTGTTTCTCTCTTTCTCCCTCTCTTTCTCTCTCTATATATACACACACACTCCCACATGCGCGCGTACTTGTGTGTACGCATGTGCGTATAGAGCACACACACACGTGTTATAAACTAATTTATTGATTGATTTGTTTTGCGTATATATGTTTCACGATTTGCGTCGACGCTACTCGTTTGTGTATAGTGGATTGTCTGGAAAATCTTAAATTTACAACACGCCTCAATGTACTGTATCGCGCTTTACGCGTAAAGTCAAAACACGACACGGATGACGGTGCTGATACGACAATTTCAGTCACGAGATCGCAGCAGCAGCAGCAGCAGCGGCCGTATCACTATTTGTTGGATTTGGAGCTAAGCGATTGCTACTCGACACTCGACGAGTACCTTGACGATGTGTTTGCCGACTACGATCTGGCCAATTGTCGGGTGATCTGCATCGACGGCACCAACGGCACCGGCAAGACTACACTTGGTCAACGCAGCAATCGACTTCACCTGAAGATTAATTCGCTTTTTCCGCGCATCACCAGCAGCAGTGACTACAACCATAATCCGGTGAACGCAAAGCGTTACGTACTCTGCAAGAATCTGGTGACAGTTGCGCCCGAGATTCAGCACTGCGGCATCTGCTGGGACCGTGACAAGTACTCGAATCTGCGCTGGCAATACGTGCACCAGCTTATCGATCATTATAGTTCACGCGGCCGCGACATACCAGTCGACGACGAGTTCGAAGTATTCGGAGTGCTGAACAATTTGGCAACTCGCAACAACCTCTGCGACATACTCGAGTACCTGGAGAACCAAGAGGAGCGCGAAGTCACTCTAACTCTAACCTGCCGGAACGTCACGTTTCTGGCCACGTGTATGCTGGAGCGGGCACTCTCCGCCTACACCGGGACAGCAAGCGTCTACCCGAATCGCAATGTTGCGATAGACGAGCGTAACGTCATCAATAACGACGCGTTCAACGCGAAAGAGTTCAATTATAACGTAGCGCAAAACTACGTGTATTACTACTTCGCTAAGCTGAAACGTGATCCGTGTATAGACGTGTCCTGCGTCTACGAGTACTTTACCGAATTGACTATTCACGATTTTCAGCACGCTCTGCTACGACGCATCAATTACCGTTGTGGCGTACGTTCGGAGCAGCTGGGGTGCCTAAATCAACTGGTCCGAGTTGGCGAGCAGAAGCAGCAGCAGAAGCAGCAACTGCAGCAGCAACCGCAGTCAGAGTGTTTGGCATACGATGCGTTAAACTTGTGCAGCGCCGACGATCGTATACAGTACATCTACAACACAGCCAACGATTCGTTTGTCTACGAGCACAGCGCCAAATAGACTAACCGCAGTTACAGCAGCAGCAGCAGCAGCAGCAGAACGTCACGCAACCACCTCACTGAGCATGGCTAATGTAAAGTTTAACGATATGTATCCGGCTGAGCAGGTCTTCATGTACAATATCGCAAACAGACGCGACAAAGGTGCATCGTTCGATTCGTTTGTGCATCTTGACCAGAACAAAAAAACTCAGCTAACCAGCATCAAGACGCACAACAATCATATTGCGCTGGTCGAGGGCTACTCGCTTTCGCCCCCGCTATACGAGGAGGCACGAAGCTACTACAACACCATGAAAATGCCGGTGCGAGATTTTGGTATTACGCTGATACTGATCAACTTCGCCTCGTACATGTCATATAATCAGTACTTTTTGCTGGCCCACGACTTCAACTGTGTCGATGAGCTGGATCTGTTCGAGCAAGCCTTGCTCAGCTGTAGCGACAGTTACGTTAAGCTGCCTTTTGATTTGGCTATTGATCGCATGTACGGATTGCGCGCCATTTCCTCGTGTATGGGCGACAATTTGTACACGTACGAGAAGTTTATCATGTTTTTGAGCGCTCTCAACAACAGAGACATTACGGTCGAGTATTTTGTCAACAAGTTCGTCGCTACACATCATCCGCGCATCGTCGAGAGTCTGTACGCTATTACGTCGTTTAAGCGTTCGAACAGCACAATTCACGACTGTCGGAGACTCAACGCCAGTCTGTTCAAGTACAGCATGGATCCGGTATTGGTGGTCGACGAGACGGACTATCGTTACGACGGTGTCTACTGGTTTCACGTGTCGCGAACTAATCGGTTGACCTGGTTCGCTACCACTTGCGGCAAAGTGTGGTTCAAGAGCTACATGTCACGGTGCAACGAGCGCAAACTTATCGACACGTTTACCCACTGCAGGCAGTACATCATCGTTGGTCTGCTCGTCAACGAATCCACCATTTATCCGGTGCGTGTAGACGGCATCGACTACGCCGGTAACTGGCAAATGACACGCGCTCTGTTTCGCCAGCACGGCTTCAACGACATTTTCCAAACTGGCGCGCGTCCCTCGTTCGCCAAGTCGTACTTCGTCGTTAACGGGAATCCCAGCATTTTCAAATTTAAATAACCCGATTATCGTGGTTTATGCGGTAATGGTAACTGAGTCTGTAACTAAGTTTTTGCGTGTGAAAAAAAACATACACAATATATACATATATATTTTATTTTTTTAGTTTTCAAAGTTTTAATTTTTTTTCATTACATAAATAGGAAAAAAAACATTAACATTATTTCATTTTCTTGTTCTAGATGATTTAATTTTTTTCCTTATTCTAACTTATAACATTATTGTTTATTTTTTTGTTTTTTTTGTTTTTTACACGATAAATGGTATATAACTGTTATGTTGTAACTTGTAAGCGAATTGTACATTAGAACCAATAAAAAAAACTTCAAAACACAACAAAAGAATTAATAATATGCTGATTATCGACCCACTAATGCTAAAACGTTCTAAGTGCCATTTTCATTTTTTACAGGAGAGCCAAAAAAAATGTAACAAAATTTGCATCACGCTTATGGACTTTGTAAATTTCAATCTCATTTTTAGGGCTAAACGGTAAACACTTCGACGCCGTCGATGATCAAACGTTGCAGAATCTGACAGTTAATGATAAAGTTGTCGGACAATAAGGGTGCAAACATCACAATTCTGTCATAGCCCCTCGGATTGTTGACTGGCGCTAAATCGCTAGCTGCAATAGACCTGCTAGAGTGGACGTTGCTTGTAGGGTTTGAATTGAATCCGGTGCCGCTGCTGCTGCTGTCGCCATGTTTAAGACGGCGCATCAGACGGATGAGTTCGCTGACGACAAGACGCGTTGCTCGATCGTGGTGTGTGCGATCAACAATGGCCAGCACATCGTTTGCCAGCAGATACACGTCGCCGAGACGACGACAAGCGAACGGCTGTACAGTGTCGTACATACGTGTCAGCGTCTCATTTGACAAGTGCGACGGCATGATTTTCGGCACAAACAACGCATCGAGGCGAGCGAAAAATATATACAACACTTTGTCCGAATTTTCCCGCCTGTCCCACGGCATTCTGCGTCGTTGCTGTTGTTGCTCCTGCTGTCTGTACAGTTCCATGTTGTTGTCGATGCTGTTCTGTGTAGCGTAGTATTGTCGTAGTGGTGATTGTAGCGATCAAATAATAATGTATCCTTCGACTACGCGTCGTTCTCGTCGTCGTATTCAAATTCGCGGTTACTTAGCGCCAATTCTTGCAGTTTTGACTTGTACTGAGACCAAGGTTGAATCGGCGCGTTTGCGCAAAAGAATGCCAGATTCTTGGTCTTGTCCGCGATTAATTTGCTCCAGTCGTTGCGCTCGTTACGGAACATGGAACGAATAAACTGTTCGTATACCCGCTGATCGAGTATGGTCATAGAGTTTTTGTACACTACGTATAAATGGATTATTTTGTTGAGCGTGTATTGATTGCCCGTGTCGTACACTTGAAACAGCAGCGCCGAGAACAGACGGAATATGCGAAAATGCAGCATAACGTACAGCATGGTGACTGGCATAGGATGTGTGTTGTCCGGCTCAAGGCCAAACCTGAAGCGTAGAGCGCGTATAGGCGCCGCAAAATTGTGCCAGCGATAGTCGAAAAACGTGTATTGACGGATCACGCTAAGTTCCGTCTCGTGCTCATCGGCCATTTTTATCAGCTTGTCGAACGACTGTTCGTTGTAGAATGTGAGCATATGATCGTTGAACAGGTTGTCGTACAGATCGAGCGCCTGGTCCGATGGTTCGACGTAGACGTTCTGCTTGTCGTACTGCTGCAGCAGCGCTTGAGTGTTTGTTGGGCCACTGTGTGTCTCGGTGCTCAGGTCGTACTCTGTCTGGTTATAATAGATGTTGTCGTTAAGAGTGTAGCGATCGTTGTGTTCCTTGTCTATACTGTGCCTCAGCACCGAGTATCTGTATGTGTTTTCACGATCAATGTAGCGTGTGTATGCCAATGCCATGAACAGTGCGGCGTGTGATTCGTCAAAGTCTTGTATGAGCGAATCGAATTCGTTCTGCTCGTCTACGTACTTCAGTAGACAGCTCGCGTACACCACAAGTTTGTCGACTGAGTGGACGAAACTAACAGTATCTTCAAATTTTGAGTAGTAAAAGTCGACAGACTGTATCGGCAGCACGTTGGCCTTGATTTTTTTGATCCACTTATCCGACAAGTCTTCGATTTTCATTATGAGTTTCGATTGGCGTGACCGTTCTATTCTCAATTTCCTGTCGGGAACCTTGGTCGAGACGACGGTGAGGTTGCCTTGTGGCGACGGTAATGGTTGTTCTGAGGTGTTTACCTGCAGAGTCGACGACGCTTGTGCCAGATGCTGATGCGGATGGCTGACAGTGCTTTTTGGTAACAGCAGCGGTGCCGTTATGGCCGGGCTGGTAGTAAAAACGGCAGCAGGGGCATTAGCATTGTCTCGACTGGTCGTCGGTTGCTCCGTTTGCTCGATAATGAGTTTCTTCGTGTCACGGTAGTCGTTCGCTGTATTGTCACCGGGACTATGTGTATCGTCGATGCGTCGCTTATTGGGCTGCTGCTGCTGCTGCTGCTGCTGGTGGTGGTGTTGTTGTTGTTGTTGTTGTTGTTGTTGTTGTTGTTGTTGTTGTTGTTGTTGTTGTTGTTGTTGTTGTTGTTGTTGTTGTTGTTGTTGTTGTTGTTGTTGTTGTTGTTGTTGTTGTTGTTGTTGTTGTTGTTGTTGTTGTTGTTGTTGTTGTTGTTGCAGCTGTTGTTGTTTTTGTTGTTTTTGTTGTTTTTGTTGTTGCTGCAGCAGCTGTTGTTGTTGTTGCTGCTGTTGTTGTTTTTGTTGCTGCTGTTGCTGCTGCGTAATCTTGGGTAAAGTGATGTCGCCGTTGTCATCGTCATCATCATCATCGTCATCATCGTCAATCACGATAACATCTTCGTGATGACGCGACAACGTTGAAACTGAGGCGGTGACAACAGCTGCGTTGTCGAGCGCATCACCCATGCGTCTCAGTCGTTGATCCATCTCGTTTGACTCTTGTCGCAGCGCGTTAGTATGGTCGCTGATCGAGGCGACGATGTCGTCTTCCCCACCGTCACCATTGCCAACTGTCGCCGCGACTTCTGTAGCCGCCGCAGTCAAGTTGTCCTCGAGTGCGGCGTTAGCGTACTCTTTCAGCTCCTTGTTGTCCTTGCTCAGTTTCTCGATGGTCTGTTGCGCCTGCACGGCCAGCTGCTGCTCGAGACTTGAGGCCGCTTCATCGTAGGCCACCGTGGCTGTGCGCTGCAGTTTGATCAGCTGGGCATTCTGCGCCTCGAGCAACGCAATTTTGTCGCGATACTCACGTTGCGCGTTGTCGTATTCTTGACGCACGCGATTCACCTCTTCTTCGTGAAGTCGCCGACTTTCGGCGGCCGCGACTTTCTCCCGCTCCGCCTCGGCAGCCAGCTGATCAGCACGCTTTGTCTCGCTGATCGCGTGACTCTGCAACTGCTCCAGCTCGCCTGTCAGCTGCTCGCGTAAGCGTTTCGTTTCGGTGAGCGCCTCCTGTTTTAGGTTCTCGCGTGTCTGGGTCATGATGCGCGTGAATTCGGCTATTTCGTGCTCAGCCGTCGCATGCTTTTCGGTCAGTGTTTCGTAGCGCCTGTTTTCGCTGTCGAGGTCGTGCTTCAGCCGAGCAACCTCGTCGGTGAGCAGTTTGATTTTGGCATTTTGATCGTCGTTGTTCGAGTCAGTCTCAGTAAGCGACACTTGTATAGCGTCTAATCGTCTCTCCAGGTTGCTCGCCTTGATGCGTGATTCCTTCAGCGATTCGTTGAGTGTGCGTATACTCTCGGTTTGGGCGTTGTTTTGAGTCTCGATGTTCTTGCGTTCGTTCTCTAACCGTGCAATCGTCTGTTCGCTGGCCCTCAGCTCCGTCTCTTGCTGGCGCACAATTCGTTCCTTGTCGGTTAGCTCGCGACGCAGCCTGTCAAGCTGCTGCGTGCTGCTTTGCCGCTGTTGCGTGTTTTCGCTGTTCGAGTTCTCCATCAGCTGACGCAGTCGCTGCACCTCGGTCAGAGTATCATTGTGCTCGGCAAACATCTGCTCGCTCGAGCGTTTTGCCTCCTCCAGAGCCTCGCTATTGATTCTCTGGTCGTTGCGCATCTTGTTCAGCTCCTCTTCCATCGTGTTCAGTGTTGCCAGGTGGGAGCGCTCTTTCTCCTCCAGCTGGTTGCGCAGATTGTTCGCCTCTTCCGACACTGCATTTAGACGCAGTTCAAGATTAGGCAATTCGCTCTCAGCGGTGGAAGTCGACGGCTCTATCGTGTTAGTCACGTTTTTTTTTGCTGCCTTGCGAGTAACGTATCGGTAACTATGGGAATGAAGTTGCGAGCGAGTCTTCCACCACCGCCACCTTCGCCGTTGCCACCATTGCGATTATGGTGATCATTGCGGTTTGCAGGGTTATCGTTGTTGTCTTCGCCGTCTATTTGCGCGACTCTGATCAGCGGCATATGAAGAATCTGTTGCTGGGCTCGCTCGATCGTGTCGTGTTCTTCGTTACGCAGTCGCACGTTATCGATTTGCGCGAAGGCGTTATCCAGGTTTTGCGTCTCGTCACGCATCATCTGATTGTACTGATCATTGTTGTCGTTGTTCATGGGTATGGGGGCGCCGTTTTCGTTTAGCGGATTACCATTTTCGTCGAAGAACTTGGCTGCCGCTTGGCGCAAAAACTGATCGAAAGTGTAGGCGGTTTGCTCGTCGGTCAGCTCGGCCAGGCGTCTGAACATGTTCTCGAAACTGTACAGAGTGCCGCCGACGCTGAGATGATTCTCGGCCAACAGGGAAAAATGGCGGTTCATAGTGTAGATGCGATGTTTGATGTTGCGCAGCACCATCGTCAGACTGACACGCTGTTGCTGCAGCGACTGGGTAAGCGAGAGTGTGCGCGTTGCCGTCTTATACGCGTTCATCACTGCTAGCGCGCCTCCACCATTCCGGTTGTTTTCCAGCTCGAATTTGATACGCTCGATTTTGGTGGTGTAGCGGTCGTGTTGCTCGAGATCGCGAAACATTTCGTTCACATCGTTTGTACGCTCGACACTCCAGCGATCTAGTAGCTTGAGGTTGCGTTTAATTTCTTCGTTGATTGAAAATATGCGCACATAGTCACCAGGCTTGAAGGTCTCGTTGCGATAGTGTTCGTTCACGTAGGTGCGCACCAGACGGGCGATACGCTGTTTCACCATCTCGACATAGCCTTGTGTGTTGCGCACCAGGTCGATACTACGCTCGTAATACCGACTGACCTGGTTTGCGTTGATGTCGCGCACAATGTAGCCCTGAGTAGTCAGATAGCTCGTGTCATCTGCGCTCAGTTGGTGTTGCTCCTGCAGTTCGCGGGAAGTGATATTGGTGAATCGTTCTCGCATACGATGCAGCAACGTTTCGAGTTCACGCTTAACGAACACGTACATCATCTGCGCGGTCACATTTTTGCGCAGTAACAGCAGCGTGTCATGATATTCTTGGTCGAGTTGGGATTGCACTTCCGGGTAGTCAACCTCAGGCGCGGCACCCCGTATGTCCGCCAGCACCTGAGCAACTGTAAGATTAGCATTGTTGTTAAAGGCATTCTGCTCGGCGTGATTTAGACTGTTGTAGTGCGCGACTGCCAGTCTGTGACGTCGCCGTTGCAGCACCGCCACAGACAGCTGATCACGCAAACGCTTGCACGCCTCGATCACTTGGTATACGTTGCGAATTCGCTCCACCAGATTGATCGAGAGCGCGATCACCCGTCGCAGATTCGGGTAAAATTCTCTGTTGGGTTTCTGCAGCACATCGGTCGGCAGTCGATAAGCGTGTACCAGATTTTTGACTTCTTGCAGAACCTGGGTGCCAGTCTGCGCGTTTTCTCTGGTGTCACCGATGTGTTCATCAAACACACTCTGATAGTACAACGACAGACCGTTGTCGAGTGCCTGGAAGAAATTCATCTCGCACCGCCGCCTGCAACTGTTGCTATTAGTGGTGGTGTGTTTGTTTTATTTGTTTCCTTCTGGTTTGGTACTTATGCTTGTAAAAGACTACATCAGTGGCGGTAGAGCCAACGCAACAAAACCTAAAAAGAGCTACGATCCCGTGTAAACGTGTAAAAATAAACTACTATATAAGAAAGAGAGAGAGAGAGAGAGACTAGTAATGTTTATTCGGAAGAGAAGAGAACAAAAAAAATGTACAAAATTTAGCAGCATTATACAGGCATCGTAAAACTTAACATCTAATCGCGAGCGTCTAACTGAAAGTGGCAGCAGTGACTGCGGCGGCTGCAGCAGCGACAGTATCATCTCGAATATATCCGTAATCATCGTTGCAACAGCTGATCACGTCGTTGTCACCATCATCATCATCACCGCCGCTGTCGCTGCTGCTGTTGCGGTTGTTGCTTGTGTTGTCAACGATAAGTTGTGGCTCCAGCGGATACAATGGTTTAAAGCGCTTACTGAGCTGTGTGTACAACTCATCAACTACAGGCAGTGGTTTCCACATAGCACTGTTGCTGCTGCTGCTGCTGCTGCTAGGTTGCTGTGTTAGCTGATCAGACCGATCAACGGCCGACGTGTCACCATTCTCGCGTAAACGTTTGACAAGCGTACGACCAACCTCGCGATACACGTGAGCGCTTAAATTCGCCTCGACAGGATCACGCTGACAGCGCTTCGACGGCGAAGGTAGATAAAATTTATGTTTTATCGGGGCAAATACGTGAGTCATGGTGCGGGTAGCGCGGTCGTCGTTGTCGTCATTGTCGAACACGCGACACATCACGTGCTTGATGGCCGACACTACAGCGCTGACTTGGCGACTAGCGTTACTGTTCTCGTCCGGTAACAAACGATAATCTGCAGTATCGTTGGTAGTCGCCGTTCTCGTCCTGTCGTTGTTATTGCCGCCACCACCTTCATCCAGATTGGCCAGATCGATGTAGGTGTCGGTGGCCAGATAGGCTCTGTCTGCGCCGTCGATGTTCACGTGCCACGGAAAATTGCGCAGCTCTTGCTCGCTGAGTGCCCGATACAGCTGCTTGTACATGCGATTCTGCAGATAGGTGTAGAAACGCCAGCCACAGCGCTCCCGGTCAGAGCCGGTGCCACGCTGCGCACGCAGTCGATCGCAGCGTTCAATGTTGCTGTCGATAAGGGCCACGGTGTCGATGCGCGAACGAAAGTAACGATACCAGGTGCATTTGCGTAAATTCAGAAAAACGTCGTCGAAGCGCGTCAAATAGTTACGCTGACGGGGACACATCTCATCAATGCTCACGTTGCCAAACAGCGAGCGGTACTCGTCCATAAGGATCCACAGCAGACGCCACTCCTCGACGTTGAGCGGTGATCGGTCCATAACGGCGAACAGAGCGCTCGTTTTGCTGGCCACAGCGTGGTCGGTCGAGGCACGCAGCATATCGTCGTAGCGGGCGATGTCTAGCATACCGCCAATTATGTAGCCGAAACTCGACACAAAGTATGTGTTGGCGCGCACGATCATATGATCGCGCTGGACTTTGAGCGTATGCGAACGCATCGCATCGTTGCGCGTGTCCAATAGCCAATTCATTGATTGTCGCCATTGCTGTTGCTGTTGCTGCTGCTGCTGTTGCTGCTGCTGCTGCTGTTGCTGCTGCTGCTGTTGCTGCTGCTGTTGCTGCTGCTGTTGCTGCTGCTGATTCACATGTGCTGCTGTATCTGACGGCGTTATCCAGACAAAGGGTTTCTCTCGCAACAGATGGGAACAAATTGACGTTTTTTTACAGCATGATGTACCGTCTATGCACAACACGCGAGTTTTCATACGTATGTTCAATTGCAACCGGAAATCTGTTGGATTATTCTTTGTTATTGTAGTCGTCGACAACGTTTCGTTCTTCAACAAAGTCGTCATTGTCACGTGTATGTGTGAGTGTGCGCGGGTGCGGATGTGCACAGGCTTGTGAGTAGTAGTAGTAGTAGTAGTAGAAGTGGCAGACCGGATTCTGCGGATATATGTTTGTGTTGGCGTAAAAAATAATACCTTACACTTCGAAAGAGCCGAATTAGAGTAGCCAACACACAGGCAGGCAACACGTCGTTGACTCTGTACTTACTGTTACCACCACCACCACCACCACCACCATTATCATCATCATCACCTCCCACCCCACCACTACTGTAGCAGCTTTATTACTACCACCACCACCATTTTGACTACTGCCTCTTTTTTTCTCTCTTTCTCAGTCTCTGACTAGAGTGGAAAAGTAACTTGAGAAATAGAATACACATTTAGGTCCCACAAATAAATAGTCAAGTACTTGAAGAAATATGTCAAGAAAAGCTTGAAGAAAGTAGTATTGGGTAGTTGAACCAACCTCCGTGCATCTCTCTATCAGCTGTCTTTTTCTTAGGCATCCCCTCAAAAAAATTACCCTTACCAATAACGTTCAGTCTGATTGTTCCCTTTTTTTTCTTTTTCGTCTGGTTACGGTATGGCTGTTTCACTCACTCATATAGTTAATTTGGAAAATCACATGTACGATTTAGCAGCCAGCCTTCTACTCACCCAGATCTTTATTTCATTGCCGCTGTGTTGTCAGAGCAGTGTCGCTACGGGTACCCATACATAGAATACGCTTTTTGAGGTAGTTTTTTTTTTGTGAAGCCAAAAAAAATCCGCAGACCGGCAACCGCTACGACTACCGGACCTCAGAGAGCCATGGCGTCCTACACGGACATCAATACGGACAATGCGAGAAAGTTTTCGCAGTACTACAACGGGCGTGTACGTCTGTTGCAGCTGCTGCACAAAAAATATCCGTTCATAGCGTCGCATCTGCGTTACACGGTGCGTCCAGCTACTGCCGACGACTACGAGATTCCGCCGTCACTGGTCGACAAGGCGTTCGTCATCGACATCGAGCTAACAAAGAAAGTCTGCACGAAGCTCTCGTGCAACAAGTACTCGGCCACGGGTTTCTGCCAACCCGAGACCAGAGCACACTACGTGTACGTGGGAGACGATCAGCACGACGCCGTCTGTCAGCCGTCGTGCTTTCGCTTCAATCTCGATCCGACGTACAACACGGACGGTTCGCGAGCCGTCGACTTTCCGCAGTTGGCGTACAACAACGATCGCTGCATCATCGTGCCCGACTACATGAGCAACATGTTGGAAAAGTCGTGGTATCGCGAGGACGCGCACTACATCAATCGACTCAACGACATGCCCACCGGCTTTTCGCGCGTGCCTGACAAACAATCGCAATTTGGCTGGGGCTACACATACCGCAATAACAGCACCTACTGCAAGTACTACGATCGTACGCTGACTAGCGACGGCGACTGTTCGTACCAGTGGTGGGAGAAGGGGCTCGACGCGCTGGTCGGTATGTCGCTGATCAACACGATAAAGTCGACTGTGCGTCGCGTGTCCGGCAAACCGCGACCCTTTGATCTGCCGGAGAATCTGAAACCGTTACCTGACAGCCTGGACGACGATCTGGTGTACGAAAAGTGGCGCGGCGACATTGACGCCGCCTTCAAAGTGCCCAGTCTGATGATATTCGACGATCCGCAGCGCCAGGACCGTGTAGCACGCGCAACACGCATCAACGAGGCGACCGCTCAGCGTGCCAAACGCAACGCCGACGATCCGGTACTGGAGGCGGCGGCGGCCGTGGCGGCGGCGACGCACGACAAACACTTTGGTGGCGTGTCATATGCAAAACCAAGCAGCAGCAGCAGCGGCGGCGGCGATGGCGGTGGTGGTGATGGCAACGAAGTGCCGGAGCCGCTGGAACACGCCAAAGAATGGCTGATCAACGCTTTTCAGCGGATAATGGAGCACCTGTGCACGAAGCAGTTTCTGGAGACGTTGACGATCAACGTGGCCTACAGTATCGCCGAACGCAAACTACAAAAAGTACTGGCCACGCTGATGCAGGATCTGTCTAAGATGCTCACCAAGCAGATGGTTCACGTGCTTGCGGCCGCGTTTCCGCTGCGCTGTCTGCAGGCGAGCATTGTGACGGCTTGTCGTTCGACGGCCATCCGCATGGTGGTGCGGCTAGCGTCGCGTGGCGCGCTAGCCCTACTCAAGCTCACATCGATGGCACTGAGCGTGGTCGGCTGGATCATGATCGTCGCCGGCATACTCGACATTATATTCGCACTGTGGGATCCGTACGGCTACAACAACATGTTTCCCAAAGATTTACCGAGTGATCTGATGGCGCGTGGCGAGCGAGCGCTACGCGCCGAATTTGGCGAGCAGTACTGCGAGTACACGTTTGACCTGCTCTGCTCGAAACTGCTTACCAAAGACGAGCTCTTGCAAATCTCGATGGAGAGCATGTTCGACCAGCTTATCTATCTGAACGCGCTTGTGGTGAACAGCGACGGCTCGCTCATCGACAAGGGCGATCCAGTCTTCAGCGACAAACCCAAAGCCGACGCGCTCGAAATATCGACTCGCAGCAACGCGCAACGTTTTCGTTTCTCGGCAGCGCAGTATCGCGCCTACAACGAGGACTACATCAAGCGCGTCGTCAGCAACGGATTGCTGGCCAACGCGCTACACATTACGGCGGCTGGCTCGCTCGTGTCTATCGTTTTCGGGTTGTACGCGTTGGCGCTGCTATGTTTGGTTGTCTGCGTTGTGCTGGCCGCCTGCACACGTCTCTCGCTCGTCGAGAACGTTTCGAAAAAGATTTTCGCCAATCTCGGCGAATTTGGCCGTCGTCTGGTGGACAACGTGTACGAGGACCGGCCAGAGGGCACCGTACGTTCCGCCATACGCCGCAATAATCGCAACATCAAAAACCTCCTCAACTCGACCACGTCATCGCCAATAACGCCGCCGTTGTCGGGTTCGTCGACAACATCATAGCCGAGCTAGCAGTAGAAGTAGCAGTAGTGCACAGAGACACACGTGACGCAGAGTAGTCACAGTCGAGTTGTGTTGTGCGGCAGAGTTGCGTTTAGGTTGGGATTTCTTGTTTTGACATAAATTCATCTTTCCGCTTGCAATTATTTCCACTTTCGGATTTTTTTTGGTTGGGCTTAGTCGTTTTGACAATATTTTACCGTTAGTGTACAATTATTCCCACTTATCGAGTGGGAACAAAAAAAAGTACTTGTCAAAGAAGTTTTACTTTATCGTTTGGCGTCCATTCGATTATTTTAGTACAAGTCATATACAAGTAAATGTGTTAACAATAATCGGATGCTGTAATAATTCCAATTATCAATACCTACCTACTGGTGGTTTTCTTTACAAATTAACCCTATACTTCGCGTTTACAAATTAGTTTCACCGTCTGATGAGTAATTCTTGAAAATTTTCCATCACATTTGCCATACGATTCAATACATAGATAGTTTGATCGTGTTTCCGCATCTGTTCTCTGTGTCGTTCTTGACGTGCTCTTTCGTTATTTCTCATTAGTTGAATTACAGAACGGTTTGAAGGAGTTTCGCCTAAATCTGAATTTGATGTATCCTCAGGACTGCCTTTGAAGTGGATAGAGGACTGGAAATGAGGAGCGGAGGCAGCGAAAGATGAAGTTGGAGGAGGAGAAACGAGGCGAGCTGAAGATGACGGGTTCTGGGTACAGGAGGTTTCGGTATGTTCAGCTTCATCACGAGGAGCTTCCAGCAGAGTAGACTGGTTAGGCGACGTGATGGGACAAGTTGGGTGAGGAAAAGCAGACGTGGACAAAAATGCGATATTTTCACATTTCCTGGCTCCCCGGTTACTTTTAGCTGACAAATCCTCAGCAATTTCGCGACTCTTTCCCAAAAGATGTTCCATTTCGTCGAAATATTTAAAAATTGTCGTCTTTCTTCGTTGTTTGCGTAGACTCTTATTTTCACACAATTTAATCCATCGGTTACGTAATGTTTGGAATTTTCTGTCACACTGCTTATAGTCGAACTTTCCTGCAAACGCCGTTGCGATTTGTTGCCAAACGATTTTCTTGGTTGTGGTGGAAGCAAACTGATCTTGATTATCTTCATACAACCGCAGTAATAACTTTATTTCATTTTCTTTCCAGTTAGCCTGCGTTCTAACTCTAGTTGCAGTTTCTTTGTTGTTTACGCTTGAATTTGCTTCTTCAGTATCCATAACTAAATCGATAGGGTTGTAATATTCGAAATCGTCAATTTTAACTTCTTCCAGCGCTCGCGAGGAAGCTGGATCATCTGAAAAAAAAACCGCAATACACGGTATTATATTATACAGGTTCCAGAGAGTACTTGTTATGGTGAACTAACGACTACATTACCTATTTGAGTAAAAATTTACTTACCTAAGACCGCTGACATATGGAGACTCCTCCGTTCGAAAGAAAGACAACACAACTCGATAGGTATAAAGAGAACTAGCTCGCAGGAGGGGTGCGTAAAAAATAACGCTGCTATATTTACTTACAAAGTTGGCAACGCAAAAAAAACCAACCAGGAACACAACCTAGAGGTGTTAATCTAGTTCCTCCCACAGTACCCTCTCTTTTTTTTGCTGCTATTTTCCCTTTTTTTTTGCTTTCACTCTTTCTTTGTTAACTCTTCAGTTTTGGGTCACGGGGGGTGGGTGGGTGGGTAGGCGGATGTGATGTATTTGTATTTCTTGTTAACACTGTGAATATTTCGCGCAGACGTGTGTTCTACTCTCCAGATGTACGATAGTGTGTGTATATAAATAGACCCTGTGTATTGGTTGATATCGTTTGAGTCACGTTGCTATTCTTTGCGACGTCATCGTACACCAGACATCGCGAAAAAAATCTCCATCAAGCAGAAGCACATGTGTATGTGCGTGCTCGTGTGTGCATGGGTGTGTGTGGGTGTGTGTCTGTTTGGTAGTGCTGTTTGGTTGTACTTTTTATGCACAGTAGACGGTTCTGCGTCGAGGTAACAGCGGCAATAACATGAACAGACGCGACAAGACTGAGACACCGGTTAAGCTGCTCAACGACAATGAAGGCGGCGACGATGACGATGACACTGAACATCGATTTTTCACGAGCACTCGCTTATTTAGTCGCGGAACTAGCTACGGTAATGACGTCAAAACGTTGCCGTTTTTGCCCAAAGGTAAGTTTGATTTAGCGCGGCGACAGTATGTGTTTTTTTTCAATTTGAACTTTTTTGTTATTCGCTCTTGTTTTTTTTTGCAGGAGGCAAACACCCTGCCGCTTTACAATCTAGCAGTAAGATGAGCACAGCTCTCGAATTGTCCGTGGCACACACACAACAGCAATCGCAGCAGCAACGTTTTCTGACAAACAAGACTACAACCGCGACAAGTCTCATTGCTGCGAATCAGCAACAGCAGGAGCAGCAGTGGCGATTGCCAAAAAGGGAAACAAGCAACGCTAACGACACCAAGGACACGCAATTTTTACGCATACGATGGACGGATGTCCTGTTGCGTAAAAACATCAAAAATTGGCGCGCGCTCGAGTCTTACCACGAGTTTGTGTCACGTCACCTGAAGGAGTATGACACCATGACTGGCGAGGTTGTGTCTCTGCCTGTGGGCTTCAAACTCGGCGGATCAGGAGGTAGTGCCGCGGCCGCGAATAACAAAGAAGATTACGATGAGTTTAGCGCCGACGTGGGCTACGGCGAACGTAATTATTACACATACGAGCGTCTCAACGAGAAGCAACGACGTATTTACCAAGCTATCATGCGCATGAACGAATCGTACGATCCAAACAAAGAAGAAGAAGAAGATTATGATAACGAAGACAAAGGCGACTGTAAAAAAGGCTCTGCAGCAGCACTAGCAACAGATGCGGCGGGAAACGCGAATAACAATTACGACAACAACGACGACTACGATCCCAGCTACATGGGCGACGTGGTACTGATACAGGCGCCACCAGGCACCGGCAAGACTCACGTAATGCTGACGACAGCGCATCAGCTGATGATGCGCGACAAAAACCTGCCGTACGTGATCATCTTCAAGAATGGTTTGATTTATCGGTATCGTTACTGCGCGGCCGGTTTCAGCGTGGCCAAGTTCTGCATGTACGCGTTTGGTCTACGCTCGCTCGAGACGTTCAAGGGTGTGGAACGCGTGATCAATCGACTCGACAGCGTCGAGTGCATAATCAATAATGTGCTGCAGCTGACGCGTCAGTTTAAGCCGTACGACAGTTCGCGCAACACTCTGTTCGAGGTGCGTGGCAACGTGTTGCTGTTCGACGAGTACACCGTCATCACGAAGATCATACTGTTGGCGGTGCTGTTTGCCGGCAAACTGCACAATCTGAAGTATGTGTTTTGCGGCGATCGCAATCAACTGGGCTGCATTCGCTCGTCCATGCACACGCACAGCACGTCGTCGTACGACATTATCAGCTCGTTTACGAACAACGTGTTTTCTCTGGACACGTGCGTGCGCTGCGTCGACGACGACTACAACGGCAAAATATCGCTGATTGGCCGTATGGCGAGCGACGAACTGCTGGGCGATCGTGGCAACGCCATTGTCGCCGCGCTCTTTTTGCCGCACATGTTGCGCTCGATTGATCGCTACGACACCATCATTATGCGCAACCATCGCGCACTCTCGCATACCATCTACATAGAGTCGCTGAAACAAATGGCGCGCAACAACACCCCCGACTACGCTGTATCGTTCTGGATACTGGAGAAACGCATGAACGAGGTAAAGGGCCAACTCTCGCACGACAATTGCTACATACCGAATCCAGTCTTTCGATTTTATAGCGCCCTGAAAGCGGCCGAAGACCTCAAGAGCGACGCAAGCGCCGAGCAACGAGCGGCTGTTCAGTGTGCGCTGCAGCGTGACGTGCCAGGCAAGCATCTGCCCTTTCTGGTGCTCAACGTCGGCGGCATCTACTACTACGAGACTATGAGCGATTCTAGTCTTTGCGTGCTGCGCGAAATACGCTTTAAGCAAGGTACCGGCGAACCGGAACGCATCACCGTCGACCTTGTGGACGAAAATCTGCAGCCGCGCAACATCAGCAAATTGCTGTATCGTCACACGCCCTGCAACAATGTAATGTTTTCGCAGCATCTCAACTATCTGACCAACGACGGCTGCGACGAAAAACCCGGCGCCGGTATTCTCATCAATTTTCCGATTTATCCCAAATTCATCATGACTACGTACATGAGCCAGGGCTGTACGATCAGTACACGCGTCTCGTTCAACACTGTCGACTGCAGTTATAAGTGTCTGTACGTGATGATGTCACGGGTACGCTCGCCCGACAACATCAACGCGGTCAGCGTGCCCAATCATTTTTCGCATCTCGTTTCGGTGTTGATGAATTTTGATGTGACGCGCTACAACAACGTGTTACCCGTGTCCGAAATAGAGGATAAACTGTTGAACGGCGTCTACGTCATGTATCAGTTTTGCCACCAGGATTTGAGTAAGACGCGCGCGCTAAACTACGCTATACAACAAATTCTCGACACGCAAAAACCGCAAAACGAACGATACAAAATGCTTCAGCAACTGCGAGCACAAATAGCCGGCTCAGAGCTACGGCGCATCAACATCAGCCCGATAACGGCGACTTCCTCAGGTCGTGGCATTGATAACCATAATCCTGTACTGTATCAGAACACCATGAACTTTATGCTATGCTATAAGACGGTGATGATGGGTCTGGTGCAGCTAACGCAGTACGAGGCGACCGTATGGTTGCGCGCCTTTCTGCAACGTATCGAAATTTCGTCGCGGTTTTCGCACACGCTGTTTAGCACGCGCGACGAATACAATACCACGTCGCTGCGATTCGAGCATCTGTTCGAGTCGGACAGCGACTACAAGCTACTGACCGGCATCAATATCGTGCCGCTGTCTCGGCAGCAGCAGCAGCAGCAGCAGCAGACAGAGAACCGTTGGAACAGTAGCTCAGCGAGAACGACGAAAGCGCCATTGCCGTCGCCCGTAGCTATGCTATTCTGCCAGCACGTGCGACGTATCACTACGGAGTACTGGCGACGGCACGGCAGCTCGATCACCGGCCACAAGAACACAAACACAGTCGACGATGACAACGATGATGTTGACGACTACACGACAGAGGGCATTTCGTTGGACACGTTGCGCGCCGAATCAGACGACTATGACAACGCGACGTGTAAGCAGCAACAAAAAAACGTCCAGTTTGCATCCAGCAGCATAGCGAGCGAACAAGTCCACGCCAAACTACAGACTAGTTGCGGTGGCAGCAGCAAAGGAGCCGCGAATAGTAAAGGTAAACGTAAGAATAGAAACGCTGGTAACGAGACCAAAAACACGGCACAAGCAAAGCGTCAAAAACAAGAAGAATACTTGGCAGCTGAAGAGGCATTTTTACGCTGCGAAACACTCGCCAATTTACTCGTAGCTCGATTAAATTTAAGTTTACTCCTGTAAAACAAATCGTAAATATCGTGTACATATGTGTAGAAACAAATATAAAAAAATACCTAATAAATTTTACAAGTATTCGATTCCGAGATACCACACCAACATAGTTATCGTTATTATTCTCTTGACACGCACGACTGCTGATTTGATTATTAGAAAAGGTAACCACGTACCGTTAACACATGCATACATGAGATGCGAAAAAAAAACCGACAAATGGGCAGAACCGAGTAGAAATTCTCACTTATCTCCTCTTTTGGACCCCCGTTGCGTGATGAACGACCTTTTTTTTTGACTACCTGTTGCTCATTAAACGATTCTTTTTCACCCCCCCACCATTGCGCGACTGGAGCAGACAAGAGCAGAAAAAAAAGCGCAGAAAAAAGCAGAAATTCGCAGCAGAAAGGAGCAGAATTTGTCTGGTTTTTTATGTAGGTACATAAACATATATACACACACACACATACACACACACACATACATATATACCAATTTTCTCGTTGGTGCGATACATCTTATGCACACAAAAACAAAGTACTGAAGGAGAACACGTGGCCTTGTATTGGTTTTAGTGGAAGAATGGGGCGGAAGGGTGATAGTAGCAAGAACTTTGTAAGTTTCTCGTTGGCGCGATACACCCTGTGTACACGAAAACAAAGTATCGAAGGAAAACACATGACCTTGTATTGGTTACTGGAAGAAGTGGCGTAGTATTGGTGTAATGATAATGAAGGGAGGGGTGATGGTAGCAAGAACTTCGTTGTAGCGACGGCAGCGCACAAAATACATTGTCATCTATATCAGACTACCGGCGAGTTTTGGTGTTCGTTTTTTTTTCAATTCATTCTCATATTTGTACGTGACGTCTCGTTGTTTGTGTTCTCCTAACTACAGCTACTATTATTTTTTACATTTACACATTAGCCGTGCGTGTTTTGCTAGTCGAGTGCGATTATATGGTATAGGTATATACATACGTATGTAGGATACGAACAGCAACACGTAAAAAAATGACAGACTGGGAAGGTAAATATTAACGTTGATATTTTAACTGTGATAAACATCGACATTTTTTTCTCAGAATGATATATCGAAATTTTTAAACAAAAAAAGCTTCGGCAGTTTAAGGGTTAATAATCGATTTTTTTTCCTTCTCCCTTTACAGTTGGTAACAGTAACGCAGTTGCAACTACGGCAGCAGCAGTAGTTACCACCGCCGCAAATTTCACCAGCCCTGTTGTAGCGCCAAACTTAACTACACTTCTGCTGACAACAATGACGACGATTATGACTATCCGCGGAGCAAACGCTAACAAGAACAGCAGCCGTAGACACAACAAACATGTCGCCGCCGCCGCCGCCACCACCACTACCGAAGATCTCTGGGCCATGCTTGTGCGCAACGGCTTCAATCATCGTTCGTCGGTCATCGTTCACGAAGAAAACAACGCGCATTCCAGCACAACCGAAGAGAATACTGCAACCACGACGATGTCTGCTGATGCCGCCGCCGCTGCAAGGTTTGACGATACATTTGACGGAATCGCATCTGTCCTGGACACGGTCACACTAATGCCGACAGACATCATCGACAGCGATAGCGGTGGTGACGGTGATGATGATGACGACGACTATGCCAACGACACCAATAACAACAGTGACAAGTGCCAGCGAGTAAAAAGTTATTATATATACGTTGGCTCGGTTTTGTTTGTCGGCAGCCTGATCATCGGCGTGATTTACATTCGGCGGTGTGGTTGCGGCAGCTGCTGCGTTACTGCGCGACAACCGCCGCGTTTCGAGTACAACTGCGGTACTGTTTTGCCGGTAACACGTGCTACTCGCAGCCGCAATGACAACGAGCAGCCGAGAACTTTGCGCGATTCATTTTTCGCCTTCTGCGCCGCGCATTTCGGCGTAGCTTCGTCACGACTGGGAAACTTCGACGATAACAACGATGCGGAGTCATCAAAGTTTCGCACCCGCCGGCACGGCAAGTACGCCAAACGAGACGCCAACATATGGACAGAAATAGAATTGCGTGCGCAGCACGAAAACGACATTAACGACGCTATTGTCGGCTTTGAAAACCGTCATCACATCGTGCTGCCGTCAGCAAAAACGCAGCAGCAGCAGCAGCAGCAGCAGCAAAGTTGCAAAAATGAGGAGCCATTTTATCATGAAGTGTACGAAGAGTACTCGAGACCGCAACTCTCGACACCATCCGAATATATTTACGAAATCATGCAACCCATAGCGGCGGTAACCGAGACTGCTACGGCGAAAACGTCTATCGACCACCAGCAGCAGCAAAGTTGCGAAAACGAGCCTATTTACGACCACCAGCAGCAGCAAAGTTGCGAAAACGAGCCTATTTATCACGAAGTGTACGAAGATTTACGGAGGCCGCAAATCTCGATTTACAAAACTACGCAGTCTGTAGCGGCGGTAACTGAGACTACGACTACGACGACGATGACAATGACGTCCACCGTCCCCAGTACCAACACGTCGAACATTTACAACCCGATGCAACCAGTGCCTTGCTGTTGCCGCAGCGTAATGTCGCTGAACAGAGTATCGTCGTTTCGGCAGCAGGAGATGCCGATCGCTCGTCACGCATTTCAACTCAGCGATAGCGTGACAACGGCGAGCAGTGCCAATTCTGTCATTATTGGCGATAGCAGCGGTGGTGGCACCGGCAGCAGCATATCGCTAGCCGATCAGTTACGTGATGCACTGGTGAAGCGTGGCATCAGGGTGCAACAACCATCGATGATGCCATTTGCGTCAAATTACAACGAATCGCAGTCTGCAGCGCAACACGTTATTCGATTTAGCGACGAGTACGCCGTCATCGTCGACAACACCACCAACAACACTGAAGACAACTACCACTACAACGACCTCGTCGGTAACAATAACGCCATCTACATGCCGATGACACGGTTTCAAAACTTAGACACCGCTAGTTGAAAACATAAGCGGATGCAGTTGCAGAATCTCATCAATTTAGCAATCTCATTACAAACAAAAATTGAGAAAAGTTGCAAAATATATCGAAATTGAAAAAGATAACAAATTTTCTAAAAAAAAAATTTGAGTGTGCATGAGATTTTTATACGCGTGATCTTTTTTTTGCTTGCGCGCACACGAGAGGATGTACATGAATATGTGCGTGCGTGTGTGTGTACATGGAGATATGTGTGCGTGCACGTACCAGAGAATATGTGCCCCCCGTCTTGTGCACACACAAAAACCAACAGCTGAACTACGTAAAGTGGACCAGGAGGAGTGCAAGAAATACGAGCGTATAATCAGACTAATTTATTTTTTTTACCCCCAAAAAAATGTTTTGTTTTGTGAAAAAAGCCATATTTTTTTGAAATTTTTTTTTACCAAAAAAAAACCTATACCTATTTGTGATAAAACTTTACCTGTACAGAGTATAAAATATTTATTGTAAATTTTCTTGAATTTTTCTACCTTTACGACTAAATGCTACACAGTAAGAGAGATATGTTATAGTGGTTTTCTTTGAGTAAATTTAAGACATCGGTTTAAAACCATATTAATTTGGTTAATCCGCACCAGTAAAATGTTCAAATAAAATAATGATATTTCTGAGAGTTTATTGATTCGCTTGTGTTTTTTAACCAATCTGTATTGGGCACACATTCGTCGATAGTGTAATCGTGCGCCGGCACTTTGACCAGACGGAAGGTACGATCGAGCGCAGACAGTATGTTGTTGTTGCCAGGGCCGTAAGGAATACTACCGCCAACAACGGCGCTCGGTCCAAGCAACAGCGGCGATGACAACGATAAAGCACCGACATCCAACGCGTTATTGTTGCTGTTGCTGCTGCTGCCGCCGCCGCCGCTATTGAGTAACGCTTGTCGCCAATACTGCGACGAAGACGCCTTGTTAGTCGGTGCGGTTCTGCCACCTTGGCCGCTGCTGCTAACGCCAGTTGCTAGCAGTTGAGACTGCCGTCGCTGCGATTCACCACTGTTGTTGCCGTTGCCACCGCCGCCACTACCACTGTTGAACGCGTAGAATAAGTTGAAATCGGCATTCGCCGATACGCCGCTGCCGCTCATCATAGGTGCGCTGGTAGTGTTGGCGGTGGCTAGCGAGGGAAAAAGCAACGACTGCTGTTCGCGCAATCGATTCGTCGTTGCATCTGTGCTGGCGGCCAGAGCATCGTATGAGTCGCGCAACAGCTGCTCGTCATTACGCTCGAGTCGTTCGACAAAGTCCAGATTAGACGCGTTGGTAGTCTCAACGAGGGACGCATCGATACGCGGTGTTAGTCTACTGCCGCCGGGAATACTGTTGCCGCTAACGACGCCGCTGCCGCCGACGCCGTTGTTGTTTAAGCTGATTCCACCTGAGCTGCTGCTGCTGTCCCGACTGTTAAACAGCGAATCGTACACCGAGACTCGTTTGTGAGTGTAGCGCGGATGCAGCTCGTAGTAGACAAAACACCAACTACCGGCGAAGACGCCGAGCAGTATGATGCCTCGATCGTAGCGCCACCAAGTGCCGCGACCGCACAGCGTGTAGTTGAACATGTCGCGTTTGCGGCGCGGTTCGAAAGTGATGCGATCCAGCGAAAAGAGCCACTCGTTGTCGAACTCGCCGATGCTCAGTCGCTCGAGCGCCATGTGCTCGTACACCGGACAGACGTCTTTGTCGGCAAACGAGTCGGACACGTCACAACGTGTAATCAGCACGTCGTTGTCGCTGCTTGTGTGCACCGTAAACAGACGGGCTGTCCCAGACAGATTCTCGACAAAGTCGTCACGCAGACGCAGACACATAACAAACACGGATTTGTAGTCACGATCGGGCGCATAGTCACTTTTGTTGTTGATTTTGCCGCGTGTTATGACGTTGGTCTGTTGAAAGACGCGCTTGTACACGTCGTTGTAGCGGTCAATTTCGATGGTGTCGATCACCGTAGTGTCTCGACGATCCATCGGATTGGCTTGGGCATTACGCGCGCTCGTCACCTCCGCCTCACCGTGAAGTCTCACCCGACCATCGTTTCGGGCACCTTGGCCGCCCAGCAAATGCTTCACCAGCAACAAGTTGGAATAGTTTAACGACATAAACACAGACATATTCGCGTGTATATTATTTATTTATTTGGGTTTTTTACGTGCACATTAACGACATAAACACAGACATATTCGCGTGTATATTATTTATTTGGGTTTTTTTACATGCACAGAAGAAATTTACAAATACTACAAGTATACGATACCCTACTAAGGCAAAAGAAAAAGAGAATAAAATTACGCCTATAGATAATGATATTTGAGAATAAACAACTGCGTAACACAACGTGTACATACGGCAGTAGCAGCAGCAGCGGCGACGGCGGCATACTATCGTATTTTGTCAAGCGGCCACCTAAAGTACTATTCACATGGTTGAGCGGCATCGTCATCTTTTACTGATGTTTTGTTAGTGTCAGCGTTTGTTGTGTCGGCAATTGTGTCGGCGATATTGTCTTCGATGGTGCCCACAGGTGTGCTACTCTCTAGAGTCGCAGACAGTATTTTCTCGGTTAGCATTTTCCTCTTTCGTTTGGCCGGTGTACAGAGAAAACTACCGTCATCACAGACGTTATTATCAGTGTTTCGCTTCGCGGGCTGGCTTGCCGGCGTTATCTGCGACGACGACGTTGTTGACACCTCATCGCCAGACCCGTGTTTACCAGCTATCCTCTTGTCGTCATTCCCATTTTCATCGTTGGTGTCGTTGTTGTTGTCGACAACATTGTTGTTATCTTTGCTATTGGCTTCTTTGTCAATGTTTTTATCGTTGTCATCATCACCATCATCATTATTATCTTTGCCATCGTCTTCATTACTATCGGCATCGTAGCCGGTGTCCTCATCGTCATCGTCATCGTCATCGTCATCATCGTCATCGTCATCGGAGCTATCATCGCTGTTGTCTTTGTCATCATCGAGGCCTTCCTTGATGTTGTCTTTGTCATTGTTGTCGTTGGTGTTACCGTTGTTGTTGTCTATATCCATTGGCTGGGGTGGGTGAGACTCTGCTCCGCTGCTATTCATTGCCGCCGCTTCTTTATCAGGTGTAGCGATTAACGATACGTTCTCATTGTCGGTGCGTTTAGCCATAGTGTCTTCCGTGCTTGGTTCACCACTATTGTCTGCGCTGCTCGTTTTATTATCGCTGTTGTTGCTGCTGGTGGTAGTGGTAGTGGTAGGGGTAGTAGTGGTGGTGGTGGTAGTAGTGGTGGAAGTAGAAGCTGTACTATCTTTCGATGGTGACTGCTGCGAAGTGTGCTGCTGCTGCTCCTGCTGCTGTTGCTGCTGCTCCTGCTGCTGCTCCTGCTGCTGTTGTTGCTGCTCCTGCTGCCGTTGCTCCTGCTGCTGTTGTTGCTGCTCCTGCTGCCGTTGCTGCTGCTCTTCACTATTTATATAAGCGTTGATGGCGGCCATGCAGGCGTAGAGTCTAGCGCTCTTGGTACGCTTCTGGCGTATGTTGAACAACTGCTCCTCGCAGGTACGCGTATCTTTCTGATGGGCCTGCAGTATTTTAACGAGTTTGTCGAAAAACGGGCTCTCGGTGAGCGCGCACTCGTAGTCGGCCAGCAGTCGCAAATTCAGATCGGCGTATTGCGAACGAATGCGCTTGAAGTACATCACCTCGTGACAGTCCATGACCAGTGCCGTGATGAAATGGGATATCTTGCGCATATTCTCGTTCAGCTCCTTGTAGTGGCGCAAATTAGCGAAGCCGCCATTGACGACGACATGCGTCGAATTCAGCGTGTCTTGCGCACTATACAGCACGGTGCGCTTCAACAGAAACGAGACACAGTGCGTGTTGTTCGTATAAACTGAGTCTTTGTGCACGTACGGCGGCAAAAATACCGAGCCGTCGCTCGCAAAAAAACCAGGCATAGCGAACAGTTGTTCGGCAAACCAGTTACGTCGTCGGGGCGAAAAAAAAATATTCTGCCGCTCGAAGAGTATATCGGCTCCGGTCGGCACAGCGCGTTCCTTGGACGCGTCAAACAGCGGCGCCAACAGCAGCATTTTGTCGTTGTCGTTGCGGTGTAGTTTGTCGAACATGACCTTGGCTTTCAGATTGTAAACCCCGCAGCCAAAATTGTTGGCATTTTTCGGCTTAACGATTACAGTATTGTCGGCCGGATCAACCATACGCATGAACGACAGCGACTCTTGCTCGTACCGGAACGAGTGAAAGAACACGGTAACCGTGCAGGCTACACCCAGTGGATTGTACAAAATGAGAAAATACACGTTCTTGTCACTTTGGTCGATGAGCACGGGCAGCGGAACCACACTAGGCTCGTCGCAGAAAAAGCGCGGCATCAGTAAAACCGGATCCTGTCCCATGGACTTTTTTGACGACACCAGTGTGTTGTTCATTAGCTTGTACTTGACGGTGGCCGTCACGTCGATAATGTAGCCGCTATTTAGGCGCTGCATGCTGTTCGCGGCGCAGCTTGGCACCTTGAACTTGAGTGACGGTGGCAGCAACGCTGGCTTTCCCTGCTGCGTGACAATACGATGTGGTATGTACTCGACGTTTGGCTGTTCGCTGCCTTTCACAAACGTCACAATTGAGCGTTGCTTGTAGTCCTTGGGAATTTTCAGCGCCTCGTTGATTACCTTGTTGACAGCGTCTTGTGAAAAATGCGCGATAGTCGGCGAATCGGTGGTCATGTCGAGCTTCAGCTCCCGGCTCTCGGCGTACGGCGTCGCGGCGATAAAATGACGCTGAAAATCGGCATACGACTTACCGAGGTAACGATAGGCGTTGACGTTGGTAGGCTCACGGTCCTCGAGTAGGTCGCAGAGTCGCGAGCGCGTTGAATCGCCAAACACAAGACGGGATTCCATTACTTTTTTTTCACAAATAATGCAAGTGTCGCCCACGCAGCAACGTCGACAACTTCTTCGATACAACTTCTCCGGTGAAGATGTGTACAACGCGTGGGGCGCACAAAGATAAAACCGCTACAACTGCTTCTACACGAAGTACTGTACTGTCGACGAACAGATCTCTTCGCTATGTTTTTATACAACGTTCCCTTTCCTGCCCCCCCCACTCTTCACAACTGCATACGTGCACAGAGTTGATGGAGAGGGGGGGGAGAGAAGAACGAAAACAACCTTGAACGACAGCCAGCTGAAAGGACAATCTTGAACACAGCGGCGGGAGAGGGAGCGTAGCAGTTATCGAACAAGACCTTGAACGGTAGTTGTAGTGTGCAGTTGTTAAAAAAAAGACATTATCCCACTTTAACATATTTACACATGCGCATACACACATCCATCCATGCACACATACATATATACATACGTGCATACACCCATACATATATACATATATACAGTCATACATACATACATACATACATACATACATACATACATACATACATACATACATACATACATACATACATACATACATACATACATACATACATACATACATACATACATACATACATACATACATACATACATACATACATACATACATACATACATACATACATACATACATACATACTTACATACATATGTACATACATATGTACATACATACATATATACATACACACATACACACATACGTACATACATACATAATTCTGTTAGGGCAAGCGTTTTTTTCCTATAACCCAATCGCAACGCATTGTTACTTGTTATGTGTCCTCATCGTTCTTGTTCTCAGTCTTGCCGTTGTCATTAGCGGAATTATTATCATTGTTCTAAGGTCGCTATACGGCCTTGTATCAGCAAGCTGCTGCTACGGTGGGTATGCACGCATGGGTGGTATTTTTACCGCTGCAGTTTTGGTACACATATAGTGTTATCAAACACGTTTCGGTTTCGAATCCCCCTGGAGGATACTTTTTTTGAACAAAGCTACCTTCAAAGTCATTATATGTTAACCTTGTACTTCGCGCGAACGAAGTTAAAGTTACGATGAAACGAACGAATCGTCGTTCGTTTCATCTGACAAACGAACACGCTCGCTCGCTGATTGCTTCGGTAGTTTGTAATTAACGAGTCCCAACGCTATTCGGACGATGTTCTTGGCCGTGTCTACATTGACAGACGTGCAATACACAAGGACTCCATGTAGCCTTGTATTTATTAACAACAACGTGGACAAGACACTTTGAAGTTGACTTGACCAACAAGCAAGAAGCAGAGATACAATGTAGCCTTGTACTTACTAATGACAAGGGCGACAAGACACACGGTAGCTTCCTTGACAGACGTGCAAGAAGCAGCCACAAATAGTGGAAAAACATATTCCATTAATAGGGACACTTCGACGACGTCCTGTTCGATTCGAGCACGCAACTCTGGCAAGACGCAGAATTTTCGAAGACCGCGTTTTATCGTGAACGAATCGAACGACTCGTCGGCATCGTCCCAATTGTTGCCGTCTGAATTCTTCAAAAATCTTATTCTATGCGGCAAAATAGGTTTCGTGCACTTGGCGGAAGAGGCGCGAGAGTGGTTGTTTCGCCGCCGCAAGTCTGACAGCGAGGGGTCATTTTTTTTTACAAAAAAAACCACATCTGTTCTCGGTGAGTATTAGCGAACGTTTATGGTGTTGGTAAAATGAAGGTGTGTTTCGTTCACGAATCGATGTCATGGTAGTGTATGTTGCGAAGTAAAGGGATAAAAAATTAGGAGTTGGTATGCTTAGGTTAGGTTGGAGTGATTTTTTCTTTTTCAGTAAGAGCCGAAGACGCGTAACTCTGCACGAGCCAAAGATGGCAAGTGACTCTGCACGAGCCAAAGACGAGTGAATCTGCAAGCCAATGATGGCGAGTAAATCTGCAAGTCAAAGATGGTGGGTGAATCCGCAAGCCGAAGACGGCTAGTGATTCCGCAAGCCGAAAAGAGTAAAGAGACATCGAAAATGTGGCACAAGCCGAGGCGAGTGACTCCAGCACCGAAAGATGTATGTGATTTTGCAACCAAGTGGTTTTGTACACTTGAGATCCACCGGTAAGTGCTTTGATTGGCCGAGATTTACAGTCGCTAACGCTCAGTGTGTGCGATGGGTGATGGCTGAGACGAGAATGATGACGTACGAATTTTGGGCGACTTACTGTGAGCTAGCACAAAAAACTTGATGCGTTCAACGATCTGGACAGTCTGCTTGATGTTGGGAAACAGCGGAAACGTGTGCGGCAGACTGTCTTTGGCTGAAAAGATCAGCGATTCGCATTTCTGACTGGCCACAAACTTGATGGATTGGCGCGCCAGGAATTCGCTCTCCGAGCTGACGACGAGTATGGGCAGTCGGGGCGACAGATCGTAGCACGAGTAGTACCGGGTGCCAGCGCTGCCGCGCATCAAGTAGGCGTAAAATAGCCCCTCGAGAAAGGCGTTATCGAAGCACGTACTGAGCAGTCCGCACAGAGACACAAAGCAGCGAAAACCATAGGAAGCCGTGTCGTCGGGCAGACGTATACGCATTTTCTCGTCGAGTGCCGTATTCTGCTCGCAAGTCTGCATGGCGCCGCAGATGAGCGAGCCGGCAGACATACCGACCCCAAATAGTTGTGTGTACGGTTTGAGCGTGCGACAGTGTCGGATAACCTTGTACGTGTGCGTTATACTGTTCTGTATGCTGTAGCGAAAGCGTACACCGTAGTCGAAGACTACGATGTCGTAGGTGCTGGCTGGCAGCGCGTCATTGAGACTGTTTAGCAGACCGTAAGTGGTGGCGATTGACGTGACGAGAAATGCGCCACCCTGCACAAACACCACCAGATTATCGCAGTTAGGATCGCCGTTGTCGTAGATGGTCGTGCGAAAACCGTCCACTTGGCAATTGACGATTTTGCTGTTTTTTGCGCTCGCCTTGGCTACGGGCTCGTACTTGGGTATGTGAATGAGATTACCGAGCACGTACTTGAGCGGTATCGGATTGATCAGCAGATACAAAATACAAACCACCAACAGCACATCGAGAATCAGATAAAAGTTAAACATAATGCGTCATTATCAGACTCTGGACAAAGTCGCCTCGCCTCGGCGTCAGTATTGGCGCGACAGCAGCCGAAACGGCGGCTACAGCGGTTGAGATATGTTGATTAGTCGAATTGGCGGTCGCCGCAATCACAAATTCCAGCTTAGCGTTGATGTGTTTGCCGTCCAACGTTATGTATACTATATTTCGATCGTCGATGTCGGTAAAAGCGCGTAAATTGAAGTTTTCCACGTAGATACGCGTCTTGAAGACGGGCAGCGGGCCAATTGCCGTGTACGGCCAGCACAGATCTTCGAATATACGCATCTTCAGGGGAAACGAAGCGTCGCCGGCGCTATCACGCCAAGTCACACCGACGCTCATACGAGTGTTGTCAACCAGTGGTCGCGACGGGCGCTGCTTCCACTGTCGGTACACCAGACGCGGAAACAGCAGTATGTTACGCGCGTACTCGAGGTTAGCGCATCGCTGCTGGTTGCTATCATCGATACTACTGCTGCCGCCGCGTCGCTGTGTATAGTTTGCACACAGTAGACGCGTTCGATGATTCTGCACGTACGACATGCCGTACGGATAGAACACCTTGTTTGTTGCAGTCACAGACGCCACTGCTGCTGCCGACGATGGACGACTAGTAGTCGCAACTTTGTCAACTTTGGCAGCAATGGTAACGGCTTGTTGACCTTCGTTGCCGTTTGACTGCTCGTCACTGGTCTTTGTGTCCGTAGCAGCCTTATCGGCGACGGTTGTTGCACCAAATAAGTTGTTACTGTTTGAAAGTTCGTCACTAGTCTTTGTGTCGCTAGCAGCAGCAGCAGCAGCAATGGTCATATCATCGGCGACCTTAGGTATACTTAATACTTTTTCACCGTTCAACAACTCTGCATTAATGTTTGTGTTGCTAGCAGCAGCAGCAGCAGCAGCAGCAGCAGCAGAAGCCGCAGCCGCGTTGGTGACGGTAGGTGCACCGAATTCTTTGTTACCGTTTGACAGCTCGTCGTTAATGTTTGTGTCGTTAGCAGCAAGAGCAGCAGCAGCAGTAGTAGCAGCAGCAGCAGCAGCGACCACGTCAGCGATGGTAAGCTCGCCAGATACACGATTATAGTTTACCACGTTGCTCATCGTAAGATGACACTTTCTGATACTACAACACACCTGTAGACAAACGCGAGAGTAGAGACACTGGGACACTAGTTGCGTACACAAGGGATGATGGAGGTGGAGACTAGTAGATGAGTGTAGGGAGCGGTGACTAGTGGTGGGATTGTGTGGTGAGCAGCAGAAGGAGGAGTACCGAATAGCATAGCATATAGCATAGCATAGTCGTGCAGTGAACCTTACAACTTGCCTGTTTGCGCGAAATTGTGCACGTGTGTATACGCATATACAAACTTATGGCTTCGTCATCTGAATTGCACGCATATGTGAACTTCTATATAAATCGTAAAATCGCGTCATTGTTATCGGCAATGTTATCTACGCCATCCCCATCACCACTGTCACCATTACCACCCTCATCAGTGCTTTCGCGAACATGCAAAGACAGACGCATGGAGTCAACGGTAGATCTGTACCAGCGAGTCTACAACAAGAAGAAAAGTAAAGCTTCGTTGTTTTTTTTAAAATCATGTTTTCTCTTTTTTTCCCCATACAACGTTTAATACCTATGCTATGTTTACACGATTGTAGCTCGAATGATTGTCGAAGAAGAAGAAGAGGAAGAGGAAGGAGATACTGATGACAACAACGACAAATACTGTGAAAGCAAAGACGAACAAAAAAATTGCAATAGCAGTCGTAGTAGTAGCGTCAGCGAAACTGATTCATGCGTACGAAAGAGAAAACCAGTAAGTGACAACGATGGAGGCTCGAAAAAAGTAAAACGCAGCAACAGAACCGATGATACCGTAATCGGTGACAAGGACGATTATGACGGAGGTGATGACGAAGACGTTGACAAAAACAAAAACAAGAACAAGTACGACACCGGCGGCAAAATGCAAGTTATAACCATTTACGACAGCGAAAACAATGGTAACAGCGGTGTTGGCACCACCAGCAGCGGTAATGGCGGCAGTGGCAGTGGCGGTAGCAGTGGCGGCATTGGTACTACCAAAGTGATGGCGGCGGTGGAAACGTTAACAAAGAAACGCTTGTCGTCGATGTATCGCGATGCGCAACTCGGCGAGAATGAGCTGAAGAACTGCCTCGACCAACAAAGTATACGTTTTGACTTTATGGACGAGGTGGTGCGTTTGCGTCGCCGCTATTTTCTCGACTTTGATCCGTACGTCTGGATGTCACGTCTGGTGAGCGCGTATTCGGCGGACACGTATAAACGCGCCGAGCACAATGCTCAAAGTCAACCGGTCGTCTACATCGACTACTTGTGCCTCGGCAACCTGATACAACGGCTGGCTCTCTGTTCGCATTCGCAGTTCCATCTTTGCCTGCTGCACAACGACGCCTCGTTCATGCACGCACTTTTTGCCTATGTGGCCAGTGGTAATTATCGCAGCGCGGAGGCTCAACGAGCGCATTTTTTTTTTCGACTCTTCGCTACGTACATCGATACGTTCGACGCGTCCAACTACAACGGTTACGCGTGCAACACCGACTGCGCTTCATCATCAGCAACAGCAACAGTAACAGCCCCTATACGCGCCTTATACACGCATCCGCGTAATAATTTTCTTTTTGTCTGCCCAACACTGTACAAAGTATTGCGCCAGCTACGCGAACAACATGCGACGGCGGCAGTGGGTACTGCGACGACACTCGACAGCGTGTCCCTGCCGTCGAGACTGTATAATCGCGGCGTCGCGTGCAGCGTCGGTGGCGACGGTTACTACGAGTACCTGATGCGTCGAGTGGCGCTCGCCTTTGTCACGGAACGCTGGGACGCTGAGACATTGACACTGTTACGTTTTTCTACGGCAGCAGCGGCAGCGATGACGACGACGACAAGACGACGTATCGAGCAGACGCGTCCAAAGTACATTACCGGCACCGCATGCTGCGGCAAGACGAGCATGCTGCGTCTGCTTGCCGACCAGTGGGGCTGGTGCACCGCCAGTAGGGGTGATCTCGGCTCGTTTGGCGGTAAATCGTTGTCACCGGCGTACGTGGCTGCGTTGCACGCGTCGCTGGATTACGCGCTGCGCACTTACGCGGCCGGCATGATCGGCGATCGCGGACCTCTTGACAACTACCTGTGGACGTTCATTATGCCTGCGCTGAGCGAGGTGACCCGACTCGTCGACGAACAGGAGCACAGCGGTGACAGTGCGTCGCTTGACCAGCGCATCGCCAATCTGCTGGTGTGCATGTTTTGCGAGTTCATCAGCGTCACGCAAAACAATCTCACGCTCGGCTACCACTGCGACTACGACGTGCTAGTGACCGTCGATCCCTACTCGTCGCACGTTCACAAACGCATGCTGTCGCGTTGCGAGGACAACGACGCGCATCGCGCTCGCATTCCGTATTACGCGCTAGTGCAGAATATCGCCTACTGGTGCGCGGCTCTCGTCTACGGCTACCCGGTGCTAGTGATGCCGTATAAAAACAGCAGCAACAGCGACGACAATAACACGGTTGCCGTTGTGTGCGCTTGCGAAGACTACGACGAGTTGACGCGTTGTCACTCGCGATTGGCCGCAAAACGCTACGGACAAGCGGATTCTAACGTTGCCGAGAAGGCGCGTAAAACCATCACCGAGACAGTGCGCACCGTCAAAGACAGAGTGCCCGCGTTTCTGCTTGACACCAGCTACCAGCGAGCCATCGGCATACACAAGTAAAGAAGACCATTGTTGCGGAGAAGGCGCGTAAAACCATCACCGAGACGGTGCGCACCGTCAAAGACAGAGTGCCCGCGGTTGGTTCTGCTTGACACCAGCTACCAGCGAGCCATCAGCATACGCAAGTAAAGAAGACCATCGACAAACACACACTCAAACGTGGTATCTTTTACCGATACCGCGACTTTTATCACACATGTATACGTGTATATGTTCTTTTTTTTAATAAATTTATATACACGTTATAGTTGTTTTGCTTTCTTACACCATCATCATCACCGCAGTCATTTTGATCGATCTCTTGCTGTTATTGCTGTCCTAGTCGCCGAAACGTTTCTGCGTTCGGCGTATTTGTAACGCTACATAGTAAAACACATTCGTGTCCTGTGTGGTAAGACGTAGGTACTGACACACATATACACACACAAAAAAATACGCGCGCGTGTATACGTTCGAGTCTGCATTATAGTACCTACGTTTGCAAAAGAGTTTTTTTGTATCGCTGTGACGAGCGAAGCACACACACACACACACGCACACACACACACGACACCATGGTTCATCCCATTACAGGTACGCTAATCAGCGGTTGTCTGTTTTCGGCAATTTATTTTACGCGCTATCAACGTATCAGTTCGTATTTTGGTCAGGTTGACGATGTTCAGTTGGCGGCGGCGGCGGCGGCAGCAGACAACGTGAGTTTTAATCCGTTGCCTTTGTTTTACGACAACGAACGGCAACAGCAGCAACGGACACCAGCCGACTACTACGATGACGCCGGCAGTGGCGGCTGCTGTCGTAGTAGCGAGAGTTGCGGCACTAAAGACCACGGTCGCTGTTACGCCTTGGCTCAGCGTAACAGCGGCGCTGCCGTTGCCGAGTTCAAAGACTATACTGCGTTCAACGAATGGCTCAGCGAAGTTGCTGTCGACAAGCAGCAGCAGCAGCAGCGCAAACAACGCATCTATGACGACGTAGACGACAATTACGTAGAAGACGCTTACGACGAGACCTATGATTACGCTTTATGGATATGCCGTAAGTGGCAAAAACCGCAAACTAGTGGTGGCAGCAGCAGCAGCAGCAGCAGCAGCAACAACGGCAACAGCAATGTTGACAGTTGCAAGACTCGCGGCAACGATTACGGCAACGTGTTTGGTAAACGAGCACAGCGAAGAGGCGGTGACAACGTGATTGCGGCGGCAAAGGTAACGTTGTCGTCGATTGGAAATTACAGGAACCGTGAATGTTTTGCCGTATTGCCGACGAGCCAGAGCGTCAAGCATCGTCTGCTCGATTCGTGTCTCGAGTACGACACAAATCGCTACATCGTCAACATCGTGCAGACTTGGCTGTTTCCGATAAAGCAGTGGCTGAGTGGTTACAGCAGCAGCGCCGGCGGCTGCGGTATGGACAGTTGCGACAAATACGACACGGTGGCCGCTTTTTTTCCTACCTGTCGCGTGCGCGTCTCGAGCCTTGTCTTCTCGAGTCGCGCACTTGCCGTAAATGGACTGCACACGCCCGTCGAGTACGTCGACGTCGCGTCATATCTCAGCGGCAACGGCAACGATGCTGCTGCACGTATCGATCGCGACGAATCGATTCTCTCGTTTCGTCGTAAACTCGTCAAACTGCTGATATTTAGCGCAACCGAATTCGACGATACGACACGCGAGCTCAACTTTCGCCGCAGACTGACAAACCACAGCAGTTGCTTTTTGTCGCCGCTGGTATCACAGCGGGAGCAGCCGCCGCAGGAGCAGCAGCGTATCGATAAGTCGCAAACAGACGCCGAATTTTCACCACAGCAACAACAACCAACGCAGCCGCAGCCGCCGCCGCCACAACAACAGGAAAAAGACACTACCGTTGAGTGCGTGGTTTGGGAGAGCGCGAGCAGCGATAAATTTTACGTGTTTGTCGCGCGACACAAAGCTACACGCTACGTGTTTTTGCTGAACGCGCAACGATCGATTTACATGGCTTGCGACGACTCTGTATACGGTAACTGGAGCGATAACCGGCTCATTTACAAGCTACTGCTGCGAAACGGTGAGTGTCGGTTGTACGGCAACTGTCACGGTTACGTGCTAAAGGCCCAGTACTTGCTGCAGAAACTTTAAATTTTTTTGCTGCCCCCTCATAAAAAAATTAACGGCGAGTTTCTTGTAAAGAATATATCCTCCCTACACCACTGTGTATAAGCCTTTTTGGTGGGTTGAAGGCTTGTTGGGTGTTTTCAATTGCCGTTCTCCACTCTTTCATCTACATATACTTACTAGCTTTCAACGGGTGTAGACCTCTTTGCGTGTTTTCCTTTGTGTGTTTTTATTACATTATTCGTTTTTTTTCATTATTCACAAATAGGTAGTTAATAAGTAACTGTGTTCCGCGCAGAAATATTTTTTCTTCAGTTTTTTTTTACTCAGTTTAAAATGAACGAGATAAGAGAATTGCAGAAACTTGAAGAATTAAAGCGAACATACCAGCAACCAAAAGACGAATTTGGAGAACGCACAACAACCCACTCTACGCAACGCATATTTTTGATCGAAAACTACCGCCAGTGGTATTGTTCTGCAAAAGTTCAAAAAGTGAAGGCGAACCTGCCTTTACACCTCTTGGCCGTTCAAAACGATATTTCGGTAAATACCTAAACTAAATAAAGCGAAATAAGTTTACAATATTTATTATTTGCATCCGTTTGCAGATCCTGTTCAAAATTTTCCTATTGATGGGATACGATCCTGATGAAGACGTGCTCAAGTCCTGCTCTTTCATATTGGAAAATAATAAAAAGAAATTTCACCCTCATTTGCACCATATAATTAAAATGTTTTTAAACTGGGGTAAGAAACCAGTTTTTTCTACAACTCGAATGAGAATATGGGAAAAATTTTGTTAAAAATTTAAGCACTTTTTAAATATTTTTTTTAAATTTAATTATTCCTTTTTCTTTCAAAAACTCAAAAAGCCGTTCAATTTTTTTTACAAAATTTGGTGTCAGTTTCGCCATCTTGAGAGTTTAGAGAAAAAATAACCTCAAACCCGATCTAAAAAACCTAGACTTTCACACCCATGTTGATTTTTTCCAATTTTTCCAAAATTTGGTGTTGGTATTGCTCCGCTTTGCAGGCTTAGAGAAAAAATTAATTTTCACTATTAATTTTGTTCTGCTTGTAAAATTTCAACCTATTTTGACATAGATGACGAAACCTCGCTGAATTATTTATTTTTTTTAATTTTAGGAGCTACTGTGACTTCGTTGGGAATCGAGTCTTATAGTATCCGATTGGCCAGAAATGCTGCGGCGGGGTTCGATAAAACACGTCCATTTAAAAAATCAAATTTCATTTACGTGAGGAATCATCTTTTTTTGTGATTTTGAATGTGTTTGTATCAATCAATTTCTTACAGGTATTCGATTATTTGAAGAACATCTGTCACAATTATTGCACCGCGGACATAGGAATACTACTGAGGGTGATCACAACAATGGCCACGGATCAGGAGGTAATGGCAGATTGTATTCTCGTAATCGAAAAATTGGTCAACAGCATGGTGGAATCCATACCAGTTTGGAACGATGAGGTGGTATGAAATAGTTCATTTTGCATACTTTTACAGATAGGTACACCTACCTATTCTGTGTACTTGAAAATCATGTTATAGGTTGTGCTGCTGTGTAATGTGATACACAATAGAAAACTGTGCCCAAAAAATCAACTCACCATACTCAAACAGGTACTGCCACTGACAGGGCGAGGTGGTGAGTTGAACAGCGCGATTGCGCTGTTCGTGTTACGGAAATTGGCACATCCAAATTCACGGCCGATTTTTCAATTTCCTTACGAAGTAAGAAGTTACTAATGATGCAAAGTCCTAATGCTAGCGAAAATTTTTAATTTTTCACAATTATTCCAGAACAACGAACTTATTATACAAACTACAGATATCAAAAAATATGATTACGACAACCTGACGACGTTTGCGCTATTAATTACACATATCATTCGTCTTCGGAAACTGGAAAAAGATAAGGTAACACAGACAGCTACGTTATGTATAGATGTGTAATGCATGTAGGTATACCTACCTGTATCATGTGTTTTGTAATATAAATTTTAGGCGCTCGTTTTAAAACTAATCGGAGACTTGAGGAGTAAAGTTGGAAAAGGAATTTTCGCATTGCTTACCCTACGATTAATCACTTGCCTAGATGTGACACAGTTAAACAACGGAGAAGTTATAGTACTCTGAGTTTCGCAATTTTTTTCTTTCTATTCTTTTGGTTTCAAATGTTCATTAATGGTCGTGTATGTCGCCGCCGCCACCGCCGCCGCCTTCAAAGCTTAAAAATTCGCCGCCAATTAGATTCTGCAAACCAACAGCCTCCGCCGCCGCCAATGATTTTTCGAGGTGTGTGAAGTTTTATTTTTTTTGAGCTTAAAAGTTAGAATTTTTTGTTCCATCTTTCCATTTTTTCAATTTTTCAAACTAACTTTTTTTCATCTCACCCTAATATTGAAATTTTTCAGATTAGAATTATTCATTTATCGTTTGTAAAAAAAAATTTTCCAATATTTTGTTTCCAACATGAAATTATTTCAAATTTTAGAATTTTTTCTCATTTTTTCTCATCTTGAAATCAAACATATTTTTCAAACTTAAATTATATCTGAAATTTTTCTTGAAACATTTTTTTTATTTTTTTTTGAAATTTTTTCAATCTGAAATTTCCTTAGATATGTATTCAATCGCTTTTTAATTCAAAAATTTTTCCGGTTTACAGTTTGTTGATATTTAAGTTTAAGTTTAAGTTTACGTTTGTTTTAAAAATTTGGTTTCAAGCTTTAAGCGTAAGTTTAAGTAAGTTTAAGTTTTATTGGTTTAAATCATTTTTGATGAAAAATTTTTATCTTTGTGGGAAAAGGTATTTCTCTTTGTACATAAGTCAAGGAAATAAATTTATCTTTTTTTGTTTACAATTCATTTGCTTATTTTGCTCATCTTTTACAGTTTTGTGTGAATTTGGTGATTTATGAAAAAAAATTGAATCTGTAGAAACGATGCTATCTTCCGGACCCTATGTTTAGGTACCATTTCATTTTTTTTTGAAAAACAAGTGTCCCACAGCCCACAGCTCAAACGAATGCTAAACGCTAGAGTCTGACTCGCACCTAAACAACTTTTCATCTTATCATTGATTACATTTAGAAAAAAGCATGTCACTATAAGTAGATCTAGATACCTACAGAGACGTTTTCAACGTGAAGTACAATTACTTACATACATACATCACCTTCACGAATTAAGGTGAAATTTGATGTTCTCGATGCTTGCATAAGTTATCGGCGTATTTTTTTTATATTTTTCAGGAAAATTTTTCGTCAGAAAATAAGGATTTGAACTCGAAGTTACGAATTTTAGAAAATTGTGCTTTAATCGATACAATAATTCACCAATATGAATAATTCCACAAACGAAGTAATATCACAAATGAAAATATTCATAATTTCATTACATTGAAAAAATACAATCGCTTCACCAACGAATTCGCGTTTGTTATCTTCCATCTTCTGTCTATTTCTCATTTCTACTTCTTCTCCGCGATTTAAATCTATCGTAAACGTTGACGTTCTAATTCTCTTTTCGTTTTTTTTTCGACCTACGAAGTAATATTACAAATGAAAATAATCATAGTTTTATTACATTGAAAAAAATGCAATCGTTTCATCAAGTACCTAATCGAATTCGTGTTTGTTATCTTCCTTCTTCTGTCTATTTCTCATTTCTAACTCTTCTCCACGATTTAAATCTATAGTAAACTGATTGTGTCCTTGTCGTTCCCATTCTTCGAATTGAGCAGCTTCTCCCATACGTTACAACATCGATATCTCTTCGTTTTTTTTCGTTGACGTTCTAATTCTCTTTTCATTTTTCGTTTTTTTTCGTTTTTTTTTCGACCTACGAAGTAATATCACAAATGAAAATATTCATAGTTTTATTACATTGAAAAAAATACAATCGTTTCATCAAGTACTTACCTAATCGAATTCGCGTTTGTTATCATCCTTCTTCTGTCTATTTCTCATTTCTAATTGTGTCCTTGTCGTTCCCATTCTTCGAATCGAGCAGCTTCTTCCATACGTTATTCATGTATAAGTGTAAACTTTGATAACCATTTCAATAAGTGTTCACGATTAGCCTGATTGACCTTATTTACTGTGCGAAGCACATCGAGAGGACTATATAAAAAACACACAAAAAAAACAAGAGATTAGTTTTGTTGATTTCTATAAATATAAATATGCATGTCCGGTCTCTGTGTCTATGAGTATTTACTCAACTAGCGATATCGTATTCGTGAATTAATGAAATCGCCATTTCTCATATAATCGCTACTGTAGAATAGAAGCTGAAAAATAACATAAAACGAGAACCTTACACGCAGGTTATTGGTATAAAATATTTCAATCGGTGTATTTAGCAATTACGGTAAATTATAATAAAAAGTTATTCGTTTTTCTACGTACATGTCGTTAGCGTTGGAAATGATTTGCGGCGGTATTTTTATCTCGTAAGGTTACCGAACTAGATGAAATTTCCTGTGTTGTTGGTGAGTCTTACGTACCTGCTTACGTTGAATTTTTCATATCCGAACGTATACCTGATGATTTATAATTTACAGGAAATTACTGTACAGTACGAGAGGAGATCATACTAAAACTACATATTTCGTCTTTCCAACGAGCTGTGAAAATGAATCCATCGTAATTCTCAGTTTGGACCTTGACGAGCGGCCACGAGTAGTATATAATGATTGTGAAACTATGGAAGTGAAAAATATCCCACGGCTAGTTTAATTTATCATATAAATAATGCAACATTCTGTATAGACCATAGTTTGTTCGTTACTGTAACTTGTTATTGTACTTATTCATTTCAGATGCTAGGTAATAAAAAAAAGACTATAAAGATTAGTACGGGCTCCGACAAACATACGATTTAGGAACTAAGATAGTTGTTTTCGATTTAAATTTTTATTCGCCTATAAAACTAGGTACATTCTTAAAGTGGTCGCCTGCTGATTACTTTACGAAAGACCGGAGCGTTAAAAAGAAACGTAGGCATAAAAGTTATTAGTAAATCAAAAAAAAGTAATAAAGAAACGATCCGTTAACGATAATTAGAACGGCGAAGTTTGTATTTTCGTTTTTATTACCCTCGATGAAGTAAGTATTCAAATTAACATGAATTTTTTTGTGATTAGGTAACAGATAGAGTTGAAACGAAAAAATGATACTCGACTTTCATCGAATACTAATTCGGCGAAGTTTGTATTTTCGTTTTTATTGCCCTCGATGAAGTAAGTATTCAAATTAACATGAATTTTTTTGTGATTAAGTAACAGATAGAGTTGAAACGAAAAAATGATACTCGACTTTCATCGAATACTAATTCGGCGAAGTTTATATTTTCGTTTTTATTGCCCTCGATGAAGTAAGTATTCAAATTAACATGATTTTTTTTGCGATTAGGTAACAGATAGAGTTGAAACGAAAAAATGATACTCGACTTTCATCGAATACTAGTTCACCGTATCGTTAGATTTCTGAAATATTATAATGTAAGACATGTACTACTTACTTTTAACCCTTTACTTCGCAACGTACACTACAGTGACATCGATTCGCGAACGAAACACACCTTCGTTTTACCATCACCATAAACGTTTGCTGACGCTTACTCTTTGTTTCTCAGACGTGCATTTTTTTTGTAAGAATTAACTTCCTCTGGCTTATGGTCACTCGATCAGTTCTAGTTTGAAACTCGTCGAGAACAGACGTGCATTTTTTTTTGTAAAAAAAAGAATGACTCCTCACTGTCGGACTTGCGGAGGTGACGACCACTCTCGCGCCTCTTCTGCCAAATGCGCGAAACGTATTTTGCCGCAAAGAAAACGATTTTTGAAGAATTCAGACGGCGAAGACGGCGACGATGCCGCTGACGAGGCGTTCGAGTCGTTTACGATAAAACGAGGTCTTCGAAAATTCTGCGTCTCGCCAGAGTTGCGCGCTCGAATCGAACATCGAAGTGTCCAAATTGAACAAATTTTCTACGAACAATAGGACATAACAAATTAAGAACAATAGGACATAACAAATTAATTGTTATCGTCAAGGAACCAGGTAGGTAGAAGTAAATCGAGAAATGAATAACATGGTCATTTTTTCGGAAATTAATGACGCGTACACCATGGTGATTCGCTGCGCAGTCAAATTCTACCCACGTTAGAGCAATATAAAATTTGAAAAAAAAATACCAATTTGGACACTTTATACGAATGGTGTATAGTATACACTTTATACACGTGGCGTGTAGTACACACCTTATACGAGTGGTGTGCTGTATACACCTTATACGAGGTGTGTGTGTGTGTAGTACACACCTTATACTTTCCACAAGTTATTTTCCATTCATGTCCCATACGAAAATCAGTTAGGTATAACGTAACCGAAACGTAAACCTAACACTTCTCCCTTTCTCTTCATTATGCGTAATCCAAGTTTATAGGTATTCAGGTTTCTCGGTACCCCCCCCCCTCTTTTTTGACGTGTCGCATGTGTAAACGAAAATAGATTTTTTTAAAGCGAAGTTCGAGACGCGAAAAATAGTGAAAAATATTTTTTTAAATCGAAGTTCGAGACGCGAAAAAACTGCGTGTACGATGACGACGGTAACATCGGTAATAAGTAACATGCGAATCAGCAACTAATGACTAACCAAAAAAAAGATAACTCTTCTTCCGTAGCCACCGCTGGTGAATATCAAATATTCACACTACGCGGATTCGGATACCTCCGTAGCGACATTGATGAGCGTCAAAGCGGCGCATATCCCTAATGATTATTAGAATAACCAAGAGAGATACGGATTCCCAACAAATATAACATCGATTAGATCGTTATTTTGTTAAAGGGAACTCTGGAACTCTGCCATTCGCGCGCTAGCAACATCGTGTCTCGGGAGAATCGCTTCTACGTTAAGACGCTGCTGATGACGATCACCAGCAGACCATTACGAGATGGTTATCATTTGCGGTGTTGCGAAAAAAAACATGTTAACTACTACCTATAGTTACTCGATGTCTTTGCTTGGTTTCCTACGAGAGACCTATCCAGTTGGAGAACCAAACAAAGACTGAGCCGTGTAGTTCAGTTGTCTCCGCTTATATAATACAAATAAAGAGACCGCCTACTGTAGCACAGCGACTACACGTTCCGCCTTTTCTCGCTCCCACCCATGCTATGTGACTGTAGGTAGGTACTTCTACTCTGTGTTCGGCTCAAGCGTATACGCTACACCAGATACCTACCAACTGACGAAAATCAACTCTCCCCTCTGCATTCGACTCAAGCATAAGCGTATTATACCTACGAGACATCAAAAACAATCAAATAACGAACAAACCAAATAATACTCGTACACGTAACTTTTGCTTCTTTATTTCTTTATACTGGTACACTAATGCGTAATATACCTACCCTATGTACAGAAATACAAATAATAGGTAGGTAGGTGCCGGATACACAATACGTTTCTATGGTATTGGTGTAATGCTCAAAAGAGTTTTTCATTCAGTTCTCGCTCGCTCTCGACAATTTGCTCGAGTCGCCGCTCGTCCGCGTTAAACACGCTGTTGCTGTTTGCGACGTTGATGTGTTGCTGCTGCTGCTGCGTTGTCGCCGGCTCGCCAACAGCGTCTTCTTGCGGCGCGTCGATGAGCGGCAACGGCACCAACGAATTGTTGATGCGCCAGCGTTCGATCATTGTACGCATAGCGTCTAAATAGCCCGAGATCAGCATAATGTTAAAGTGTCGCGGATGCAGTATAATGTGGAAAGGTTTATTGTTTTCGCGACAGTAGGTGAAGACGATGTTGTAGCAGGTCGTCATGACGGGCAGGAAAAACTTGAATAAATTCACATTGAGCAGACGCACTCTAACGCGTTCGGTAAAGTAGTCGTCGCCGCCCCCGCCCCCGTCGCCGTCACCAGTGTCGCTAGTCGACGATGAGTAAAAGTAGCCGTTGTGTTCGAGCGTGCGATCGCTGATGGAAAAGAGCTGGATGGCCGGGCGAAAAATCAGCGCTGTAATGTTTTCGTGATCGAAGACGAGAAAAACGCGCTGGCGCAGCGTAGACGCCATCTCCGGGTAATTGGCGAGCAGGTAGTCGCGAAACACCACAGTCGGCGCGTTCGTCGTCAGCTTAATTTCACGCGTGAGAAACTCGAAGCCGGCCTCGAGCGAACCCGTAGCGCAGCACGTCTCGTACACGCGTTCGTATACGCCGACGAAAAAGTCGCGGCAACAAGCGCGTACCTCGTCGAGATAGACGATGTCGCGGGCGCGTTGGTCGAAAAACTCGATCATGTAGCGCCAGGCTGGTGGTCCGCGTCTATTGGCGCCGTATTTTATAGCGCCGTCCACGTAGCGGTAATACGTCTTGCAGCACTGGTAGATGCAGACGCCGAGTGACTTGCTGTCGAGCTGGGCGTACGAAAAACGCGAATTTAACGCTTTCGACTCGTCGACACCCTCGCCGTCCGTGTGTATGCAGTCGGTGTCGAGATAATAGACCCGTCGACCTTTCTGCGCCATGATCTGCGCCTGCTGGATGAGCGTCATGCGCGGTATGGCCGTGATTATGGCCGCGAGTTCGGTGCTCAGCGAACCGACAATACCGTACACGCTCAACGTGATGGTCTTTAGGCGCGTATAGCGATTTGTGTAGTTGGCTATTTCGATGTCGATGTTGCGCCTAGTCGCGTCCACAAACTCTACGCGACGTTTCGTGTCCCAGTCCGACGGCATAGCGAATATCAGTCGATCGTTGCGCACCGACACGTACACATTTTCAAAGGCATACGTAGACGCAGCAGCAGCAGTGGCAGCGGCGATGGAGTTAGTCGGCGCTGTTATCGCTACAGCGTTGCTGTTTGTCTCGCGAGCATTGTTGCAATCATCGGTGTCGCCATTAATACACGGAGAAGCAACCAAGTCGTCGCACAGTGGCAATTCGTCTGCTTCATCGTATAGCGGCGACGCGGCTACCTCGTCATGTAGCGGCGATGCGCCTACCTCGTTGTATAGCGGTGACGCGGCCGACTCTTCGTAAAGCGGTGACGACGTATCTTCGTGCAGTGGCGAAGAGGCCGCGTTTGCGAAGTTATTGACGTGTTGCTGCTGCGAATTTTGCGCCGAATCGTGTGCTTCGTTGTTCAGCGCATCGAGTAGTTCGACGCCATCGAGCTCCGCGTACTCCATAAATTCTTGATTACCGTCATGGTTGCCGCCACCGGCGCCATTGTCAGCCGAGTCCGAATCCGAGTCGTCGTCTGCCTCTTCGTCGATGAGTTGACGCACAAGTTTTGCACGCTCTGTCTCGACGGTGGCGAGAAACGACTCGAGCGTGTTGCGTTGCGCCTTGACGTTGTTGCGATTCTCAACTAGCGTCTGCACGGCTCTGCTCAGCACGCCACGACGATCGCGCAGTATCAGTATGACAGGTTCGTCACCGCGATGCGCCAGTTCCTCGTCGTCGGCCAGATCGAACTCGCTGCCACAGTTGACGTTCTCTTCGATAAACTGATGCGTCAGAATGCGCGTCTCGATTTTATTGTCGCCATTGTGCGTACGATAGTCGAAGATGCGAAATTTATGTCGCGCCAACAGCGCTCGACGACGCGGCGAGTGTGCGGCCAGCAGAGCGCGCAGTACCGACGCTTTGACTACAGCGCACGTCTCGTCCGACAGATTCAGCTCGACAATGACACGCAGATACGCCTGCACGTAGTCGTACTCGACGACATTGTCGACCATAAAGGCGCCGTAGCAGTAGTTTACACCGCCTGGGTAGCGCGTTTTGTTCGAATTCTGCACCTGGCGCATGCCCAGCAGCGTTGTGCTGTCATACTCGATGCAGCAATAGTCGTATTCAAAACGCACCGTGTTTGCGGCGGTATCCGCCGTCGGGTCGCAGACCCGTCGCACCACCGGTAGCTTGAGCTGGCGCTTCGGATCTTTGAAGTGCGACAACATGGCGTTTTCGCGTAGCAAATTTCGTTCGCACCAGCAAATCAACGGATACTTGACACGCCTGTAATTCTCGTTGATGCTGCTGATGGCGACACCCGAGTCTAGCGCGTACTCGTTCACGTAGCGCTCAAAGTTGGTGGTGCGCACAATATCGTAGACCAGCAGCGTGTCCTTTTCGTTGTAGTCGATGATGTCGCGCATGCAGGGCCAGCCGTGACGTGCGAGAAACGCCATGCCGGCGTCGCTGTAGTCGGGCACGCGACCCGCTTCGCGCATCCCAGCAAACGTAAATCTAATGTCCACAGCATTGACGTCATCTTTGCTTGTGCCGAGCAGATATTGCGCCACAGTGCTCAACTTGTAGTCCTTGAGCTCGTATTGCATCAGCGCCACGCGAAACATGTCGACGTGTATCTGCGCCACACCGTACGCATAGCAGTGCTTGTACACGAAGCGCTCGACCAACGGCGTCAGACCGTAAAAGACGCAACGTGTCAGCAGATATTTGATGTCGTAGTTGGCCGAATTGTAGCCGACCAGGTAATGATAGCGACGCGGCACCTCGAGCAGCTCTACCGTGCGCGCCAATATGACACGTTCGTCGAAAAAGTACTCCAGCTGCACGCGATACGGCTTTTTGGTGTTATTGCTGTCTAGTAGCTGTCTGGCGGTGGCGGTGGCAGTGGCGGCGGCGCATCCACTCGATTTTTCATCATCGTTGTCGCCACCGCCGCTACCATTGCCTTCGCGCAGTCGTCGCTCGCACTCGTAAAAGTCATTTTGATCGACGGGCAAATAGGCCAAACTGTACATGGTCTCGGTATGCTGGTGATAAATGGCCGCAGTTACCAGTACGTCGTCCGCGTCTTCGCCGGTGGGCACACGATACGGATCGTTTGAGCTTGTCTCCACGTCGAACGTCACAAACGGCATACTGGTATCAGCGCGAAAAGTGCGCATTACCTCCTCGCTCGGTGTCTCCAGACTCCCGTTCAGCCATACTTTGATGATATGATCGATGGTGTTGCTGCGGTTATTGCTGCCGCCGCCGCCACCACCATCACTGCCACTACTAAGGCTACGTTTTACACGCAACTCGTACAACATGAAGCGCGAAATGTCCCAGTAAAACGGTATAGCGGCGTACTCTTTGACCCGATCGATGTACTGGTAGCGTAACACTTTGTGCAATTCTTGCGACGCCTCGAAAGTCGGCGTGATGATTTTACAAAGCACCGCCGGACGTTCGAATTTAACGCAGTCGTCGTCATCATCGTGACAGTTGCTACCGTTAGCTTCGACGGTGATGTCACCGTTGCCGCCGCCATCGCGATACGCGTGCAACGCGTCAAACACGTTAAAATTGTTGGTGATAAAAGGCCCAAGGTGTTCGTACGTTTCGACGCTGTAGCCATAAATGCTGGCGATTGCGCGTAACGACGATAACTGCCAGCTGCAGACATACAGGCCGGGACGACAATTGGTAATCGTGTACTTCGCCAGACCATCTTTCGACCCGATACCGCAGCCCAGTATACGTGAAACACGTTGCTGTTGCTGCGTGTTGGGAAGGACATCGACAAAGTCGTACCACTCAAGCACGTAAACGTACTCATCAGCGTCAGCCTGTGGCAATTGACGCGGCACCGCTTGACGTAGCTCGGCGTCAAGTTCGCGCTTCGCAAAGAATACGCTTTCGTTGAAATTGCCGCGTAGTTGCTGCTGTTGCTGTTGCTGCATGTCGCTAAACTCGCCGTACTTTGACTTTGCTGCCGCTGTGTTGCGGTTGCTCGTAGCGTCGCTTCTGCTTCTGCAGCTGTGTCTGACGATGTTGATTGATTTTGACAAGCGCTTCGCGCGATATAGATTGCGCTGTTTCACGAGTAAATACTGGCAAATGTTTGGCTTCGCGTGACGATTGTAGCGACCAGTCTTCGACGAGACCTGTCAGCTGAGACACGTACACCTCGTCGATGTTGAAATTCGAATGCCGTAGCAGTAGCTTGAAGGCGCACAGAGAATTACCGCTACACAATTTGCGGTACATACGTGACGACGGATGTGCGCTGACTAGGCGAGCGTACTCGCTGCACGTGTGTCCCAGCACGTTGTCTAGCTGCGCGGCGCCCGAACCTGACACAACTCCTTGCAACAATGCTTTGCCCACGCCACCGTCTTCGTCGTAGTTGTAGTTGTAGCTGGTGCTGCTGAGAGTCTCGAAAAATTGATCGTAGTCGTTGTCGAACTGACAATACGCACAATCGCACCAACTAGTATACGTTGGCTGTTGTTGCTGCTGCTGCTGCTGCTGCTGGTGTTGTTGTTGTTGTTGTTGTTGTTGTTGTTGTTGTTGTTGTTGTTGTTGTTGTTGTTGTTGTTGCATTATAGACTACATATAACATGAACGTTGAAACGGAGTTATGATAATAAAATTGTCACGTAAATAATACTCAGACCAGCAGCGGCCGCTGCTGCTGATGGCTGCTTATATTACACACTTCCACTGCTTCAGTTGGCGCTGGTAGGGGTAAAAGGGGTGTGGTGATGGAAGGAAACAAAGAGAGCGTCCACCACCTCCTCGATATATGTATATGTATATATATATATTTATTTATTATTGATAGGTGGTTAGAAACAGGATAGTTGTTTTTATATGCTGCTTGTACACGCTCAGCTAGTGTTTAAAGCTCCCGTAAACTGAAATGCAACAAAACGAGGAATCCGAATCGCAGCAGCAGCAGCAAGAACAGCAGAAATACGTTAGCGGTGAAAGTAGCAGGAGTAGGGGCAGCAGCAGCAACAGCAGCAGTGCAGACAACGACAACACGTGTAAACAGCAAGAACAGGTCAAAGAAGAGCGGCAGCTACAGCACCAGACTAAAATCACGCAACAGCAGCAAGACGAGAAGAGGTGGAGCGTCGCCGAAAACAGCTACAAGGGGCAGATTCGGCAGCAGCAGCAGCAGTGTCTCTGCGGCTCGTTGCTCAACTGTTTTCGCAAGCGGATCCGAACGTTGGCCGAGCAGCGCGGACAGCCTCTGTTGTTCGAGTGCGTACGACGCGCCGAGTACATCGAGGACTGTCGACTCGACGACTTTATCGACAAGACGCTAGAGCATACGTCGTTTACCCGACGCATATACGAGGCGCTCGTACTCGAGCAGTTTTTGCAGCGTTTCGTCAATCGGCATCGCGACCGCGCTCACTTAGTGCCGTCGTTGCGTGTCTCGCGTCGAGCCATCAACAGCGACATTTAGCCGCCAAACACAACTGGCACGAGACAAAAGCAACGAGATCATCGCATTCGCAAGACACGACAACTAGAAGCAGCGATAAATCGACGCTTTAGGCGCGCCAAAGACAGGGACGGCAACTGTTGCAACCTTCAAAACGACAAGGACGCGATGCAAGTGTCAAAACGTCAACGAATCAGCCACGACATCGACAAAACCGTGAAGCCAACAACGATGACTAAACAGCGAGGGCCGAAGCAGCGGTCGTCGAACAAACGTAGCTCTGTGCAGACAGAGCCGCGGTGCGAGAAACTGTTTGACGAGCATGATACTGCGCGCAACGTTTCCCTCGACAATTTTATCTTTTGCTTTCGTCAGGGACCGTTGTATTTGACGCGGTTTTGCGCTTGGACTCTGTTTAGTGATTTCGATTTGACATGCTACCTTGAGCGCACCTGCTGGGACGATACGCGCCGACACGTCGTGCCACGTGACATACGTGACTGTCTGAGCTCGCGTTGGAAGCACGTGCTGCGTGTCGAGGAGAACGTGGCACGTCCGGCTTTCAATCGACAGACGCTCAAAAATCGCGTGATCGGCGGCCAAATACTCGCCTACTACTACAGCGAGTATAACGTGCTCAACACGCCCTGCATCTATTACGGCTACTTGCCGACGTTTAACGCGGCCACGCGTGATGAAACGTCTATTACAGCGACAACATCGACTGCCGACGGCAACAACAACGACAAAGACGCCGCAGCGGAGAGTGTGCATGGTGCTGACGAGGATGATGTGTTGGTTACGTCGCGCAAATTCTGGATACGCGATCTATACGCGTACATCGAATACGCGGGTCCCTGTTTGCGCTGCACGCAGCGCAAATGTGTACGTGTACGCATGCTGTCACGCGACAATGTAACCAACACTGTAACAGCGTCGCTCAATGACTACACGTACGCTCTCGAGCGCTGCGATTTCCGCACCGTGCTCCAGCTAGAGAAACGCGTTGGTGGCAATGGTGGCGGCAGAAGATCGCAACCGCATCAGCAGCACCAGCAGCCGCAACAACAACAGCATCTATCGCCGGCTGTCTGCATTGAGCGCGTCGACTGGTCGAATCTGTATCTGATGATGGGCCAGGCGAACGAGCGCGGCCACGAGAGACTGAACGAGCGTGAGACTCGTGTCTGTCGGGTGTGCGCGCAGTGTCGCAAATGCGCCAACTCACCCACCTATTGTCGCCAACACGTTGTCTGCCGGCACAAGAAGACCATTTACGACGTCGAGGCGAACATACAGCGCGTCGTCAAGCTGAAGCCAGTCAAACGACTGGATGGTAGTGGCGGCGGCGGAGACAGCGGCTATAGCTAAAACAGCAAGCTAGCCAAAAAAAAATCGATGCGAAAAACCTAACGCTATAAGTAACATCATTTGCGATATTCTGCAACCGTGGTTGGTCAGGCCCGATTACGAGGGCAACACGTTAAAAACCGCGCCCCGTCACACAGATAGCTTGCTAAACCAGCTGTGATGACCCGTGTTTTGTTTGCGCGCCTCTATCAGCTGCCATTTTATCTGTTAGTCGAGTAGTATATGCATATACGTAGTTGGAACGTGAAATTTTTTTTGTTTATTTGACGTATGTGTGTATAACAATTTCCAAAATAAAAACAATTACCCAAGTACTATTTTTTTTTACATAAGTTTCATAGGCTACTTGAATCGCTAAATTCTAAACTCTTTGTGTGTAGGAGCGCATGCATGTGCGTGTGTGTGTGTGTGTGTGTGTGTGTGTGTGTGTGATGTGTATCGGGGAGTGGGATATTGAAATGAAGCGAGACACATTTTAGTTTATAGTTGATTGTATTGTTTTTTCTTTAGAACATATTTTAGAATTATTTATCCGGTAGGTACATATCATAAAATTAATTATCCGACACCACGTTTATCAAAAAAAAATATTTATATCTTAAAATTAATTATCCGGTACCACTTTTTGCAGCATTAAATTGAACTATGTCTAAGAATAAAATCACAGAATGAGTAACGCGAAAAAAAGCGTATGTATGACTAGGCGCGCGTGTGTACAAACACTTACACACGCCCATATGATTTGCTTGTAGTCACCGCTACCACAGTAGTACCGAAAAAATACGAATAAAAAAGCGCGTGTCACTTTTTACTTTTTCGAGTAAAGATGTTGATAGTATTTTCTACTACTGTCGCTGAGAAATTTCATAAAGATATCGTTGCGGTCTTTGTCGGTGTCTTTAAACAAAGAACTTGGTACCGAGGTCGTCGTCGTCGTCGTTGTTGTTGCGGTAGTTGGGGTGTCTGCTTTGCGAAGCTTGGCCGTGAGCGTGTCTTCTCGGGCTTTGCTCGCATCGAAACACTGGGGAGACTGAGAATGTTTACTTCGACGATTACGCTCCGTGTGCAATCCTGTAAAAAAAAGCACACGCGTCCCGTGAAAAAAACACAGAGAAGAGTGAATTGGAGACCAGTATTCATTTTTAATACACTCCGTGTGCAATTCTGTAAAAAAAAACACACACACGTCCCGTGAAAAAAACACAGAGAAGCGTTAAATGGAGACCAGTGTTCATTTTTAATAACGTTGTTTTGGAACATTCATCAAAATTCAAAACAGCAAGAAAATGAGCACGATTACTTTTTTTTTAAAATGATTTTCTTCCTAAACTGGACTTCATTATGTCATGATCCAATGAAACGAAAAAAAGAGAAGTTCATTCTATTTTATTTTTTTTCAATTTCAAGTCTCTCTTTTTTTTCTATCTAACTTCAGATTTTCTATGGTTGAAATATCCACTATTTTCAAGATATCGTCTCATATCGTCTTGGAATCTAGAAATCAATCACCTTATTTTTGCATTTCGCTATCGCTAGTAAAATTCCGATAAATTTATCAGAATTTTAATTTTTTTTTGTTTTTTTTTTATTTTAAATCGGAAAAAATGAAAAAAATTGTTTTGAACATTGTAAAAATTTGTTTTTTTCGTTTTTTTAACACTATTTGTAAAATTTTATTTTTCTTTTTCCAATTTTTCGTTTGTCTAGATCAGTGAAAATTTGAAACAGTGAAATAAATTGGCACTGAAAATTGGAGTGGTTTTTTACTAATTTTTTTTTAGTCGAAAATTACTTATGATTTAATTGGAAAATTGGCAGATTCATTTCAAGTCCGTAGATGAAGCGATATAGACGTTTAAAATGTTGGGGGGGTGGACCCTGGGAAAAGGGAGGGAGAAAATAGGCATACAAGCGAAATTTATTCGTTTTTGGGTCTAGAACAAGAATCAATCATAAAATTGCTTTTAACAAAAATTCCAGTGATGCAAGAACGAGGGAAGAACGGTAGTAAAGAACGCTGAAGAACGCTATTTTTCCAAAGAATGGGAACGAACGAAGAACGAGAGTATGAAGAGTGAAGGAAGAACGAAGGAACGAAGAATGGGAATTGAGAATGCTCAAGAGTAAAGAATGGAATGAGAACGTCAAAATATTGAAGTGTTCTTCATTCCCAAAAAAATTTCATTTTTCTCATGTTTTCACCCAAAAATACCAAATTTGAGGTGTGGGAAGCTTACAATTTGAAATGGTATTTCAAATTTTGCATTTTACACCATGTTTTTTTGCCTTTTTTCTCATTGATTGAAGCACTTGTAATTGAAAAATGTAGTGTCATATGCCTCAAAATCATGAAACAGGCGAAAAAAGGCAAAATTTTGCAAGAAATAAAGAACGAAGAACAAACACGTTCGGAATGGGAATAGAGCATTCGGAACGGGAACGGGAACGAAGAACGGGAACGTGATTAATAGGATGAACAGCGAAGAGTGAAGAGTGAAGAGTAAAAAATTTGGAAAAATTGAAGAACGAAGGAACGAAGAAGAACGCTGATGTGTCCACTCTTGCATCACTGAAAAATTCCCGAGCGGAAGCCTTTTTTTTTGTACAAACGAGACCAGACTATAAATGTATACAGTGTACCTAGACCTATCTACGCTGGTAATAAAAAAAAACACCTACTCGGAAAGGTATCTACACTTTTTGTCGGTTTTGTCTGTTGTTGCGCCGTAAAACTGCTGCTATTGCCGCTGCCGCGGTTATCATCATAGTTGCTGTTGCTACCCGTTTTCAACATAACTTGCTGCCACAGCAAATTGCTGTGTTTGCCGCGGCTACCGAATGTACCGCTGACGCCGTCGTTAAATTGCGACTTTTTCTGCTCTTGCTTCGACAATGTGTTTGCGGAAGAGGTCGGAAGAGACGCGTGCTTCTTCGCCATCGGTACCGGTGACGACTTTTTCCGCTCTCGCCTCGACAATGCGTTTGCAGAAGAGGTCGGAAGAGACGTGTGCTTACTCGCCATCAGTACCGGGGACGAAGACGCTGTAGGAGCGGAAAAAATCGTTTCAGCGACCGAGGACGAAGACTTCGCAGAAGCAACGGCGGCAGCGGGCCAAGACGAAGTAGAAGTAGAAGCGGTTACCACCTTCGACGCGAGCTCGCGTTCATACTTTTTTTGCTTGTATTTAAACATAGTGACGAAACACGACAACGACAACGACAACGACAACGACGACCGAACGGTGAGAGAGCAACGTGACACAGGTGCAATTAGACAGACATACAGGCAACGCGACTAAACGCATTTATTCTTTTATAGAGCGAAACAATCCCGTCGAGCAGTTCTGCTGTGTAAATGGGAGTAATAAAGGGCGGCGTATATTTCAACGGCATGCACATGCGCGCTCCTGCATGGGCGTTTGCATGTGTGTGTTTCGTGTATGGGTGGCGTATATTTCGTCGGTACGTACATGCGCGCTTGTGCATCGGTGATTGTTTATGCGTTTCATGTACTTGCAATTTTTTTCTTAAGTTACCCATTGCGCAATTGCCACCACTGCTGACGTCGATAACTCGACAATTATGATTTTTTTTAAAAAATAAATCTCGTCTCTTGACCTAGAGTAGAGTACAATAAAATTCTTTGCACCGTTTAAAACATTTATTTGGGTTCTCCTTACCTTTTGTTTGTTTTTTTCTACTTACCTTTTTTTTGTCATGGTGGTTTTAGTAGTTAACATCTACTTACCTGTTTTTTTACTTTTTTTCATATCGAGGTACTTGGTTTCCTTACTTACCAATCACTTTCGTTATCGTTACGTATTCTTCAGGGTTTTTTTTCATGTTAAAGCGCTTAGCTTCCTTACCAATTGTTTTCGTTGTTGTTGTTTTTTTTTGAACAAATAAATATTTTAAAAGCGTGTTTGAATGGTTTTTTTTGAACTGCGCAAATTTTTTCTAGTATAAAGTATTTTAACAAACCATAGATTAACAAATGATTCAAGTTAGCGCAGGACTGATCGTTCTCAGTCACCTAGCCCACCAATTTTCGGATTTCATTAATATGTACAAATCACTTTTTTTTTTTAAAAAAAAACAACACAAAAGTTTGACTTTCTACTGTTTAATTTAAAAATCAGGTACTATAAAAATATAAAGTGAGACATCGAATATTTAACTTTAAATCTAATACTTAGTACACAAATTCAGTACCTACTTATTTAGAAATACGAATAAATATAAAATCAGAAATGGAAAAGAATGAATTTGACTTTCTACTGTTTGATTTGAAAATTAGGTACTATTAAAAAAAAACAATACAAAGCGAGACATCGAATATTAAATATAAAATCAGAAACGGAAAAGGTTGAGTTTGACTTTCTACTGTTTAATTTAAAAAAATTAGGTACTATAAAAACAATATAAAACGAGACATCGAATATTAAATATAAAATCAGAAATGGAAAAGGATGAGTTTGACTGTCTACTGTTTAATTTGAAAATTAAGTACTATAAAAAACAATATTTAACCTTAAATCTAATACTTAGTACACAAATTCGGTATCTACTTATTTAGAAATACGAATAAATATAAAATCAGAAATGGAAGATGCGAATAAATATAAAATCAGAAATGGAAAAGGTTGTGTTTGTCTTTCTACTGCTTAATTTGAAAATTAGGTAGGTACTATAAAAAACAATATAAAGCAAGACATTGAATATTTAACCTTAAATCTAATACTTAGTACACAAATTCGGTACCTACTTATTTAAAAATACGAATAAATATAAAATCATAAGACATTGAATATTTAACCTTAAATCTAATACTTAGTACACAAATTCGGTACCTACTTATTTAAAAATACGAATAAATATAAAATCATAAAAGAAAGATACGAATAAATATAAAATCAGAAATGGAAAAATATAAAATCAGAAATGGGAAAGGTTGAGTTTGACATTCTACTGTTTAATCTGAAAATTAGGTACTATAAAAGATAATATAAAGCGAGACATCAACTATTTAACTGTAAAGCTTATTACTTTATACAAACAAAGAACCTATTTAACTGCAAAGCTCAAATTTAGCACACAAATTTGGTACCTACTTATTTAAAAAATGCGAATAAATATAAAATCAGAAATGGAAAAGGTTGAGTTTTTAAGTTTCAATTTAAAAATAATAAATATGTAAAAAAAACTAAGGCACAAACTCGATGTTTGGGCGAAAAATAATAGTTATAAATTTCAAGTTTCGAGTGGAAGAGAAACCCTACCTCCATTATATCACACAAATCAATTTTATAAATAAGGCAAAGATACGTATAACATAGCGTTCAGAAGGTTAAGTTTACTTTATTTTAAAAAAAAGATTGGCGCTCTGTGATGTATAAAAAATATGATGTGACGAGTATGGACCAAATCTTTTACAACTTGTACGTTTTGTTGGTGGAACGACTTGTACCTTATGTTAGCGGAACAAATCTTTAAAAGAACCCGCAACTAACGGAACCTTCAAATGTACTCGACAAACGAGTACCTACCTATCGATTCTCGTTATTTATTTTTTATTGGGTTTTTCAAAGTTTGGGGTTTTCCTGTTTGGGTGGTGTGATTGGGGTTGGGATGGGCACGGAGTAGTTAAGTTTATTTTTTATTGGGTTTTTCAAAGTTTGGGGTTTTCCTGTTTGGGTGGTGTGATTGGGGTTGTGATGGGCACGGAGTAGTTAAGTTTATTTTTTTATTGGGTTTTTCAAAGTTTGGGGTTTTCCTGTTCGGGTGGTGTGATTGGGGTTGGGATGGGCATGGAGTAGGGGTTAAGTAAATCGGTCTACTGCGTATTTTATTTCTAATTTAATTTTGTCGTCTACGGCGTACGAGGTTTTTAATTTTTGGTTTTATTTCTAATTTAATTTTGTTAGTTTTGTTCACAATATCATTGGCTAATTCATGCGTTCTCATCATTATGCGGTCGTAAGTTTCGTGTGATGTTTCTTTTTTAGCAGCATGAGAGAGAATTGCTCGCATAACGGTGGCGCTTCTATATATAGATGTTAAAATTTCAGTAGCATGTATTAACATGTCAAAATCGGTCACCACGTATTTGTCATTGAGAGACCTGTATTTCTTTATTTTTTTAGCGGCCCATTGCTGTGTCGAATGGGCTATAACCATCGCATCGGATATATTTAGGCATGTTCCGGATGTGGCCTCTGTCGATGTGTCCGATGAATAGGTGCTGATGTTATCCTCAAAATCGGCCGAATAAGAAGAGGAACTATCAGTGGTGGTCGATACGGTCTCAGAAGACGTTTCAAAATCGGCCGAATAAGAAGAGGAGCTATCGGTGGTGGTCGATTCAGTCTCGATCATCATCGATTCGAGTTCTTGTGACGTAGAGGTCGAAGACATGATGTTGAAGGCACACGAGATACCGAACGAATGATTTTCACAATCTCCTTTGCAGTCGTCGTACCTGGAACTGGCGGTGCAAAAAAAAACGATTATAGACCAGTTCGTACAAATGACGATCCCGAAAAATTTCCCATAGCCAGAATTCATGGAAGTATAGGGCTAGGGTTTTGAACAACCAAGCTGTACAAAATCGCGATTACGTTCTAATATTTTTTTCGTTCATGTTCTTTTGGGAACTTGATTATTTTTTTTGGTGTTTAGTCGCATAAGTAATTATAATAAATTTATAGTTATTCGAAGCGTGGATATAACGGAGGCAAGAGGAGGCGCGTACGCAACTGGCGGTGGCGCAAAAAAAACTGATTATAGCCCAGTTCATACAATTGACTATCCCGAAAAATCCCCCCCCCGGCCAGAAGTCATGGAAGTATAGGGATGAGGAAGAAATGAGTATGCAACTGGCGGCGCAAGAAAAAGCGATTGTAGACCAGTTCGTACAAATGACGATCCCGAAAAATTCCCCACAGCCAGAATTCACAGAGTTATAGGGCTGGGATTTTGAACATTCAAGCTGTACAAAATCGGGATTACGTTCTTTTTTTTAGAACATTAATAATATTTTTTATATTCTTTTAAGAAATTAATTATTTTTTGTGTTTATTCGATTAAAGCTGGGTTTATGTATACTCACTGTAACAGACCGTAATTTTAATTAACAGAAAAGTAAAAACTACATAGTGTTACGGAGTAGTTTATACTGACCGTAAAATGTTACGGTATGTTACAGAATATTTTCTACAGCGTCTTACGGGAAAATAAAAACTAAAAATTATTCTACTTTTCTGTAAAAAAAAAAGTTACAGACAGTTACGGACAGTTACTGTGGGGTATAAACCCACCTTAAGCAATTATAATAAATTTGTAGTTATTTGGAGCGTGAATATAATGAAGGCGAGAGGAGAAGTTGTTGTATAAAAAAGTTCAAATTGAACAGGAAAAATACAACAAATGTCAAACGAAATAGCAGAAATACGCACGCAACTGGCAGCGCAAAAAAGGAAAGCGTTAATATTTTTATTGTTTATATTCTTTTAGGAAATTAATTATTTTTTTTGTGTTTATTCGATTAAGTAATTATAATAAATTTTTAGTTATTTGGAGCCTTAATATAATGAAGGCGAGAGGAGAAGTTGATGTATAAAAAAAGTTCACATTGAACAGGATAAATACAACAAGCTCAAAACAAAAGAATTCTAGAAAAAAAGTTATTGTCATTAGTAATATTTTTCAAAAATGTTGTGACTAAGATAACCCCTGAATTTTTCAACAAAAAATTTGAATACCTAATGTATGAGAATAACGTCTTTAATTAGATGAAATTTTCGAGTTTACAACACAATATTCTTCTTTATTCACTTTTTGACGTAAATTTTCAAGGTTTGGGGGGTTTTTAGTAAAAAATTTTTAATTGAATGTGGTTTGGTAAATTTCAACATCAAAATTTTGGCTTTGTCAAGTCATATTTTAAATAATAAAATTGCAACTGCTGGAACTGGTATGGAACTGAAATTCATTTTAGTTCTAGTTCTGGTTTTCAGATTTCAGTTCTCATCATTTCAGTTCTAGTTCCAATTCCAGTTCCAGTTCCAGTTTTTCAATTTTAGTTCCAGTATTTAGTTCAGTGTATGTACACGTCAATTCTTTTTTTTTCAAATTGTGTTTTTATTTAGTTCAGTGTACACGTTAATATTGCCAACACCAGTCACGAATACAATTTTTTATCGTTGTTCTTTCAAGGTTTGTTCAAAGTTCAAACTTTTTAATTACTCGTAAAATCGACAACTTGTTGAGTATCAGAATATCAGGATAAAACTTCAATCGACACTTTGCATACGACTTTGTCGCGAAATATTCGAGAATAATAAACACTAGTTGTGATATTGTAAGCATATCGAAAACCAAAAAAAGCTCAAAGTTTTTTTTGCAAAAGTTGCTTACGATTTTTCATCACAAAACGGTGCTAACAAAAAAATTAAACGTGGAAATTAATTATTTTTTTTTGGGTTTATTTAAATAAGTAATTATAATAAAGTTTTAGTTAATTGAAGCGTGGATATAATAATAAATTTTTAGTTATTTGAAGTGTGGATATAAAGGAGGCAAAGGCAAGAGGAGGCGCGTACGCAACTGGCGGTGAATGTAGACACCAGTCCGTATATGCAAATGACCATCCCTGAAAAAATCCCAAAGCCAGAATTCGTGGAAGTATTTTGGGATAGGGTAGAAATGTTCAAAAACAAATAATCACTTGGAATTATAAAGATGGCAGTAGTCGTGAAAGTTTGATTCCGACTAGCCCGAGCACTATCACTGCACTGACTAAGAAGAGCCCTATCGTTGAAATAGTAGCGATTGGTTCTACTTATTTTGCTGTATCGCTGATAGTTGGGTCAATTATAGTGACTCCCCCCCTACCAATTTCATGAATCCTGATTCGAAGAATCTAGATTTGAGCTTTAAACCGAACCTGATCTACATTATCGATTTGTTAACTCATTAATTAGTATTTTTTTGTTTATGTTCTTTTAGGAAATTAATTATTTTTTGGGTTCGTTTAAATAAGTAATTATAATAGGGTTCGTTTAAATAAGTAATTATAATAAATTTTTAGTTATTTGAAGCGTGATATTGCAGTCTTTGAGTATGTATACAGTGACCAAGCCCAAGCAGAATTGAAGTTGAACGAGGACCCTCTGGAGTATTGGCGAAATAGTCCTAGTAGATACTTGAAAGATTTGGCCAGGAAGTATTTGTGTATTCCGGCCACTTCGGTGCCATCGGAAGTTACATTTTCAACCACAGGTGACGTAGTAACGCCTCTGCAGTCACTGATTTCTCGAGACAAGGAGAATGGACTTGAATTTGTGAATAAAAATATGTCCAAGGATTTTTTGATGACGAATGATTAACGGTTGAAAATCGAAATATGTTTTATTATTATCAAAGTTCATTACACTGGGTCCAGCAAAATTGAAAAAGATTGAAGCGCGTGGACCCCGCTTTGCGAACATTAATTATTATTTTTTTGTTTATGTTTTTTTTTAGGAAATTAATTATTTTTTTAGGTTTAATTAATTAAGTAATTATAATAAATGTTTAGTTAATTGAAGTGTGGGTATAGAAATATTTGAGTAATGAATTTCACATTGGAAATTTCACTTGAACATAAATACTTTCCTAATATGGTATATGCCTGACGACAATGTCTGGCATATGGAACCGTCCAAGAAAAACCCTAAACGAAGATACCATCGAGGATACAATAATGAAACTGACGATGTGTAACATATCCAATCATCAGTTAAGAGTACCGATCTACAAAACGAGGAAAAGCAAGGTTATGATCCTGGAAGTTCACCCGCACAGTATTTCCTCAGACGTGATATCCTACTGGAAGATTTTACCTGCCCAGTGTGCAATAATAAACGACGAATTAATGTTTTTGACGGATAGGCGAAATGCGTACGCAGTTAGCTGCACAAGTTTCGCTAAATTAACGCGAAGTGTATTTTTATATTATTTATATTGTTTTGACCTTGTAGCATAATGAATCGGGCTTTAAACAGAATGGGTGTTTCTTCGATTTTTCCAATAAAGAAACGATGCCCAGTGTGCCAAATAAAAATAAAAACCGAGACATCATGTAAACATTAAAAATTATAAAATATGTATTGTTTACTTATATTATTTATTTTTTTTTGAATGCAGACGCGATATACGCACAATCGGCACTAGCAAAAAATTTAAAGTCAATCCATGAACATTGCCAGTAAATCGTGATTCCAGTACAAGGACGACTCATATACTCTGGACGCAACCCTCAGAAATTAAGTGGAATAAATGAAGAAACGGAGTTTTCGGTGCTTAAGTAAATTTTTAGTAATTTGTAATTATTTGTTATGTTTAAAACTAATAAATTTTCATCATTTAGTCGCTGAATACGCTCCAACACAATTTACTGTTTTATTTATCGAAAACTCCAGGAAAAATGGGGAAATGATGGCACCAGCAGATCCTCCGCTGGAAACGTGGTAAGTAATTTTTTTTGTAATTTGCACTAATTATTTTTAAAAATTTGAATAAATTTAAATCTTTTTTACGTAAACTGTGTACTTGTGAGTCATAGAGACGATGCAAGAAATCGTGAAAGAAAAGATACCTGTTGACAATTCGGCTGAGGACAATGACCAGCATCGGGCTACCCGGGCGGAAGCTGAGGAAATCAGGCAAACCCGGGTACCCAATCCTCGAAAGTTCACAATGGCTGAACTGAAGGCAGCTGTTAGACAGCTGAAGAGAGGAAAAGCGCCGGCCCCCCGATAAGATCATGAATGAGATGTTGCTAGAAGGATTCGACCAGCTGAAAGATGATCTATTGGTGACCTTTAACCAGTGTATGGTTGAAGGGGTGTTTCCAAAAGTCTGGAAGAAAGCAACGTTGATTCCTATCCCGAAGAGTCCAGGATCACAAGCCGAAGAACTTTATGTGAGATAAAGTGAAAACTAGGAGCGCACATACGGGGAGGTATAGAAAAAAAATATGGTCCGGCACGAATACTTGATGCCGCCGCCGGTACAACGACTTGATGGATAGGCGAAATGCGTACGCAGTTAGCTGCGCAAGTTCGCTAAATTAACGGGAAGTGTATTTTTATATTATTTATATTGTTTTGACCTTGTAGCATAATGAATCGGATTTTAAACAGAATGGGTGTTTCTTCGATTTTTCCAATAAAGAAACAATGAAAACGATGCCCAGTGTGCCAAATAAAATTAAAAACCGAGATATCATGTAAACATTAAAAATTATAAAATATGTATCGTTTACTTATATTATTTATTTTTTTTTGAATGCGGACGCGATATACGCACAATCGGCACTAGCAAAAAATTTAAAGTCAATCCATGAACATTGCCAGTAAATCGTGATTCCAGTACAAGGACGACTCGTATACTCTGGACGCAACCCTCAGAAATTAAGTGGAATAAACGAAGAAACGGAGTTCTCGGTGCGTAAGTAATTTTTAAAGTTATTTAACACCACACACACTCATTTCAAATAATCAAAGAATTGAATTTCAAAACCGAAAACGATTGTGTACTGGTGACGAGAACACCAACCGTAAGTAAATTTTTAGTTTTGTTATGTTTAAAACTATAATTAATTAAAGTAAATAAATTTTCATCATTTAGTTACTGAAAATACGGAAAGGGGTACTGTGACAAGAACACCAACCGTAAGTAAATTTTTAGTAATTTGTAATTATTTGTTATGTTTAAAACTAATAAATTTTCATAATTTAGTCGCTGAATATGCTCCAACACAATTTACTGTCTTATTTATCGAAAACTCCAGGAAAATTGTGGAAATGATGGCACCAGCAGATCCTCCGCCGGAAACGTGGTAAGTAATTTTTTTTTGTAATTTGCACTAATTATTTTTAAAAATTTGAATAAATTTAAATCTTTTTTTTACGTAAACTGTTTACTTGTACAATACGGTCCGGCACGAATACTTGATGCCGCCGCCGGTACAACGACAACGCGTGTATTTCAAGCGAACTGTCCTAAGAAGAGCCCTATCCTTGAAATAGTGGCGATTGGAATTATAATAATTTCAGTCATGAAGCTATTAGGGTGGTGCGAATTGGTGGCTTGAGGAATGAAAGATCAAACAAAAAAAAGGTGGTGCGAATATCGAATGTTCGCAATTCGAATACATATTCGATGGCGTATTCGCATATTTGAATTTTGCGATTACGTTCCTTTAGAACATTAATTATTTTTTTTTGTTTCTTCTTTTAGGAAATTATTATTTTGCATTTATTCAAATAAGTAATTATTATTTGAAGCGTGGAAAAAATGGAGGCAAGAGGAGGCGCGTGCGCAACTGGTGGCGGCGCAAAAAAAGAAGCGATTATACACCAGTTTATTCTACTGACGATACCGAAAAAATTCCTCACAGCCACAATTCGTGGATCAGGTCGGTAATCCCGGCTGTCCTAGAAAAGAAGAAAGAAAACTGACACTGACTGAGTAGCAGCGGAAAGTCACACCGATGGGCGTGATAGGAAGCTTTTACCACCCAGTGTGGGACATTATTTACGTAGAACGTTAATTATTTTTTTGTTTATCTTTTTTTTAGGAAATTAATTAGTTTTTGTGTTTATTCAAATAAGTAAATATTATTTGAAGCGTGGATATAATGGAGGCAAGAGGAGGCGCGTGTGCAACTGGTGGCGGCGCAAAAAGGCGATTTTAGATCAGTTTTTTTTGAAACGTGTATTCAGCGCGGTACCATCATCATCAAACAATATTTGAAACAGCTTGTACTGTTATTATCGGTACAGTTCGTGAAAAGTAAATTCATAATAAATTTGAAATTAGCCAATGTGACAATGGCGCTCTGTGGCCGGGTGACCTATGTCGCCCAAAAATAAGGCACATAACTCAAATTTTTTGAGTGAAAAAAATAATACATACGTGACGTGGTACATGAAAAGGTGACCCGAGCCAAGTAGTAGGTTTTAAGAAAAAAACGCGTTTCAAGTTTTCAAGTGGACAAAAGAAGAGAAAGTTTTTTTGGAGGCACCCACTTCGCAGCCATTTTTTTCACCGCCTAAACATCGATATAGCGACCTGGCGATGGTTTTTTTATTGTATTTAACCACGGAGTCTGGATAGCTGGTGATCTTGTGTCTGACAATTTTGGTACTTTGGCAGAAGCGGCGACATCAGCGATACCATCAGCGGCTTATCCTCTTTGGCAGTTTCCAGACGCGAGGTTGGTAAGGGTCAACCAGTTGCAATCGTGTCCGACGTTTTTTAGTACTGTAGGCAGAAGCGGCGACATATTGACTGCTTATCCTCTTTGGTACTGTTGGCAGAAGCGGCGACATCAGCGGATTATCCTCTTTGGCAGTTTCCAGACGCGAGGTTGGTAAGGGTCAACCAGTTGCAATCGTGTCCGACGTTTTTTAGTACTGTAGGCAGAAGCGGCGACATATTGACTGCTTATCCTCTTTGGCGAAAACTAAAGTTTTTTTCATTTTAAAAAAAAACAGTTTATTCGCTTCAGTACATAGTTTTTTTTGTTTCCACCCATTTCAAAAAAAAACAATCTTACCAAGAATCAGTACCTGAGGAGTAGTTGGTAACTAAGGAGTTGGGGAATAGATGGAGATCGTGTGTGTCCAACGATTTTTGGTAGTGATGACAGAATCGGCGACATCTCGACGACTTAGCATCCTCTTTGGCGCGAACTAAAGTTTTTTCATTTAAAAAAAAAACAGTTTATTCGCTTCATTATGTAGTTGTTTTTTGTGTTTACACCCATTTTGAAAACAGAAACAAAATAACCAATCTTACCAAGAGTCAGTACCTGAGGAGTCAGGGAATAGATGGAGATCGTGTGTGTCCGACTATTTTTGGTAGTGTTGACAGAATCGGCGACCGACGATTTTTGGTAGTGTTGACAGAATCGGCAACATCTCGACGACTTAGCATCCTCTTTGGCGCGAACTAAAGTTTTTTTTCATTTTAAAAAAACAGTTTATTCGCTTCATGATTTAGTTTTTTTTGTTTCAACCTATTTTGAAAACAAAAAAAACAAAATAACCAATCTTCAGTACCTGAGGAGTCAGTAACCGAGGAGTCGGGGAATAGATGGTGATTGTGTGTGTCCCACTATTTTTTGGTAGTATAGGAAGAAGCGGCGACATCTTGACGGTTTATACTACTCTTTGGCTAGAACTGGCAGAAGCGGCGACATCTCGACGGCTTATCCTCTTTGGCGTGAACTAAAGTTTTTTAATTTAAAAAAAAAACAGTTTGTTTGCTTCAGTATGTGGTTGTTTTTTGTTTACTTACACCCACTTCGAAAACAGAAACAAAATAACCAAAGTCACAAAGAATCATTACCTGAGAAGTCTGGGAATAGATGAAGATCGTGTGTGTCTGTCGATTTTTGGTAGTGTTCACAGAATCGGCGACATCTCGACGGCTTAGCATTCTGTTTGACGCGAACTATATTTTAAAAAAAACAGTTTATTCGCTTCAGTATGTAGTTTTTTTTGTTTACACCCATTTTGAAACGAAATAACAAATAACCAATCTTCAGTACCTCAGGAGTCTGTAACCGAGGAGTCAGGTCTGACGATTTTTGGTAGTGTAGGCAGAAGTGATGACATCTCGGTGGTTTATACTCTTTGGTGCGAACTGGCGGAAGCGGCGACATCTCAACGGTTTATCCTTTTTTTTTGGCGCGAACTAAATTTTTTTAATTATAAAAAAAACAGTTTATTCGCCTCAGTTGTTTACACCCGTTTTGAAAACGAAATAACAAATAACCAATCTTCAGTACCTCAGGAGTCAGTGTAACCGAGGAGTCAGGTCCGACGATTTTTGGTAGTGTAGGCAGAAGTGATGACATCTCGGTGGTTTATACTCTTTGGTGCGAACTGGCGGAAGCGGCGACATCTCAACGGTTTATCCTTTTTTTGGCGCGAACTAAATTTTTTTAATTATAAAAAAAAAACAGTTTATTCGCCTCAGTTGTTTACACCCGTTTTGAAAACGAAATAACAAATAACCAATCTTCAGTACCTCAGGAGTCAGTGTAACCGAGGAGTCAGGTCCGACGATTTTTGGTAGTGTAGGCAGAAGTGAAGACATCTCGGTGGTTTATACTCTTTGGTGCGAACTGGCGGAAGCGGCGACATCTGAACGGTTTGTCCTTTTTTTTTGGCGCGAACTAAAGTTTTTTTAATTATAAAAAAAAACAGTTTATTTGCCTCAATATGTAGTTTTTTTTCGTTTTCACAACTAATCTTACAAAAAAAATCAATACCTTAGGAGTCAGTAAACGAGGAGTCGGGAACATTTTTTAGTAGCGTTGTGCAGAAGCGGCGACATCTCGACGGCTTATCCTCTGCGGCGGCGCTTTCCAGATGCAAGTGGTTTTGACGGCGCCTTCCTTTTCATTGCTCGGCTTTGTTGGCTCTGAGAAGCATAAACTGTAAACTTCCAGTTTTCCTCTTTTGCACCCCGCATAAGGAACTGGTCTCCGTGAACTGGTAACGAGCTTCCAAATTTTTCATGTTGCAGATTATAGGTCCTGGAGTACACATCCTTGGCGCATTCAGGCTCAGGCAGTACTTTGCAGAACCCATCAACGCCTTTACGAAACGCTAATGGCTTCTTGTACCTATAGTCAACGCGTCGCTTTAATTCTTGCTGCAGATTCTCAAAGGTCCATTTTTTGAGAATCAGAAGCAAGTTTATGCGATGCGCACAGTACAGGCAAGAGGCCACCACACAGTTACGACTCACTACTAAGCCGAACCCAGTTTTCGTAGCGTGATGACAGAGCACACAATCGCGCCATCTCTTGTTGAAGGGCAAACTAATCAGGCCAAATAATTTAATGACGCATCCGGACTCCGGCCCTTCTTTTCTCGACCAATAAATAAAAGGTGGATAGTAATCCGGATGTATCTGGTCTTCATTGACCGGATTAGTTAACAATTCAGAAGGGAACAGGTAGCCATTGAGGAGAGCCGGACACAGCATCGGATTCTCGTATTTCGAGCAATGGATATTCAAAATCGTATCGGTAAACGCACCCGAGATGCAATGATCCTCCGCGTATGTACATAAATCTGAATACCGATGGTCGATTATGAAATTCCGATCCTTCAACTGGTTCGGCTCTAGTTTCTGTACCGTGCGGACGCGTTCGCCATCTTCCTTTTCGTCTTTGCTTGTGTCATCAAACTGTTTCTTTTGACGCTTTTGGAAGCGGCGTCTGTTCTGCGAGGAATCCGCTACGGGAGTCTTCTTGGAGCTCGCTACCGCTAGGAGACGTGGAATGCGAACTACCGGTTGTTTATTGGTGCTGGGTTTTGTGACTGATGATTCAACAACATGACCAGTGCTGGATTTAGCCGTCGAGTGAATGTGGTCGGTGTTGTGACTTATCATCGAGGATACTTCGCCGGTGCTGGAGTTAGCCGTCGAGGGAACATGGTTGATGTGAGATTTAGAGGTCGTGGGGATGCAGTCCGTATCCGGATAAGCCCTCGAGAGATGATGTGCGGTACGATTGCGCCTCTCTTCTGTTCTGTCTTGCGAATACTGCAATTTAGACTCAATTTGCAAACCTATGACTTTGGTCGCCTTAAGTATCACTCGCCTTAGCACATCATCCCGATTCCGAAACACTTTGATTAAAGTATGTTGAAAATTCGAGTGCTCCACCTTCAGGCACTTAAAAACAAAATTCCATAAATCGGAATGATTCTGATGCAGGTGTCTTGAAAAAAGGGCCAGATAGCGTTTCATGTGTTGTAGAAACGCTATCGGCACAATCGCTTCGTCAGAAAGTTGTAGTTTTGACAACGCTTTTTGCAAAACAACTACCTCACCACCTGCTGAATAACCATTAATCAAATCGCGGAGTAGAAAGCCGAGCAGACGTTTTTCGATTTTACGAGGCACGTTCTCGTCGTAATCTAATAAATCTGTATTACACAACTCCCAGTAGTTGTATAATATCAGAGTTATTTCGCCGGTATAAAAGTCAAACTCTGGCTTCCCATTCGTCGCACGCGCTCTTTGGTCAAAGTAGCCGACCAAAAATGCTTCCAAATCCGCCACTTGTTCCCTCATAATACTGTGTCGATTAAACTCGAATCCTGTAAAATCTTCCTTCGAGTTAGTGGCAGAGTGAAAGGTAAAGCTGGCCTTCGTCTCCACTACACGAATGAAGTAATCCAGTACTGGGGAGTGACGGAATGTGATGCACGCATCAGGCTGACAGATGGAAGTGGGGTGCGGCGAGTTGATATTATTTATGTAATAAGCGTTCTGTACTCTCTTGATGGCATCGAGTACTGGTACGGCATCTTTATTTGTGTCTGAACGCTCACGAGTAGCTGTGCTATCAGAATTGGGTGTTAACACGTTGTCAGTGCCTTTGCAATCCACTTCGTCTATGAGTGGAGGGTTAACCGACTGCAGACTATCATTAAAGGTGGCCTCTGGTTCGTTCAGTTCCTTCTTATCCGCGTTCCACTCTTTGTAACTTTCAATCAGGTCCTGGATATTCGGGGTCCAGTCTATGTAATACGACCAGGCATCGGTGGGTTGGTGCTCCTCTGCTGTGTTGTTGTTGGTCGCGTAATGAATCGTGCTGGCATAGGCGTCCTCTTCTTTGCTAAGGATGACACCAGCTCTTATCTTACGTGCCACGCTCACCGACCGTTTAAATTTGCTAGCATTAGCGCAATCGCCTATCTTCAACGGAGCGGCCATTGTGTGGGTGGTGGGAGCGGCCATTGTGTGGGTGGTGGGAGCGGCCATTGTTTGGGTGGTGGGTTGGCGCCTGGCTTTTGCCTTTTCACTGAAGAAGTGCGCTAAACCAGAGTAAATGCCTTCTTTGTATTCGAGGTCGATACCAGCTTCCATCTTATTTGTAATGGCCAGCAGTTTTGGATCAGTGGCGAGGATCTCGCTGTTACCAACCATCGTGCCTTCAATCTGTTTCCACCAGTGGTTGCCAAGAAGGCCACAGGTTACTGGCTCATCAGCAGCGGGAAGACAGGCCATGGCGCCAGAGACATGCACTGCTTCCAAGCCAGACAACGAGACCGCCAAGTCATGAGTAGGTGACGGAAAGTGAGTCTTGTTGGCGGTTACGTCTTCGTTGGCGGCCACCGCTTCTGAGCCGTCGTCTTCTTGTGGGCGAGAGTGATTACTGTTAGCGGTTACGTCGTCGTTACCAGGCATCATTACAGTATCGCTGTTGGAGGCTTTCGCCGCTTCTGAGCCCTCACCATTAATCAACGAGTCCGGCGGCAAGTCAGGCGTATGTGGCCGAGAGTGAGTACTGTTGGCGGTTGAGCCTTCCTTGTCTGGCATCGGTTCATCATCACTGTCGGAGGTGTTCGCTGCTTCTGAGCCCTCATTATCTACTTCTGAGCACTCTTCATCTGCTTTGGAGCCCTCACCATCGATCAACGAGTCCGGCGGCAAGTCAGGCGTATGTGGCCGAGAGTGAGTACTGTTGGCGGTTGAGCCTTCCTTGTCTGGCATCGGTTCATCATCACTGTCGGAGGTGTTCGCTGCTTCTGAGCCCTCATTATCTACTTCTGAGCCCTCATCATCTGCTTTGGAGCCCTCATCATCAGACACCGAGACCACCGAGGTGGGCGTAGGTGACTGAGAGCGACTCCTGTTGGCGGATGCGTCTTCGTTGTGTGGCGTCGTTTCATCCTCGTCATCGGCTGACGTATCAGAGTCAGAGGACCCTTCGCCACTGCCAGTGTTGGCTGCCGTTTCGGAGTCAGAGGACTTAGCGACATTGTCTGTGTCAGCCGCTGCTTTTGAGCCAGAAGCAGACACTGAGGAAGATTCCTCAGCTGCCGTCAGAGGACTACGAATGACCACCACATCGTAGTCGCGAGGAGTAGCGTCGGATAGTTTGACCTTTTTAGTCGCTGCTCGGCTCCTACTGTGCTGTTTGTAAACGGCATTGTCGCCAGGTTCGTCGTCCGCATTGTTGCCAGGTTCTGCAATGTCGCCAGGTTCGTCGTCCGCATTGTTGCCAGGTTCCGCAATGTCCCCAGGTTCGTCGTCCGCATTGTTGCCAGGTTCCGCAATGTCCCCAGGTTCGTCGTCCGCATTGTCGCCAGGTTCCGCATTGTCGCCAGGTTCCGCATCCTCATTGTTGCCTGGTTCGTCGTCGTCCGACGTGTACACCATACCAGGTTCAGGGGCCGACAGTTTGATATTTTTACTCGCGACTCCCAACCCACTGACTTTGCATTTGGTCGGTGCAACGAGCGAACTGCTATTACTCGGCGGCGACAACCCCACCGACATCTTCGCAGCTGTTTTTGCATTTTTGTCCTTACATGCCGACTTTACCACAAGCCCTTCTCGCTGCCGGCACAAGTTCGACGGCGTCGGTACAGAAGCACTCTGCCGTAAGTAGTCGATTGTCTGTGTGGCGCTGGTGGTGGCGGTGGATTTTTTGTAATTGGTGTGTATTGGGGTGCGGTGAGTTGATGCTGAGCCTAAGTCGACGTGTATTGCGGTTGCGTCTATGGTAGAGTAGTGGAAGGGGCTGGCAGCAGGAAGTACATTTTCCCTCTGGAATAAAGAAAATGCGGCAGCAGCAATCTTCACATTATCTTCTAATTCAGACATTGTGACGTGAGCGGAGGTGAATTCTTTGGTTACGATGTCATTAGATATACTCTCTGCAAAAAAAAAGACCACACTATTGGTACTTGCTACGTTTTACACCTCACACTACGACGCATATCACATAAGGTGCTTCTTACTGGAAGGCTGTGCGTAAAAGCGAACTTGAGGATGAAAAACGCCTGCATCTGAAGTAGGACTACCGATGCAGTCGTAAAAGTCCTGTGACATTGGCGCTTCGACTGATTTGGTTGTGGGATGAGGCCATGGCTGAGACATTTTTAGGCAGACTGCAACGAAACAAACAAATATCACATACCGAGATTACATGTCTGCAAAATGAAGTCGAATTATTAAAAAAAACAATTGCAACGCGAGAGATATTTTAGTTATCAGTTGTATTGTAGTAGCAGGTGCGTGATATAAACGATCTGAGAGGCGATTGTCGCGACATGTTTCGATTTTAAATGTATTCGTGGCTCGGCGGAAATGTTTAATGTTGTCGGTGTCTAAATGTAGCAGTGGTAGTGAAAAAAAACAAGTTTAAAACAACAATCGGACGGAACCAGACATTTTTTTTTGCAACATAGATGGCACTGTGAAAAGGTGCCATGGATGGTAGTCGTTTAGCAATGACATAGTCTGCTGCGGATGATGAGTGTTTCTGAAAAATAGGATTTGATTGATGCGAAGTTGGGAACGTCATCAATTCCGAGCTTAATTTAGGGGAGGAAAGACCTTAGATTAGTGTGACCAGAACGTTTCCTCAACAGGGCGGGGGGAAAGTAAATAAATCGAAACAGATAATATACGTAACTCAATGCATCGGTTTCTACTGAAGTGGTTGGTTTTTAAAGTTGTAATTTCCTACCCCGATGAGAGGGTTTACCAAATTACAGGTAGGTGCAAATGCAGAAAGCAATTGACGATAGAGGTTAAACTCTTCAAGAAAAATAAAATAGCTTTATCGGAACTGAAAACACTGCGATTGGTTTCACAAAACGTGGAAAAATTGAAACCTAACCTAACCTAACCTAACCTTTTTTTTCGGGTTCCGCAGTCTCAAAAGGGTGCGGCAAATTTATTTACAATAGCTTACTACAATGAACCTACCTCCCAACACCCTCTTCGTACCAATGGTTTATAAAGAGGGTGAGGGGTAGGGGAGGCTTTTAGTACAGAGCAATAATAATAGAAGAAATAATAATAGGCGACTTAATCATTACAATAATATATATATATATACATATGGGTAGCGTCGGCCAAACCAGACCTCGCTGGGGAGGCGGGCCTTACAAGGGGGGATTATATTTCTACAATTAAACGAGTAATTTCGGATGTTAACGATGCGATTTTCGATCTGCGAATTTTACATCTTACGATGAAATTTTACGAATACGATTTTACGAATTATACGGCTGCGAATTTTACGACTTACGATGCGTTTGGTATGCGATTTTACGATGCGGATTTGTGATTAATTTTGGTTCTGCGAATTTCACGACTTACGATTCGATTTTTAACGAGTTTTATGTTGACGTACGAGGTTACGAATTTTACGACTTATAGCGAATTCAAATATACATATGTATTACAAAATAATAATTAGTTGGGGGAGATATATGGAGTTTAGGAAAACGTAAATTAGAGAAAACGATACATGGTGTATTGACGATTCATAATTTCTTCGCAGTAATCGAGAAAGTCTTTTGTGTAATAAAAGCTCTATGGGTTATCTGACTCGGGGTCGAATTCAATAGTTTTTTTATCACGTAAATCTTCGAAGAGCGGGCAGCTAAATAAAAAGTGGAAGGCATCTTGTATAGATATGTCGTCGCAGGAACAGGTTTGATTTTGAATTTTGCCAATACGATGTAAGTATTGTTGGAGGTTGCCGTGGCCAGAAAAGAGTTGACAAGTGTGATAATTTATTTCGGCGTCCGAATAATAAAATGTTTCCAATTTAGGTATCAAAATATGGGTGATATTAGCTTTAGAGGATAAGTTCCATCGTAGATTCCAACGTTGTGTAGACTAGAAGTGTAAAATATTTTTTAATTTTTTTATAATTTAAGTTACGTTCAATGTGTGTTTTAATTTCGTATTCCGGTTTTTCATGAAGGGGAAGCTCATAATTTTCAACATTCAAAATTTCTTGAAATTTGCATTTAAATTTTTTAGGGGCTGTTTGAATTACAATAGGAAAAGAGTTGTTGTGAGCGTGATTTAGAAGAGTCGGAATAGCTATGCGTTTTTTAGCATAATAAATTAGATTTCGGGTAATAATTTGGAGGTCTATGGGAATTTCTTTACTTAAAACGAGCGATGCTTCGAGATGGTGCAGTAAGCGCGGCAGATCACGATACTGTATAATCTTTGTACTTTTCGAATCGCCGTTTGTAAGTAGGAGTGATTATAAAGTAGGTGCCAAAACGCAGACGAGCAGTATTTGAATAAAGAACCTATTACAGCAGAAAACATTATTTTCCTTGCCCAAGAACATTGACCCCACGTGTTGTGGCAGATACGACGTAGTTTGTGTATGCATTTAACACATTTTGCAGCAATGTAATCGAAGTGTTCACGACAGTTTAATTTATTATCGATCATTATGCCTAAATATTTGAAGGTCGAAACGTGTTTAATTCGAGCATTATGAATGTTAATTTTAGGTAAATCTATCCAATGTTTTTGATTCACGTCTGTAAAAAGCGTGAACGGACCTAACCGAACCGAACCTTTCATTTTTTAAAGGGCTGCCCAATCCTAATTGGGTGGGAAATTTATTACATTATCCTCTACTTATAAGCATAGGGGGGGCTCACAACAATGTCATTTAGCTTATCTTACACGTGTGTGTAAATGAGCTTCGGATTTTGAAACGATCTTTTTACAATACAAAAGTACCCAACTTTCTCCTCTCTCCCTCTTCGTAGAGAACCTGATGATGGTAGCGAAGTGAAATGTGTTGTTTTAATCTTACCGAAAAACAAGTTACTTTTATCGTTTTAAACCAAATTTTTATTACTTGTGTGTAGAATACAGCCAAGTTCAATACGACCATTGATTTTGAAAAACTTTTCATTACTCTGGTGGGAAAGTGCAGTTTTTTGCAAATTTACCAGGGAAAATTGTTCTAGTCACACAGGAGTGTTTATTTTACCAATGGTATATTAGTTTTTGTTCTATGATTAATTTTTCTTATTTATTTTTCAATAATTCGACGACACCTTCAGATTTTTTTTCGTTTATCTCAATTTATCAGAAAACTATCACTCAAAATCAAAAAACAATTGCACCATCGGAAAGCTCGTTGAATTTTATGTAAGATCTAATCCAAAAACCACGAAAATTACCCTCCCTTTTGAATAAAAAATTAAAAAACACAAAACACACATTCTCCCATTAAACCCATGTAAATTTCAGCCATTGATCGCCTACACCAGTGACGTCACGTAGACTTTTTGGATCAGTACTCAGGCCTTGTACTATAGGTGGTGTTGACAGAACCAACCGTCGAGCATAACTCTGATATTTCCGACTCGGTGAGTGTTTGCGATTCGGTGAGTGTTTGCGACTCGATATATTCAGAAAAATCATCTGTCGGAAAATCCATACTTATGTTGTATGAACCAAGAGCTATTAGGTGTCGTCCTTCTCCGTGTTCGTCGACCTTTCTTTTCTTTTTGAAACTTTGCTTTTCGACCTCGGAATCCGAAATGATAACACACTCGTCTTCGGAATCCGAAATTAAATCAATACTTTCGTCTTCGGGATCCGAAATTAAATCATAACTTTCGTACTCGGAATCTGAAACTAAAATAATACAAAATTAATCATCTTTAAAGTTTAACTTATTGTACGCGCAAGGGAGAAGGATGAAAGGAAGTTCTGGGCAAAAAAAATTCAAAATCGAGTTCTTTGCTGTTTTATTCAACAACATCTAGAACATAACACCCCCTCCCCCTCTTCATCCTTTTTGGAATCACGTGGTAGTAATATAGCGCCAATTAAGGCGGTAGCGTAGCGAAGTGTATTTTTATGGAGGAGGAGGGAGGGTGATAATCTTAGTTGTTTGAATCGGTGAATAGACTTTTTTTTTCGTTTCACCTAAAAAAATTAATCAACATTAAAGCCTTAATTTAAAAAAATTGTTTCACCGATTCTCATCGAAGACTGATTTAGAGTCTTTTACTTTTTTTTCACAGATTTTTTTTATAAGAAATTCCCTTCCGGATAGAATTTCTAAATTTTGCTCCCAGATCCTCGGCTTCAAGATTTCTGTTATTTTTACGTACAATTAACAGTCCATGTTTATATGGTCGAGTGATCAAGATGCGATTTGCGGCATTCAAAAGAGCAGAGGTGCCACTATCAGAAATGTTAAAAATATCTCCCCCCACTAAAAAAAACCACACTACTTAGATTTAGGCCCATATTCCAGAACAATTAAGGAATCCTTAACTTAAGATTCCACAGATAAAACATGAATTCGTAGATCGTGATTGGTTAAGAAGAACTTAAGGTACCTGTTTTGTCTACTTAAGTTATCCTTAACGTTAAGAGTTGATCTGGAATATGTACCTCAGTCTAACTTGGAAAATTCGCTGTAGCTCTGCAACTAACCCCGACAAAGTGAGACCTTTTAAGATTCACGCGCGTAAATTATTTTACATAAAAAAGGAATAGTTGATTTCTTACTTTGTAGTTGTATGTCTTCGATTTCTTCACTGTCTTCCGAATCGACCTCGATATAAATTATTGGTTGGTTCGCTTTTGTCATACTGGTAAAAAAACTAAACAAAAAAAAACTTGCGGTCAAAATTGACCATCGCTCGCATCGGGTCATTTTGACCAAAATTCATAAGAGGGAGAGGAGGGTAGCCGAAATACGGTGGACACCCTGGAAACTGATTTGAGGTCGCTGATTACGAATCTGCGGTTCATTTTTCACGATGGGCTTTCCAACTCGAGAGATATGGCCCATTTTTTTTGCTTTAAAAACACAACTTCGATTCTGAGCAATCGAGCGGTGATCGTGTAAAACGAACATCAGATTCTTGTAATAATAACCAACAAAGTCTCAGTCAAAAAAAAACAGCCAAAACTAGGGTTATAAACACCATCGATGATAAATATTTTTTAAGCATAATTAGGACTGAGCAGGACTGTGGCGCATTTCCAATTTAAATTTTTTTTCGATACTATTAAAAGTTTTCTTCTTTTCAGTAAAAATTCAGTGCTGTTACAAATGAGCCCTTACACTAAAGGTAAAAATGGTGAAATTCAATTGAAATACAGTGTTTATCGCTAATAAGAACGTCGGTTATAAGAATATATTGCTTATAAGAACCAAATTTGAAAGTCCCGGTAAAACTCCATAAGACATAATGTTAATTTTAGTCGCTTATAAGAATATATCGGTTTTAAGAACTAGATTTTTGGTCCTTCCAGTATAAAATAATTGGATGTAAGAACCTCGAGGTATTAAAATCTTCTTTTTTTTTGCGACACCTAAACCAACTCGTGTCCAAGAATACAACGATCTGGAGTGTGAACAAAAAAGTGGGTATTTGCACCCTCTTCGCAAATACAAAAGAAAAGAATCGATTTAATTGTTCAAAAAATGAAACGTTTAACTTGAACCTCTGGTTGTAAATCTCGAGTGTACAAGTGTCAGTTTTAAAACAGTTTTTGCTTCGGATTTAAACTGTGGGCAGGAATTTAATTATTTTTTTGAAAGGTTTGGAAACTAAATAAGTACGACTTCTTTGATCGTTACATAAGCAGTAGGTATCCTTTTTTTTTAATCCCATCAATGCTTCGGGTTGAAGGTGGTCTATCTTCTCTAGACCCTTGAGTTTAGGAAAGAACTGTCTATTTTTTTTTTCACTATTTAAACGTTTCGTCACCTAAAACAGATTTAAAATACTATCTTTTCAGTCAAAAACTTCCTCTCTTCCTCTCCCCTCCCAACATCCTTTAATATAAGAATTCCTACCTAATCTTTCCTCTCCCTAGTTCTTCACATCCTCACTAAAACTGTATATCTTTTTTCCACTTCTGGAAAACGTGTACACACAGTCTCCATCAGCCGACGACCATTCTGTTTCGCTTAATTCCGAGTCTGAGGAGTCGGAGTCAGCTAACAGATGTTCCATGTCGACTGTTTTACCGCGATTTGATTTTGTTTCCATTAAATTGTTTTTCTCATCTTCTGTTTTACCGCGATTTGATTTTGTTTCCATTAAATTGTTTTTCTCATCTTCTGTTTTACCGCGATTTGATTTTGTTTCCATATCTGGCAGGAAAAACAAAAAAAAACAAATTCAAAGAAAAAAACAAATATAAATCGGTTTGTGCCAAAACTGAATTTACCGCGATTTTGTAATCCTAATGTAGTTGGGTTCGGTTTGTGTTCTGGGGTGCGTTCACTTTGGAAAAAAATAAGGTATACCTTATTTAAATAAGGTATAAACAAAGCATTGATGTCCAAAATCGTACTAATTCCTAGAGTCCGAGTTACCAAAACGGTATCGGGAGCTCTCGGCGGTTTCCAAAGGCGTTCGTTTGACTTGTTCGAATTTTTTCATTATTTTTTACGTACTTACGTATAATACAATATACAAAATTACAAATATTGTACTTTTATGCAGTTTAATTAAGTAGCTGAAATGAGAAGGGCGAAGATGATTGTTTAACATACAAATTTTTTCATTATTTTTTTTTACGTACTTACGTATAATACAATATACAAAATTACAATTATCGTACTTTTATGCAGTTTAATTAGCTGAAATGAGAAGGACGAAGATGATTGTTTAACATAACATCAACCATTGAAAAATTGAAATTTTTTCGACATCAAAAAGTATAAAAATTAAACACGTCATATGTCATAAGTCAAACATAATTGGACTTTTTTTTGGTTCCAGTGAGTTGAGTTGTGCCTATTTTATTTTCATAATTTTATAATTTTTAATTTTACTGATTTACTTTACCTTTTTTTTCAAAGTACCTTTTTTAAAAAATGACGAAAATAATTATTTTATCTGTTTGCATAAATTATCAATTCTAGGTATTGAATTCAGATATTATGTATGTTAATTTTTAATTGGTGATTCATTCAGTGGCAGTGACACTAGAAAATATTTAAATGACTTGAGATATTTCAAAATTAATATCAGAAACAGTATAAAAATTGTAAAAAATTTGGTACAAATACTTACAGGAATCAAAAAATCCCAATATTTGCCATTTAATATTTTCATTACATGTATAATTTTATATTTTGATGCTAAAAAAGAGTTATTTCCGTATCCTCTTTTAATTAAACAATCCTTTTTTCCAATTTTAGCTAATTTAACTGCATACGTACAGTATAATAGATGCAGACATGGTACAGTGTCATAGCATAGGTATGTCAAACTGTAGGTACGTCAGATTGTAGGTATAAGCGTGTCATATCTTAGGTACGTCAAATTATAGGTATATTTTTAAATAACACCCAACGTCATAACATAGGTATGCCATATCGTAGGTATGTCATATTGTCGGTATATCATAGGGCAGGTTTACCCAGTGTACCACTGTGTATTTGTAAAATTGTAAAAGTAAGTATATAGATATAGGTGTGTGGTGCTTGCGTATAGTAAAAAAAAATTCCTATCCAAACCTCACCTAGACATGAAGGTACCTATACTGTACTTTGGGGGTTATTCAAATCCCCCCCCCAAAAAAAATACATAAGTAGATGTGTGTTTAATAAAAAAAATAATTCCTACCTAAACCTCACTTATACATGAAAGTACTTACACCATTAATGTACTTTGGTTTTTTTTTAGATCCCCAAAAATACACAACTATGTGTGTGTTTAATAAAAAAAAAACAATTCCTACCTAAACCTCACTTATACAAGAAGGTACCTACATCATCTATGTACTTCAGTGATTTTACAGATGCACAGTGGTGCACTGGGTAGACCTGCCCTATGATGTACCGACAATATGACATACCTACGCTTTGGCGCACCTGAGTGTTGACACCCTGTTGTCAGTAAAAAACCACCTAAAAAATGACGTACCTAAGATATGACACAGTTACACCTAAGATTTGACATACCTATGAAATCACATACCTAAGTAATGACTCCACCCCTGCAGACATACGTGAAAATGATGAAAAAATTCGAACAAGTCAAACGAACACCTTCGGAAACCGCCGAGAGCTCCCGATACCGTTTTGGTAACTCGGACTCTAGGAATTAGTCAAAATACTTCATTAAATTCAAAAATTGCTGGTTACCAAATTTTTGTACCATTTGATTGTCATAAAAAATAGTCATAAATTTTTAGAAGGGTGAAAAAATGATCGATCAAAATCTGTCAGGAACGAAAAATCTGATTGGCCAACGCTTTGTTTACGCCTTATTTGAATAAGGTATACCTTATTTTTTTTCCAAAGTGAACGCACCCCTGGTTCCTGTTTTCAAATTTTTTTTGACCCAAACCCAAACTTTGGTAAGAAGCCAAAAACCGAAACCGTAACCATTTACTTGAATTTTTTTTTTGAAGATTTTAGGATCCAAACGGAACCAACAGACCAAGGTGTTGAAGTCCGCTAAGGTTTAGAAATTAAAATATGAAAAAAACAGAGTAAATTGATAGTGAAAAAAAAACGTAAAAGCAGAGATCAGTATCGGAAATCACAGATAGGTGAAAAACTTTGAATTTTTTTTTTGACTTTCAGATACGTGTGATTCGCTGTATAGGGAACTGAAGCGTGACGTCAAAAAGATGTTATTGTTATTGATGTTGTTGTTGTTAAGTTGTTGTTAATCTCATTTGGTCCCAAACAAACATTTATTCCATAAGAAACAATGTAAAATTTGTCACTTTGTAACTTTAATTTTTCGATGAATTGTGATTGTATAGATGAAGGTTTTGTTTTAAATAAATATTCGAAGCTTTTTATACATGATATTTACCATAAAAAATCTTATTTTGAAAAATGGCCAAAAAAAATTGAATTTGAAAAAGCAGTGTTCGTTTGTTTTGATTACTTTTTTACAAAGTGATAAGGTGATAACAGAGGATTAAATGAAGTTGTTCAAGTAAGTTTTTTTTTTGAAATTTCTCTTCAATTTTCGTACGTAGTCTTATGGAATAATATTATTTTTCTTTTTTTTTGCTGAGTAAAATGGATCCATAGCCACAGAATTCAAATCAGCCAACACTGGGCTTAAGTAAATATGCCCGAAGTTTAGATGTGGAAACGAATGCTCGATATCGGGTAAAGATACAAGTCCTAGGAAATCTTAATCCTTATCTCCTCCTTCAAGATGACTCAAAATGGAAAATAAATTTCGACGAGTTCCCCGATGTAAGATTGATAGATTTTGTAATTATATTACTGTTTACTAATGGCCAGACAATTTAAATATTTTGGACTATGTACATTGCATAGGTTACCAGTAGTGATATCTTCAACTATGTTGTGTTGGGACAAGTTATTATACGGGAGAAGACTTCAAGGCTTACAAATCGTTAGCAGCCTATCAATATTATGACTCAGGGTTCATGCGGAATGTCAGATTTTCCAAGATTGAACCAGTATTTCTACTTTGTGGCGAAGTAAGTCACTCAAGCTCTGACTACGAATAAAATTGTAATCTAGTAAGCTATGTACCTACTGAAAATTTAACTAAAAAGAATTGTTTATTTTAGGTACTTCATAGTCAACGCCTAAACGAGCCGCCATTGTCTCCCTGGGTAATTGCGGACGCGAATGGAACTGCCGTTTCAGGTCACTGCGCCTGTATGGCTGGGTTGGGTGAGTGTTGCAGTCATATTGCTGCATTGCTTTTTTTTGTTGAAGGGATTTGTAGAAGGAGAAGCAGAAGAGGTCTAACTGAAGATTCTGCATATTGGGTGCCACCTGCGGGACATAAAGTAGCAGACCCTATATTTTTAAAAAGCATAGATTTCCGAACCACGATTAAAAAATCAAAGGAGGATGTCATTCCGCAGGTCAAATATTTCAATATTTTCCAAAATAATTCGTTTCTCAAAACTCAATCAATTCTTTTTCACTATAGATTAAACTGATACTCCCAAAACTGATCACGTATTTGGAAACCTGCTGAATGACCTTAAGGATCTTGCGATTGAGAAAAAATGAAGCCCAGCTATATTTTGTTGACAACAACCAAGGAAGAAGATGAATTTGAGAAGTTTCCTATCGTATGTAATCGTTTATTCGAAGAAAACTACTTGGACCTCTCCTATGAAGAATTATGCACAATCAGACATAGTTTTGATTTTACATTAACACAGCTACAATGCGACTACATTGAAAAGCATTCCAGAAGTCAAAGTAACTCGATCAAGTGGTTCCATTTTCGTACTGGTCGAGTCACTGCTTCTGTAGTGCATTCAGTGTGTCGAGTGAAAGCATTCGACACAAATCCGACTTTGATTTCAAAAATTTGCTACCCTCAACGAAGTAGAATGAATATTATCAAATTCAACTTCAAATTTTTTCTTTCTAAATCTTAATACTGTGACTTTTTGGTTTGGTCTCCTGATCAAGAACCCCATTACGAAAGGCTTTCACTCGACGAAGCAGTTATTCAAAAGATAATAACCAAATCATCAATTTTTTTCAGAGAATCCTTGTTGCCGGAACTGTTAGGAGAATACTTCACCACGACGACCCTCGATGAAGATGATGATGCAGCGGTAGCGGGACCATCCAGTGGTACAGAAAATCAGTTTTGTGTATGCAATACTACTGCCAAAGGAAAGACTGTCGTATGCACGAAAAAACGGGTGCGACTTTGCGAAATATCACTTGATGTTGTTTAAGCTTGAAACGTATGCCAAGGAGTAAATAAATGGGTATGTCCTTATTGTAAACCAGCAAAACCGGTAACAACGAAACAGTAATGTAATTCATTTTGTTTGTTTTGTTTCATGTACGAATCTGACGGAGTCGAAGAATTCTCTGATATGTAATTACATTGTTGAAACGTCACCGCTAATTACAAGTTTGAACTACCGCAGTCACTGAATGAATTGTGCTCAATAGTCAACGAAGCCGCTACCGATGACTTTTTCAGATAGTTGAATCATAAATAGGTACTGAACAGATGATAATCACTTATTTTTTCATCTGCTCCTATAACCTTATGCGTAAGAAAATACGCGAAAATGATGCCGATAAAAAAATGAACAAATGGCTCTGGTATCGGCGGCGCTGTCCGTAGAGAGCTGAGCCAACGAGTAATCAGCAGCAGCGGCGGCGTGAGCCGAATTTTCTAATTCGGCGGTGGCTATTCGCGCGTCAGATAGTCATCGGCGGCGCTGTCCGTAGAGAGCTGAGCCAACGAGTAATCAGCAGCAGCGGCGGCGTGAGCCGAATTTTCTAATGCTCCCGTCGGATTAGAAACGCGCCGCCGCTGGTTACTCGTTGGCTCAGCTCTCTACGGTCAGCGCCGCCGATGACTATCTGACGCGCGAATAGCCACCGCCGAATTAGAAAATTCGGCTCACGCCGCCGCTGCTGCTGATTACTCGTTGGCTCAGCTCTCTACGGACAGCGCCGCCGATGAATATCCGGCGCGCGAATAGCCGCCGCCGGATTGGAAAATTCAGCTTACGCCGCCGCTGCCGCGGTCAATTTAAGGGTGTTGGCGTGCACACCGTAGCCAAAAGGGTTTCAAAAACGCGCTGCCGCTGCTGATTATTCGTTGGCTGAGCTCTCTACTGACAGTGCAAATTTTTATTAGCAAAAATGACTTGATAACATAAAGGTAAGCACTGGGTGTGAAATTAGATCAGTTCAACGATATAAAAGTATAATTTTTTCAGACTTTTTTATATCACAAACAAATTTTTCTACACAATTTCATTACTTTGAAAAATATTCAATCGGTTGATTGTTTACTCGCTGTTATGGACGTTATCAAAGTGTGTAGAAATGTTACAATGTAACCCATAAATGGACAAACGAAAAACTGGATTACCAAAACAAGAATTTTCAAAGTAAGAATGTGATTTGTGATTTTTTTTCCTTAACATTTCCTACTTGTAACATTTCCTTGATATTTCTAGACGCCAGATGGCACTGTGGATTTGAAAAATTGGGAAGATCTGGTTTCCATTGACAAAGCACAAGCTGGTAAATTTGGGTTGAGAACTTGCCATTCTTTAAAAGAAAAACACCTTTCACCTAAACACTACGACAAAATGAATGGTGGAATGGCTTACCAGGTGATAATAGGAAATATCAAGTACCCATTTATCACGCACATTATAAGGTCAATTGGGGTAATTGTAAATTTTTTTGGAAAATTGAATCGATTTTGCGATACTCTTTTTCGTTTTACTCTAGAAGTAAGATGGCAAAGTGATTGAATTTTTTACCTTGTATCAATGAATGTACGAGGAGTAATATGGCGGTTTGTTTTCATCGATTCGATTTTTCATTCCGAAATTATGGACTTCGTTTACAATTGGACATGATTATTTACATTTACCCCACAATATTGGGGTAAATGTAAACGCATACATTGTGCCCCATAAAAACGTATCACTCGGTTTTTTTTGCATAAATTGGAAATATTATACAGATTAAATATTCAAACGCGCAGAAAAACTAACTTGTAAAAAAAGCATAAAAATCAAAACCAAAAAAAAAAGATATTTTATGTTTAATTTTTTTGAATCCCATTTAATAACGCGTGTTTACAATTACCCACACCTGAAAAAATTGATGGGTATTTGTAAATGCTGCAGAAAATTAATTTCTCAGCTTCAAAAATTATAAGAATTGAATTTCATCATTTTTGAATGTCCGTAGAACTAAATTAACGCATCAAACACCAATTTTTTTTACTTTTTTCTATTTTTTCTCGAATTTTGAAGATTACGTAAATTGTGTGAAAATCGAAATTTGATATCGTGTTTTTTTTCATCGCGAAATTTTTTCATCACAGCTGTCACCAAGACCCAAAGTTTTTTATTATGGTAATACCAATTATTCACAGTTTTTATTTTTGGCAACTCCAGCTCACTAGATGCATTTAAGTATTTACAGCGCGACTTGTTTACAATTACCCCATGTTTACAATTACCCCAAATGACCTTACGTGGTAATTAATTTTTTTCATTCTTTACAGTTCTTTGGACCCGATGTGGGAACAGCTATGCAGTTGTTCAAAAATAAATTATTGGAATGCGATAGCGCTATCGATTTCATTTTTCGTGTTGGAAAGCTAATAAAAGCTATGAATTCAAAATGTTCAAAAGGAACTCTCTTCAAAGATAGTTCAGAAGAAAAGCAGCTCTTCGTATGCTTCATTTTGTATAAAAGTACCTATTTCGTATCTGTAGACTTTCAGGGAACAGGGATCTTCATTCCATGGTTAAACGAGAGTATGTATGTAGTAGCAGTAGGTAATTAGTAGTTTATGGGTGTTGGTATTCTTCCTATCAGTGATGCGGAGGAGGGTTTTTTCAATAATTTTTTGAACCTTCCCTCTCCTCCACCCTAATGTTCTCCAATTCAGCTCCTTCCTTACATAATTTCTGGATATGCTTACTATAAATATTTATTATCAAGTTATGCGTTACTGATATTACATTTATTGTACATTGATTGTAATCAACTCGGTGTAAATAAATTATTTAAATCAAATATGCTGATTTTTTTTACCATTAAAAACTTGATTATCCGAAAATGTCGTTTTCATTGTCTTAGATACACGAACCGACTACAGCCAGTTTATGGGTTCGATAAAACGGTGTTCGATCTTATGAAAGAAAAATCCCAAACATTTAGTAACTTGCAGCGGAGAGGTAAGGAAAGGAGTTGGGAAGAAGGCCGGAAACGCCGGAATACGTTTTATCATTTTTCAAAATTTATTTTCAATTAGGTGTACTTCTCTTTGGAGAAAGGAAAAAGTCGCCAATGTTACTTTAGATGAAAATTCTATGAAACTCAATATGACGAAGCTGTACATGGAAAATATGGTACAATAGTCTGCCCCCAAATTATCAGAAAATCACCTTCATCTGAAGCATTATCCTAAAATGGATCCCTTAGGATTTAAACAAAAAACTGAAATGAAAAAAAACTGAATAATTTTCTATCAAAATTATTCGTTTTTAAAATGAGATCCTTTTTTTCAAAAATCGTGATAATTTCAATTTTCTATCAAAATTATTCGTTTTTAAAATGAGATCCTTTTTAGTTTTTTTCAAAAATCATGATTTTCAAAAATCGTGATAATTTCTTTCCAAAATTAAACAATTTCTTAAAATTTGTGTACTTCGTTTTTTCATCCATTTTTTCAAAACTTGTACAACTTCTTAAAATTTAATGATTTTTTCTCAAAAATTGAACATAGGTATCTCGTCAATTTCTGTTTACATGGATGTCGACGTATGTACCTACTCTTGGTAAAACTGAAAGAATTATCCGTGTCTGGAAGTCGTTTTCTCAGAAATTGAACATTTAGGTATCTCATAATTTAATTATTAATTACTCATTTTACAATGCCACTTTCTGTTTAGATGGATGTCAACGTATGTACTATTGGTAAAACTGAAAGAATTATCTGAGGTGATTCATTCGATGTCTGGAAGTCGATCTCTAAGTGAAGATTTATATTGCCGTAATTCAAATTCCCAATCAAGATCGGACTCGAATTGATTACATTATAGATGCTTTGGCACCTACGAAAAAAGCTACTGTAAAGTTACAGTATGAGAAATTGGATTTTTGTGAATTTTACAAGATCTGGTATATATGTACTATCGAAACGAGAAAAATCTGTATAAAATTTTTTGTTTATTCTTCAATCTTTAATAAACTACGCTTAGTGGTTCACCATTAATTTGACATTGGTAATTATTTTTCAGGTAATGATTTTGCCAAAGCGCATGTGGTGAATTTAGATTTGCGCTAGGAAAAACTTTTTAGTAATATGACGTTTTCGAATGCATTGTTTCTACATAAAAATTATCGAGCCTAATTGAATATGAAACTTCCGAAACAGGTGAAAATTATGATAATAATATTCGAAAAGGTTTTGAATACGGTGTATAATGTAAACGATGTATAATTTATATCACATAATTATTATTAAGAATGAGTGATTTAAGCGATGATAATTCAATTCGTGAAAAAAAACATCGCGTATCTAATTATTACATTTCAGTAATTTTAATCTTAATGTTAATGTCAATTTAATGTAAACAGAGTAAATTGATAGTGAACAAACATAAAAGCAGAGATCAGCATTGGAAATCACAGATAGAAAAAAGGTTGGACTTTTTTTGGGCTTTCAGATACGTGTAGCTTCATTTTCATCAAAAAAATTGCAAAAAAAAATGGGTAATTACCGAGAATTCACCGGGTAATTACTGAGAATTTACTGTAAATACAGTAAGTGGGATTTGGGAATTTTTATGATGTTTTTAATTCGAGGATTGGAGATTTCGTAAATTTTTGGTCTGGTAACACTGTAGATAATGTTTATCGATGTTTATCTACTTCATTTCAATTTCTCAGGTATTTGTAGAGTACTCTAGTATTTGTGTTTCGTTAATGATAACATTTAAAAAATTATTTTAGAAAAACTACTGAAAATTTTGTTACATTCCTTTCTTAAAAAACCCAGAAGACAAAGGCACTTGGATGGAGATCCTTCAAATTAAGAATACTTTTACAAAAGATGCACGAATTTGCAGTCTTCATCTTGAAGTTATTTGTAAGTAATTATCAAAGAAATCTGTTTTCTTACTTATTGATATTTGATTCCGGAAGTACTCAGTATCTCAGTAATTAATTTTAAAAAAAAATTAAATCTTTTTAATAACTATTTTACTAGCTTCATTTTTTTGATTATAGTTTAAAAATTCTACAATTTTTAATCTTAGGCGACTGGATTCGAGTTATCGCCGCTTTCCTGTCCAAGAATGCGGCTAAAGGACATGTTCTCCGTGGTTTAGTAATCGAAATCGAAGGACTAGCTCTTTTTGAAAATGCTGGGTTTGCTGTTGGCTGTGTAGTTACTGATGGTGCAAGTTGGAACCGACGCATGTGGAAGTTAATTGGAATTAACGAACATAAAGTCAGCTGTTCTCATCCGATGGACGAAAACAGTTTTTTGCTTCCGACTTTCCTGATGTTGGTTCCTATTGATTAATCATTTTTTTATTCATTGCAGACACCTAGCGGCGAAATTTCGGTTCAAAAATGGAACACGATTCTTCCTATGCGTAAAACTGACCAATATGGACTTCGAGCCTGCCCAAGTTGACCAGTACTCATATTTCACCTCAAACGTATGACAAAATGAGTGTGCCTATGGCGTATCAGGTACATCCATTTCAATTCTACTCAAAACGCTAAAATAATTACTCTAGCTCATTGAAGAAGTTTTTCTTTATGTCCAGGAAGAGACTTGTACGACAGCACAAGCTAGTCTTTGAAAATTTGCAGATATTTCACATTTGGTACGTTTTTTTTTCAAGGATAGAAATGGCCAAATGGAAAAAACTAACGTAGAATTCGTAATCAGGCGGTCAAAATACTCCGATAAGCACTCTGTTTTTCGCGTTCATTTCATTTGAGGTCTCAAATTCACTTTTTTGACATGAAAAATCAATGAAATGTAAATTATGAGAATTTGAGCAGCCTGATCGTAAATAGGGCGTTTATCAGAGTGTTTCGACTCACTAAACACGAATCCGACGTTAGTTTCTTTATTTGGTCATTTCTCTCCATATAATTTAATTTTTCATTCGGCGTGGAACATAAAAATTTTGACGGCGACGCGCCGGCGTGATTTCGGCGGGTGAGTTCAGCGGCGCACCTGTCTAATTGTGGGCGAATTTTCTTTTCCGATAGTCGGGGCTTTGATACAATCTTAGGTTAATTTAGTATTTAAATTTAACTAACGAATAAATTTTTTCAACTCAAAACTAATTGTGGGTGAGTTTTCTTTTCCGATAGTCGGGGTTTTGATACAATCTTAGGTTAATTTAGTATTTAAATTTAACTAACGAATAAATTTTTCAACTCAAAAAAGTGCAATTGTTAACATTTTTTTAAATTTTTTTTGTTTCAGGATTTTCTGGTTCTGGATTAAAAAAAAACACGGAGGTTTTGAGTGATGTCTTTACGACATATAGGACATGTTAACAACTGCGGAGCACAGACCTCGCAGGCCATGTGCCCGCAGTTGAAGGCCGTAGAAACTAATTTATGTAAGCAAATGGCACAGTCGGGGATTGGCGGGGGTGTAACTGTGGCCTTGCTTCCCAGTGATGGTTCCTTAGTCTGGTTCAAGAAGCTGGCTGGATCTTCCATCCATGTACTTTGGGTGGCAGACCGGGGAAGCGGTTTCCACTCTTTCGGAACCGGATGAGATGCGGTTGGCGTACCGCCAACTCGCCAGGTCCAGTCGCTTTGTCGGTTTGCCAACGCGCGGGTGCATTTGACCGTATGCGTCTGTAGATTCGTGAATTTTACAACGCAGTTGCATCGCTCGCATCTCGACATGTCGCAGAATTATAATAAAAATAGACCGGAAACGAAACGACAGGTAAACAATTACGTCTTATTAGTACGACGTTTGAGAATAATAACTTTTTTTTGTGATTTTCAAAATAATTGTATTCTTACAGTTTGATGTGGAAAAATACCTGTGGACAAATTGAGCAAAAAAAAAAGAATGAGAAAAGCAGTCGAGGTACTCTCTCTTGGATATAATGAAAAAAATACCATATCAGAGATCGAGGTATTAATTCAAGTTTTCTACATTTTCCATCAATTTGTTTTAGTTTGGGAATTATAAAGTTTTGTGATTTTTTTTTTAGATTTGCGATCTTACAGTTCGACGTGGAAAATACACGTGGGCAAAACGAGCAAAAAAAATAATGAGAAAAACAGTCTAGGTATATTCTCTTAGCTACAATACATTTCGACCACCGGAGATCAGTCCTGAAATGAAAAAAAATTGGCGCATTTTCAGATCCGATTGATTCTTTCTAGATCGTTGCAATTCTAATCTTAACTTTTTTTTGTTGGATCCTATCGGTTTGATTTTTTAAATCTACCAAATTCGTTACCTATTTAGATCCAAAAAAAAGATTCAATTATATCTACAAACAAAAAGATTCAATAAAATCCGATTTTTTCAAATTTACCTCACCGCCTTGAAAATATGAAAAACTGATCCACTCTACGAAAAAAAGTTGAAATTTGGTATACCTACTTATACTCTATTTTTGATTTTCCGAATCAATTAGAAGCGATTTCAAGACGATTCAGAGACTTTTTTTTTAAAAAAAAATTGAAATCTTCCAGCGCTATCGAGTAATTGAGCAAAAAAAATTTTTTCGATCACTGAAAGTAAATTTTAAAAATATATGAAAATTTTATGCACCAGCGCAGCCAACAGCGAATCGGAAAAATACAGAATTTATGGTAACTTTGAATTGATAAATTTTTCGCTTGAAAATATTATGAATTTTCTTTCACTCACTAGAAGTAAATTTCGGAAATTTTGTATATCGGTGTAGCCAGTTGTAAATTCTACTCTATGGAATTTACGTTTTATCTCGAATTAATTTTTTATCATTTAAAAATTCAAAATTTATTGGTCGGAAGGAGATGCGGGTGTTGCTAAATTTTGAGTGGTAGTTCTACAATAATACGTAGCATAAAATGGACAACAATTTCGATTCTATGACCTCAAATTCGAGGATAAACATGTATAGTTTGTTTCATTTAATTTCATTTCACCCAAAGTGAAAAAAAATTGCAATTTTTGCACCATAAATACGTTTTTAACGAAAAAAAATCATTTGAAAACTTTAAACGTGTTTTTCTCGAAACTATGTTTTTTTTTCAACTTCAAATTTCAAACTCTGTCATAAAAACCGGCTATTTTGCATGAAAAAAAGATCACTAATAGCTCATTTGAAAGGTAATTTCATGTAGTTTCAAAATATGGTAATATCTCGAAAATGACTTATGCGGCAATGTTGACCCTTTTAAAGAAAGCCATAATTCTTGTATTCTAAAGTGTAACGAAATAATTAAGTAAACTAAAAAATTTATGATCACCAGTATCATTCAGTCTATCGAGCACTATCTTAATTAATAATCTCGAATTATTAATTACCTACTTTCATTCGCATGTCTATAGGTAATAGGATTAAAAAGTCGATAGGTAATCAGGACTTGAATTTGAAAACGATGTATTTCCATGGACAGTGATGTTGAAAAGTATGGTACATTGTACCCCCCCCCTCCCCATCAGTGACTGAAGTACAAAGAGTCAAATGAACAATTGTCTCCCCCCCCCCTTACTTACATTATGCCAAGGGGCATATAAGCAAACCCTACCCAGTAGGCTGCAATCACGCTTATTCCTTGTGCGGAATCGTTCATTGCTCATACTATTCAAACAACTATGGTTCATTATCTTTAAAGTAGTTGTAATTGAACTTATGAGACGAAATTTTGAAAATTTTGGATTTTTCAATCATAATAAAAAACCTGAGATTTTGTAGATAAAAGAAACATGAAAATGAAAATTGAACATGTCTTTTTATTTTTCGTTCCATGGGATCATGATTTAATGAAATAATGATGGTTCGTTTACATAGTAACTAAATATGAACCGTGTTAAATCAAAAGAGACCAAGCGACAAATTTAAGTGTGCTGAGATTTTAACGTATTTCTCACTGGGAACACAAAATAAGCTTCTGAACACGTAAATTACTGATAGATTAATGTTACCAGAGTTCATATTTCTCATACTTATTATCCCTTCTTCAACTTTTTCAGAAGTTATCGTACTTTCAAGTTTGTTTTTTGGTGAAATTTTTGATGTCGCTTGGTCTCTTTTGATTTAACACGGTTCGTATTATGGTGATGAAAGATGAAACGTTAAAAGAATTATCAAAAGAGCAAGAAAATGGGAATAATGTCGTGTTTTAATGAATGTCTTCATAAACTGGAATAAAAAATGAACCATCATTATTTAACTGAATCATGATCCCATGAAACGAAAAATAAAAGGACAAATTCATTTTCCTTTTTCACGTTTTTTTTCTATAAAATCTCAATTTTTATGATTATGATTGAAAATTCCAAATTTTTTAAGATTTTGCCTTATAAGTGGAATTACAAATTTACAACAACCATTCACTGTATGTATTCACATTTTAAATTACAAAAAAATACAAAAAAAACGAAAAAAAAATGTTTCTAAAAAAATGAAATCATATTATCAAAGTACGTAGGTACTAAATGCTACAGCTACAGTTTATGCAGACTTTCATGAATTTTAATTAATACCATACCATAATTTAAAGTATACTTATATGGCTACTTGTATTGTATTTCTATTTTCCAATATCAAGTTCGTAACCATTTTTTCCTATTTGTGTATCTTTTCGAAATTTGAATCCATTAAAATAAATGAAAAATTATCAATCATCACATTTCGTTAGAATCAACGTTCGTTCAGTTCGTTCATGAAATGCAGCCTACTTGGGTAGGGTTTGCTTATATGCAAATAAGGGGTTTCAAAGAATGAAAAAAAAAACGTTTTCTTTGGAGATTAAAAATTTATTTTTTTCAAAGCTTTGCTTGGGCGTAAACACGTATATTATTACCATTATGTAAATTATTTGAGGCGATAGTACAGAAAAAGGCTTCCTTTTATCTCTCCCCCCCCCAAAAAAAAATCTCTCGACATTACGGGCCTTCGTACCCATCTTTGTACCCTCCCGAAAAATCTTCCGATGCTAATTTCTTATAAAACTTTATTTATGTTGAGTTATATCAGTTATTACGAATTTATCGATCTAGAACGTCCTTTAGTTTACCTAGGAAAAAATAAAAAAAACGAGTTTTCAAAAAATTAAAAATTTCGAATTTGGGCAAAATAAAATAAAATAGTAAGTAGAAAACGTATGTTTTTATTCCCGAACCTCGTAAAAATACCTTCCCTTTTTTGAAAAATTTTAAATACATATACCTATAATGGAGAAATAAGTGGCAATTTTTCAAAATTTGAACAAAATGCAATTCTTAATTAATATCCTTCATACTTCACATGGATTTCTATTTTCAAGAGAAAATCGAATTAAAATTAAATGTTTTTTTTGATATAAAGGTAGATAATAATTGGTACCTACAAACTAATAAAGGAGGTATCTCAACTGGAAGTGAAATTTTCAGCCGAAAAAAAAATAAATCGAAATACGTACATCATAAAAGAATCCTATATCCGAAATTTTAGACGCTGAAGTTAATTTTTCGAAATTATTTTATCACCCTGCAAAATATAAAAATTTGATGTTGGCGTACCTGCAGTGACGTACCGAAGGCATTACCCCCGGGGGAGAAGAGGTGAAAATCCCAACTCAAATTTCCAAAATTCCCAACTACATACAGCTGATATCAGACTTCCGAGGGAGGGTAAGATTCAAATTTGCTAAGTAACTGATTTTTTTCAAACTTTCCGGCTGATTTCTTAAAATTTACATGTAGGTACTAATTTTTCCCAAAGCACGTGAGGTTTTTTTTTGATTTTTTTTACTCGTTTTCATCATTTTTGCGAACTTTTGAAGTTTATACAACCCATTATAAGACCCTTTTCGAGATAAAAAAAAAATTGAATAAATTTTTCATTGGTTACTCCAAATTTATATATTTTTTCAAACCTACAGGAAATCTCATTGTAGTTGAAAAAAACATACGAAATTGTTTATTTGCCTTGAGCAAAGAAAGGGTGGAAGTTTCGAAGAAAATTCACCTATAATTTTACATCGATAAAATTTTGTAATTTCAATGTAGAGAATAAGTAGATGGATTTGGCCCGAGCTAAGCGAGAGCGAAAATTGTAGAAAACCTCAAATCGAATGTGCAATAAAATAGTGTTTTGAAAAAATAAAATTTAATGAAAAATCGACATGCTGATCTACTTTGAAATGATTTCTCATAGTAGAAATATAATATAGCCAAGTTTTAAGGAGAACAAGAACAATGGAATGAAATGATTTCTCAAAGTAGAAATATAATATAGCCAAGTTTTAAGGAGAACAAGAACAATGGAATTAATTGAAATAAGTTTGAAGAAAAATGCGAAAAAATCTACAAGTACCCACAAGTATAAATTTTTAGTTGACGAGTGAAAATTTTTAAAATGACAATGTGCTTTTTTTCTAAAAAAAAAGCATAGATTAGAATCAAATCAAGTCAACAAAATATTTTTTTTAATTTTTATTTTATTTTATTTTCAAATAAATTGAAAAATTTTTAATGACATTTATTTAAAAATAAAGTGATAACGAATTCGAGAGTAAGTAATTCGTCTTTTCGTCTTCATAATTTCAAAATTTTCATAAGAAACTAGATTTTTTATGAAATAACTTTCAAAGATCACAAAACAACGTTATATTCGTTACTAAGCCATTACAACAACGTTGTTTTGTCATCGTGTAATCGATCGAGAGCTTTTCAAACACCTTCATCCATACGTCAAACATCCATGACTCATACAAACAATTGTAAAATCAAACACCCTTGTTGGCTCAAAGTTGAAAATTTACAACAACGTTGTTTTGTCTTTCAAACACCTTCATCCATACGTCAAACATCCATGACTCATACAAACAAATAATTTGTAAAATCAAACACCCTTGTTGGTGTTGGGAGAAATACGTCGTTTAGCGCTCCTACGCGGTAGTTTTAATAACTATAATTTTATATTTTTATATTTTATTCTGTGACCATCGTTTTGTTCTGCATTTTGTGAACTTGTAACGTTTTTCATTCGTTCGTTTCAACATAGATAAATAATACTACTAAATGGTGAAAAGATGTTTCTTTAAAAACGTTTCTTTTTACATCAGTTGGCTCAAAGTTGAAAATTTTGATTCGTGTTTTCCCCACGAAGCTTTACTAATTACTCTTATCTCGTAATTCAATTAAATTCTTTTCAGTTAACTTATCATTTCGTGATTAATCAAACATTGGTTTTCGAAAAAAATTAGCCATGTTTATATTATAATCAGTTCGAATGATATACGAGCTGCCACGTAGTACGTACATTGCGCAGTTAAAACGCTTCGTGAAATCGCAGAATATTATGATTCGGTAATACAATAATTAATGAAACCTGTATAGTATCCGTATGATGTTCTTTTACGTACACGATGATAGTAAGTTTATCTATAATCTTATTTAGTGTCAACGTACCAATTTTAACCACCTTTAATCGAATTTCCTTCCGTGTGTTTTGTGTATTAGGTTAAAGTAGTATATGATTTTGATGGCCAGCCCGGATCAGCTGAGTTGACAATTAGAAGAGGAGTTGTACTCACCATTGTTAGACAAGATATCGGCGAAGGATGGTGGGAAGGAACAGATCAAAAAGGAAATACTGGGCTTTTTCCAGCTGCATATGTAGAAGTAAACGTGTTTTCTTCGATAGCTGCGATCATATCGATCGATAATTCCAACTAATGTGAAATTTAACGTGGCAGGCTGCAGAAAATCTAGATTTTAGGGACGACGAATAGGACGACGATTCTGATGGCGGAGCACCACCTTCCGTTGTAGCTGAATCAATCTCAAGTCATAAACCTGCTCTACATTCCAGTGGTAGTAATGCAGAAGAAGCTTCGGGCGGAGGTAGTAATTTTTTTGGAAAAAATCGTTTCGATTCGAGAGATCTAAAAATAATGTTTTTTTTGTCAGCTAAACGAGCACCTTCGGTTAAAGTGAGGACCAAAAAAAAGCCACGTTCGCGAAATCTGGCAGCGATACCTATATAACCGGTACACTGGAGTTATCGGTACCGGAGAGTGAAAATGTATACATTATAGACAGCGAATACGGAGTGATATGGAATTCGATCAACGAACCGTACGTTTGTGCCGTCGCTTCGCCAAAAAAAGAATCCAAACTGAAAGGATTAAAGAGCTTTATCGTTTACCAGTTAACACCTTCGGTAAAAATGGTTCTCTTTTGATGTACGATTCGTTTAATGGATAATTTGATAACAGAAATTGTAAATTTACAGTTCAATAATATCCAAGTATCTAGACGATACAAACATTTCGATTGGCTGCATGAAAGACTAGGGGAAAAAGTCAGTCTTATTCCGATCCCTCCATTACCTGATAAACAAATCGCTGGTATTTATTTTGAAATTAAATCTCCCAGTTTGGTGAAAACTTTTCTAATTTGGAATGCTTTCAGGACGATACGAAGAACATTTCATCGAGCATCGTAAAAATCAACTTCAGGCGTTCGTCGATAGCGTCTGTAGACACCCTGTGCTGTCTAAATGCGGAGTCTGGCAACATTTCCTCTCCTGCACAGACGAAAAACGTTGGAAAGCTGATAAACGGAAAGCAGAACGGGATGAGTTAGTCGGAGCTAATTATTTCTTCGCCATCGAAGCGTCAGACCGTCCTTTGGGTTCTTTTACAGCGTAAGTGCCACGTGTATTTTTGGTTTTCGATGGATTCCTGATGAAAATTTGTATCCGCAGTGAACAGGAAACCGAGAGCTTCTCGAGGTATATTCACGGATTAGACGTAGCCGTGAAAAATCTATCGAGTGTGATTAGCGATCAGGTGAAACAATGACAGACTTTGTATAAAAGAGAATATCAAAGAATCGGCCATTCTTTTATCACTTACGGTCAAGCTTTCGGAATGGAAGAGCAAATTGGTACGTTAATTATAAATACGCGTCGATTTCGTTCGAGTTGAATTAATGTCCAAGTATTTTCTCAGGGTATTCTCGAGCTCACGTCATGGACGCAATTAAAGAAACCGGCCATTCGTATAATGAAATCGGTAAAATATTCGACGAGCAGCCGAAACTAGATTACGCGAATGCGATAGACTGGCTGCCGAAGGTAAAATGGACGCTGCTCAATTGCAAGAAGCTTCAAGGCGAACTGATAACGTTTCGTATGCGTTGTTAGCCGAAATCAACCATTTCCATGCCGAACAGTTGTCAGAATTATCGAAAACTTTTAAAACGTTTTTAACTCAGCCTATTTCGTTTCATAAAAAAAGTACGTATTCGTGTTGGCCTACGGATCGAGTACAAAAAACCATCCTAAAAGGTATACTTTTTTAAAAGTAAAGAAAAATCTGTTAGATTATCGTCTGTATGAGGTCAGTATTTGAGGAAATTGTCATTTTGAATTTTTTTGAGTGCCTTAGAGGATCTGAGTTCCAAAAACCCCTGTTTTTTCGAAATTGTTCGAGGAAAAATTTTAATAAGAAATGATCTCCCGAATCGGGATGTATTTTTTTCTTGGCGACTGACAATGTAATTTTATGGTGCTTTTATGCTATTTAAAAAAAAGTAACTGTGGGTCATTTTTTGCATGAAAATAGCTTTGGGATGATGTAGTGCGTCGAAGAATGAAGAATACCTATTTTTTTAGTGTCTGGGTTCGTTCTGTAGGTATCTAAAAATACAAAGCGTTTGAAAAGTGGCTGGCGTAATAGCCAGTTGTGAATTTTTTTCAAGTTTCATACCTACTGATTAAAATTTATTATAAAATGAGACTCGATTAACCTTTTTCTTCAAGTAAAAACTTCCGACTTATTTGGCTTGTTATTTTTTCTTTTTTTTAATAAGTTGACATACTTACCTATATATCGTGTTAACTGTTAATCGATGTTTGTGTGAAAACGAACGTATTTTATTAATGTAATGGCGTTAATAAATTTTTGTATTTGAAAATTTTGTAAAATTGATTTTATGTAAAATATTTTTTTAGTATGACATGGGGGAAGGATTGATCTATCTTTTAAGCTATTTACGGTATTCCTAGGTCAAACAGTCTTCGATTGGTGGCGGTTTTCGCAAAAGTGGTCGGAATTGAGCGCCCTTACACTTATAGCAAAAATTGCAAACGTAATGACTGAAATCGAATTTTTCCCTTTTTATTCTTAAAAGTGTTAAAATTGAATGAAAATTTTTCAAAATATCATTAAAGTAGTTGAACTATTGATAAATTGCGGAAAAATCGTCTGAAATTAGACAAAAAAAATTACGGACGTCATTTAACATCTCAACTTTCAATTTTGATCACCAAAATTTACAATTTGTTCCAAAATTCCTAATTGATCGTAATTTTCTTGATTCTTCATTTTAAAAAAAATCTTAAAATTTATCTTGAAAGGAATTTTGAAAAAAAGATTAAAAATCGTTGTAAGTAACATAAAACAGGAATGTTTTTTTTCAAATTTTTTTTGAAAAAAATTTCGTGAGGAAATATTTCATAAAAACACAGGAATCTGTTTTTTTCAAATTTTTTTGAAAATTTGTGAGGAAAGATTTCATAAAAACACCCAATTTTGTTTATTTCGATGCACCTTCGAAATCCCTTCAATTTTGAATTCGAGTGAAAAAAATATTTCACTCTCTCTCTCTCGTTTCCGAATCGGTGAAATTTATCAAAAAAAAACACTGAAAAAAAAGTTTTCGAAAAATATTATATAGTTTAGATTATTGATCGGTAGAAAATCAATAACCTGAAAGTAATCTTTAAAAAAAACGTAATCTCATCTCTTATATGTAATTTTTCATCTAGATGAAATTGTGTTTAAATTATTTAAAATGGAAAAAAAACACTTACTCAGAAACTGCAACTGACACCGACACCGAAACCGACAAAAAGTAAAGAAAAAGAAACAAGTAAACTCGGATACGAAAATAAACTTTTTTGAAGTTTAGCTTCTCATAATATACTTTTTTTTGGGGGTACCAAAAACTCCTTCTCTTGTTCTCGAAAAAAGAGAAGAGTGGTGACCAGAAACAAATTAGTTTAATTGGTTGGGCGACTACTGCTACCAGGACGCCCTTCTGGGAGGGTCAAACCGGCAGCGGCGGTAACAGTTTATTTGGGTAGGGTAAAAGAAGGTACCTACCTATTTGGGATTATAAAGAAGTAAAATGATGAAAGAACGAACTAATAATTTTGATTCCAGTACGTAAATAGAAGAAAATAAAAGTACCTAATAAAAGTTTCAATTGTCATTATAATTATTTTAATAAAACTTTCAAAAAATGCAAGATTTGATGACGGTTTCTGCAAAAATTCTCTGAGACTACAGAATAAAATTTGATGAAATTTGAATATAGATGCTATTCGTTTTTCTGATTTTCCAAAAAAATGCCGAATGAAAATATTTTTCATAATTTGGAAAAAAATGAAAAAAAAAGGGCCCGATCAGCCTACCCGAAATACTTTTTTTTTACATATCATATCCAAATTTCAACAAATTTGATTCAGTAGTTTCAGAGAATTCTTGCAATACCTAACCCAAACCGTCATCAAATCTTAAATTTTTTTCAAAGTTTTATTAAATAATATTTAATTAATTAGAAACCTTTAGAAGACTCCATATTGCAATTATGTTATACATGTAATTTCCTATCAGAAAAGTTCATTTTTTTTGAAAATCGCTCATTTCTATTACCAAAAATTAAGGGTGAAAAGTGAAAACGTCTATTTTTCAACTTCAGTATTTCCAGTATTTTTCGAAATAATCGAAATTACGAAGTTGAAGATACCTACCCAAAAAACGACGTAATTCTTTAAAGTGAAAATATTTCGATGTCAGCTACCAAGGGTCGGGTTGGGATCAGTGACGTACCGATAGGGGGGGAGGGGGGAAGCTTCCCCTGAGGAAATTTTTTACTTGTGAGTTGGGAAAATTGAACATTTCAACACGTCAGTTGGGAAAATTGGACAGTTGGGATTAATTTTTTTGATGAAAAATAATAAATAAAATAGTTATTTCAAAAGTTGGAAATCAACAAAATTTTCACTTGTTCCAACTCAAAATTGGTAATTTTCCCAACTCGAAAATGGTAATTTTCCCAACTCGAAAATGGTAAATTTCCCAACTCAAAATTGGTAATTTTCACAACTCAAAATTGGTTATTTTTCCAACTCAAGATTGGTTGTTCTCCCAAGTGACGAGTAAAAATGTCAGTTGGGACGATTAGTATTTATTTTTTTCATGAAAAATGAATAAATAAAATGGTTACGTACCTATTTTAACAGTCGGAAATCAACAAAATTTTTACTTTTTAGTTGGAAAAATTAGTCATTTTCTCAACCTTTTCCAACTGAAAATTTATCATATTCCCAGCGAATAATTGAGGGGCTTAGTTCCAAAACTCACTTTTGCCAAAAAAAATCGATGTCGTTTTTTTTTGCGGATTCTGGTTCAGTTTTTCATACTGAATCGAAATCTGCAAAAAAAACGACATCGATTTTTTTTGGCAAAAGTGAGTTGCGGAACTAAGCCCCTCAATTATTAAACCGGTGTAATAAATGCTTTTTTGGAAAAAAAATTATTAATTACCTTGCAATTTGAAAATTTTCACTCATCAACCAAAAAAAATTTATAGTTGTACTTGTAATTTAAAAGAGATTTTTTTTGCTTTTTTCTTCAAAATTATTCCAATTAATTTTATTGTTCTTTTTCTCCTTAAAACTTATTTTTGATATTTGAAAATCCAATTTTTCAAAAGCTTCGGCCTCGCTACGCTCGGCCATGATATATTTCTGCTTTAATCATTTCAAAGTAGAAACAGTCGATTTTTCATTAAAGTTTATTTTTCCAAAACATTATTTTATTGCACATTCAATTTGAGGTTTTCTAAAATTTTCGCACTCGCTTCGCTCGGGCCAAATCCATCTCCCTATTCTTTACATTGAAATTACGAAATTTTATTGGTGTAAGATTATAATTTTTCTTCATAACTCCACCCTTTCTTCGCTGAAGGCACTTAAACTATTTCGTATGTTTTTTTTCAACTACAATGACATTGCTTGTAGGTTAAAAAAAATTGTTTGGAGCACCTAACCAATGAAAAATTTATTCAGATTTCTTATCTCAAAAAGGGTCTTATAGTAATGGGTTGTTAAACTTCACAAGTTCGCAAAAATGATGAAAACGAGTAAAAAAAACATAAAACTTCGCGACTTGGGGAAAAATCTGTACCTACATGTAAATTTTAAGAAAGCAGTCGGGAAACTTTGAAAAAAATTGGATTGGTTCACAAATTTTAATTTTACACCCCCCTCCGGAATTCTGATATCGGCTATATGCAGTTGGGAATTTTGATAATTTGAGTTGGGATTTTCACCTCTTCTCCCCCCCCCCTGGAAAATGCCTTCGGTACGTCACTGGGTGGGATAGTCACTGAGGTCCACGAATAGCCGCGCCATAAGGAAAGAAAATCGAAACGAAGTGTTAATAAATATGGGTGCTACAGAAAATTTTTTCGCATCATACGGATTCAAAATTGCATATTAAGTAAACAGCCATAATTTCGATTATTTCAAAAAATACTGGAAATATTTGAAAAATAGGTGTTTTTCACCCTTATTGCATTTTTTGTGGGCTTCAGTATTTCTTCGCGTCATAATTGGAAAAGAACGGAAAGAACAGAATTTTTTCGGTTCCCGTTCTGTTCCTGGTGTTCTCAGACTATGGTTTTTTTGTTCCTGTTCAGAACCTAAAGAACAAAATTTTTGGTTCTCAGTTTTCGGTTCTGATTTCGTTCTTTCATTTTTAGGTTTTGGTTTCTGTTCAGATTTCGTTCATCCTATAAAATAGCAGTATTTTCGTTTTTGGTTCTAGTTTCCGTTCCCGTTCTTTTTTCGTTCTCACAACACTGATTTGTGCACTTCCGGAGTCGATCTTCTACAACCATTGTTTTTTACACGGACAGCGTACAGGGTGGCGGCGGCGGAGGTGACGACGATAGAAGTCGTCGGCCAGAGAAAATGGACGTTCGGTAGGCGTGTTTATCGGATAAGTTGTGCACTTCTCGAGTCGATCTTATACAGCCATTATTTTTTACACGGACAGCGTACAAGGGGGGGTGGCGGCGGCGGAGGTGACGAAACGCGTCGTCGGTCAGAGAAAATGGACGTTCGGGTAGGCGTGTTTTTCGGATAAGTTGTGCACTTCTCGAGTCGATCTTATACAGCCATTATTTTTTTACACGGTCAGCGTACAGGGGCGGCGGCGGTGGCGACGACGATACAGGTCGTCAGCCAGAGAAAATGGACGTTCGGGTAGGCGTGTTTTCCGAGTAAGTTGTGCACTTTGACGCGAAGAGACTCGATTAAACGAAACAGATGACGCAAAATACGTGTACCTATATTTTTGAAAAGTTCACACTACTGTAACCGGGTCCTCCCTCTCCTCTTTTCGATACGTCTCTGCCCAACCGGCCATTTTTTTTAAATAAACAAAGTTGTAAATTCAGGGCACTTTTTTTCAAGGTTGAAGGAATTTAACTGGGAAAAAGTTTCACTTTAAAAGCGTATTCTTTTGCTATACGAGATACGGCTCGTCCATCACTTGATAGGTACCTACCGAAACAAAGTTTCGAAAAAAAACAAAACGAAACGCTAAACGTAAGGTGCAGTGGGGTAGGTAAAAAAAAATCTGGTGTAAAAATTTTCACAAAGGGTGTATGAACGATTAAGGGTGACTTTGGCCCCGGCGGCCCTTTGGGGCTCCTAAACACCTATAGTCGTTTATTTCGACTAGAAATAATTTTTCACAAAATTTCGGACCTCCCCCCCCTCTCTCTCTCTCTTTCGGAGCTAAGGCCATTTTATGGCATCAATAGTTTAAGAAATTTAAATTTCAACGGAAGTGAAGGAACTTTTCTTTGGTCTCGTAGAGGTGTACCTATTTCTGATAATCATTTCAACAATTAATCTGATGCGCTCCTTCTCGTTTTTTTCGGTAATTTGAAGAATTCGATCGTAAAAAAAATACTTATCCGTGTAGAATTTCTCAATCTGAATTTTCTTTTTTTCTCAGGGACTCATTTTGGAGGCTCGAGTCAATTTTAGCGACTAGAAATAAATTCATAAAATTTTAGACCTCTCTCCCCCCCTCCTCTCTCTATCTTTCGGAGGTATGGCCAAATTATCGCATCAATAATTTAAAAAAAAAATTTAAATTTCAACGGAAGTGAAGGAAATTTTCTGTTCTTTGGTACAAAGTTACCCTTCGTAGATGTGTACCTATACCTATTTATGATAATCAGTTCAACAATTAATCTGGTGCGCTCCTTCTCGTTTTTTCGATTATTTGAAGTTTTCGATCGTAAAAAAATACCTATCCGTGTAGAAATTCTCAATTCCACCAGAATTTTTTTGCCTACCCACTGCACCTTACGTTTAGCGTTTTGTTTTGTTTGTTTTCGAAACCTTGTTTCGGTAGGTACCTATCAAGTGATGGACGAGCCGTATCTCGTATAGCAAAAGAATACGCTTCTAAAGTGAAACTTTTTCCCAGTTAATACGAGCAAACTGAAAATAAGAGAAAGCAGGTACAGAACTAGGGGTCCAACGACTACGCGTATAATGAGATAGGCGAAAAGGTGGCATTTTTTTTCGGAACGGAATGCGGCGTGTATTCACTGTTACTCTTGGCCGGTGGCTACTGGCTACTGGCTAGCTGTTTGCAGTTTCCCTCGCAAATTTTTTTGTACACGGTACATGTATGTAGATACAATCAAGAAAAATTCAAAAAAAACAATACCATAATTATACCATTACATTTGAAATGTCAAAACGCGAATCTAATGGTAATATTGTTTTTTTTGAATTTTTCTTGATTTTTATCATGTACCTAGATACGAGCAATTTTACAAATTATGCACCCATGTTTTTTTTCAGGGCTTAGGACCCTTTTCTCCACACTAGTTACATATTAGTGACCTACATATTTGATCGATTATAGTACCTAGGTACCTATAATTAATTTTCCGAAAAGAAATTCGCACTTTTCGGTTCCAAATCCATAGTTTTTTTGGACAGAAAATTTTCCGAAAAAAAATGAAAACTAAGCGAACAGTGCCCGCATTGAAGTAAAGAGCTGCTGTTGTAGACATATTTTTTATTTCTAATCGAAAAATTTTCAGGAGTGTATACCTACACTGAAAGAAATGATTGGGGAATGGTTCCCCGAAAATCTCGGTAAACTGCGGACAGCCTCAAATATTCGGTGCTGATTACCGAATATTGGGTAATACCTACTCATCAACAAGTAACAGTTCCCTAAAAATTAGTGAATCATTACCGAACATCAGGTAATGTCTCCTGATATTTAGGGAATGATTACTTGTTGAAGAGGAATGATTACTTGTTAAAGAGGAATGATTTTCTTGTTAAAAAAGGAATGATTTTACCATTAATATAGCAGTTTCTTTAATTTTTTATTTTTTAAAAATAAAATATAATAATGACATGCCTCTCACGTCGATTTTCTGCACCAAGATACTTGACTTCTTAATTTCAGATAATTTACATGCTTTTCTGTTCTAACAAATTTTCTGCCCTGGGTGGGACTCGAACTCGGACCCCTATACCTATGTGTTCCTATAAATCCTATCCTACAGCCCTAACCACTACGCCACCGATGCGCGTGTGTAAAATTCAAAAAAAACAATACCATAATTATACCATTACATTTGAAATGTCAAAACGCGAATCTAATGGTAATATTGTTTTTTTTGAATTTTTCTTGATTTTTATCATGTACCTAGATACGAGCAATTTTACAAATTATGCACCCATGTTTTTTTTCAGGGCTTAGGACCCTTTTCTCCACACTAGTTACATATTAGTGACCTACATATTTGATCGATTATAGTACCTAGGTACCTATAATTAATTTTCCGAAAAGAAATTCGCACTTTCCGGTTCCAAATCCATAGTTTTTTTTTGGACAGAAAATTTTCCAAAAAAAAATGAAAACTAAGCGAACAGTGCCCGCATTGAAGTAAAGAGCTGCTGTTGTAGACATATTTTTTATTTCTAATCGAAAAATTTTCAGGAGTGTATACCTATCAAAAGAGCAAATTTTATGTCGTTGTGAATTAATACGCACCTATAAAAACAATTGAATTTTAGAACAACCTTTATTTGAAACTTTTTCTAAATTGATTTAACAATTTCTATCCAAATCCAAATTTTCAAAAAAAATATGAAATTCAATACGTTTCACAACATTTCCCCTTTCCAAATACCATTTGTTACCTCAAGCCTTGGGAATTGAATTCTACAAACTTGAAAATGTAAATTCAAAAGTTCAAACTAAGTCTTTATGTAATCGGGGTTGACTAGAGATGTGCGCCGCCGAAAAATTACGCCGCCGCCGCCAATTTTTCTTGGTTTTCGGCCGCCGCCGCCGCCGAGTCAATTTACCGGCGCCGCCGCCGCCGCCGAGTCAATTTACCGGCGCCGCCGCCGCCGCCGCCGCCGATTTTTATCTCGGCGGCGAGCTTTTTTAATCATTTTTGGACTCCCTTATGTGTTTTTTTTACCAATTGGTACCTTTTTTCCAAACGCACGCACGTATACGTAATTTGGTAACCCAGAAAATAATTTTCATTTATAAATATTTTATGGTATTATAAAATGTATAAAATATTTGTAAATGAAAAATTATTTTCTGGGTTACCAAATTACGTGCGTGTGTTTGGAAAAAAGGTACCAATTGATAAAAAAACACATAAGGGAGTCAAAACAATTGATAAAAAAAAGCACGCCGCCGAATTCGCCGCCGCCGTAAGATTTTGGAAGTTCGCCGCCGCCGCCGATTTTACTTCGGCGCACATCTCTAGGGTTGACTGGTGATCCTGGTTTCATTGTCAGTTTTAAGTGAATTTTTAGAATAATTTGAAGTTGAAAAAAAATTGAAGTGATGTTAGAATAAAAACAATAAAATTTTAGGTTGGAAAAAATTTTTAAAAAATCAGATTTGAAAAAAATGTAATAATTTGTCAAAGTATTTAAGAGCAGGGGAAAAAAATCATTCAAAAAACGAATTCACAATGACATGAAATTTGCTCCTTCGATTTGAATTTTCTGCCATAAAAAGCTAGATTTGAACAAGAATATACGAATTTCAGAAAACTGTGGTTTCATCGATCAACTAGGTCACCAATCTAGGTAACTCGCTAGGTAGGTCTAGGTACTAAAGTTTAAGTAGGCCTTTTATGGAGTTTTCTTCAGTGATATTTTTTTTTAATTTTCCAAATGTCCGAAACGTATTGAAACACTTCCACTCAACTCTTAAGGTCAAAAACAGGGTGTTTTACCAAATTTTGGTGTTTTCAAATAGATAAAATTTTTCAATTTTGGGGCAACGAGGTAATTAGTACCTACTTAATTGTTGAAATTTCATAAATTCGTTGAAATCTGAAAAATAAAAAAAATATGAATTTCAGCCAGTGACGTACCGAAAGGGGGGGGAGAGGGGAGCTTCCCCCTGAGGAAATTGTTTACTTGTGATGCGGATTTTTTTGAAATTTTCATATAATTTTAACAGAATTCTTTAAAAAAATTTCACCCTCGCTTCGCTCGGGCAGTATTTTATTCATTTTAATTTTAAAATGAATGATTTTTCACTAATCTTTCGGTCAAAAATCACTGATATTTTCTCAATCAATTCCCAATTTGTCAGAAAAAAATCAATAATGTTGGATTTTTGACTGAAAGATTAGTAAAAAATGACTGATTTGAAATTTTACCCTCCACCCCATTTTTTTCAAATTCTCAGTCCCTCCTTTTATCAAATTCTGGGTGCGCTTATGAATTTATTTGTCAAAAAATACCTATGAATTACAGTTTCAAGATTTGAGACGAATGCCAACAGCTATTATTCAAGTGTACAAAAAGTCCTTCTTTAAATTTAAATTAATTTCTAAATAAATACACGTTTATTAGAGAATATCTTCATTCTGTTCATTAAAATGAATAAGAAAACGACACCCTTGCACTGCTGATTGAACTACCTGTATTTTGATACCCACCATGATGGGGAAAAAAGTATACGGATTTTTCATAGAGTCGATTACACAGAAAATACGGAATTTTTGAAGATCCATCTGGCAGCATTGCCTACAACTTCATTCACTCGTATACACACGTGCCACCCATATAAGGTGTGACCTATACGCCACTTTAATTTGACCAAGTCATAACAGACCAGTTTATGGTCTACATCATAGTCGTCAATTGGAAGAGTTTTTTTTTAACACTCGCATTTTTGTTTACACGTGCTGGAGGCTTCCTGCTACGCCTTCGATATAAGGCGCTTGATGGGACTTGTGAGTTCAGAGAGTGGAACCATCTCATGGTCTATCTTAGGAAAGAAAACTTATGCCTACAGGCCTACCAGTCATTAACAAGTCGTAAAAAAAAGAAACCGGGCTTTGCGAAAACACAAACATAACGTAAGCGGACGCAATAAAAAAGAAATAAAAAAAACTACGATTTGTCAATAGGAGTTGTTCGAGACATTTTATTGCCTACGAACCGAATTGCTACATTGTTCCTGCTTTTTAACTGCTTTGTCTGTGACTTGTTGCTGGAATGTTTACGATCAATGTACCACGGGCGCGTCTTCTTATCACCTCTCTATTTGTCTAGATTGCTTAACTAAGTGCCGTCCATTGTCGAGCATTCCGGTGTATTTCTGTCCGTTTCCATTATTTACTCGATGTTGTGAAGTAATCGTAAGTTTGGAGTCGAGTAGTGATCCAATCTATTTATGGAGCGATCATTTGGAAATTTATTCCGGTTTATTAAATTACTTACACGTGTACCAATGTTCTAAGACTTAATAACTACTTCATGACGTTCGATTCGTTCAACTCGCCTTGTACTTATTTCATTATTCCAACGTTGAAAAGTAAGAAGTCAATAATTTTTTGAAAAATGTTGCGTTGGTAAAATAATCGAGAATTTTTTATTGTTAATTTCCTGATAAGATACGGTTCTCCTACCAGTTGGCTTAATCACAACGATGACGACTTGGGCGACGAATTGATCAGCGATAGTATTAGCTCCGATGACAGTTTCGAAAATCCATCAGGGATTCGGATCGAATTCTAGGGCGAATTTCTAGCCGAAGCTGTCGATCGTATCGCAGATTGCCCGATCTCGATGATAATTTTCATACTGAGAATACCTGGTAGTGGGACGATTTTGATCATTTAATGGTAAATTTCTAAAAGAAAAAAATTATCCAACGAATTTCGATTTAATTATTTCATTTTTTGTAATCGCAGATGCAATTGAGGTTGTCGATTCGTTCAGCTTCGATTACCAGCCTGATCTCGTGAATCACGTCGGACCCAGTCCGAGCGTCTTGTTGCAGCCCTAACCATGTCCAATACGAACGTTTTTGTAATCGCAGGATAACGTTGGAGCCGAAATCAAACGATTCGAGGACTAGGAACTTGGTCTAACGAAATGGCCAACGATATACAAACATATTCGACCGAATTTGAGAACACTTTCGACTTTCGCCCAGTCTTGCAATTCGGTAAACAAACGATGCATAAAAATCGTGAAATAATCGAAAATTCCTCATTCGAGAATTTTTATTGTTAATTTCCAGATAAGATACGGTTCTCCTACCAGTTGGCTTAATCACAACGATGACGACTTGGACGGCGAATTGATCAGCGATAGTATTAGCTCCGATGACAGTTTCGAAAATCCATCAGGGATTCGGATCGAATTCTAGGGCGAATTTCTAGCCGAAGCTGTCGATCGTATCGCAGATTCCCCCGATCTCGATGATAATTTTCATACTGAGAATACCTGGTAGTGGGACGATTTTGATCATTTAATGGTAAATTTCTAAAAGAAAAAAATTATCCAACGAATTTCGATTTAATTATTTCATTTTTTGTAATCGCAGATGCAATTGAGGTTGTCGATTCGTTCAGCTTCGATTACCAGCCTGATCTCGTGAATCACGTCGGACCCAGTCCGAGCGTCTTGTTGCAAGCCCTAACCATGTCCAATACGAACGACAGTATTAATTTAGAACGATTAGAAACAATCGGCGATTCGTTTTTGAAGTACGTCATCACTAATTACCTGTATTGTACTTATGATTACGTACACGAGGGCAAACTCAGTCATATTAGGTCCAAACAGGTTGGCAGATTTGAATTTTTACCCGAAATATCGAATTATTCCCAATTACCTTGTATTTGTAATTTTTCAGGTCAGTAATCTGCACCTGTATAAATTAGGAAAGAAGAAATTTTTCGGAGAATGTATGGTAGCGTGTAAATTCGAACCGCACGAGAATTGGCTCCCGCCTTGTTTTCGAATTCCGGTGGAATTGGAGAAAGCCTTGATCGCGTATAAAATTTCGTCGTATTTTCGCAAAGCTGCCGATTTATCTTCCCTATGGAGTATCCAGTATGACGATATATCTTTCATTAAAAAAACCAAAGATGATATTCACGAAGATGAAGTGAACGATGCGTTGGATTATTTGCCATTTCATTTGATCACATATCACAGCATACCAGATAAAAGTATCGCTGATTGCGTCGAAGCTTTAATTGGTAAATGTCGAAATGGTCCAATTTCTCGGATTTTTTTTCAGTGTGAGATTTTAATTCCAATTTTTTTTAGGAGCTTATTTGATTTCGTGTGGGATTCGAAGAGCCATGTTATTTATGTCGTGGTTGGGATCAAAGTTTTACCAAAGATCGACGATGCAGACGAAGATAGACCTGTGGGTATCACCGAAATACCTAAATCGATACCGAATGGAGTTTTGTTCATTTTTATTTTATTTTTTCCAATTCAGACTGGATATGGATACTTGAACCCTCCTCCGTCACCTCTAATTCGAACCGTACCAAATCCGGAAGAAGAACTGGAACGATTGCTGGTCGGATACGATGAATTCGAACGTATCCTAGGATACCATTTTAACGATCGAAGTTACCTACTTCAAGCAACGACTCACGCTTCCTATTCCCCCCCAATCGCATCACCGATTGTTACCAAAGATTAGAATTTTTAGGGGATGCTGACTTAGGTAAATTTTAATCAAAGCTGAGCTCGTGCTCATAATTTGACGATCATTTATTTCATTTTTTTTGTTCTCTAGATTATCTAATAACTCGGCATTTGTACGAAGATAGAAGGCAACATTCTCCGGGAGCTTTGACCGATTTTGAAGCGACCAAGAAGAATACGATTCTTCCGACGCCCTTTTTATACGCTGGCGGTAGTATTTTGCCGTCTTTGGGGTTCGGTTTCGTGGCGCATTGGCAAGCCGATAACGTTCTACAAATTGGTCTACGTAAGAGAGTCGTAGTCTGTTCTGTGGTTTACCAAAAAAGTAAACTGTTTTTGTTTCGTTCGGTTTTCGCTACGTCATGCCATGCCATGCCAGATACCTTCGCAATCGCAATCGCCTTCGTCATCGATCGATAATCGATTTACATATTTGTACTGTATTTGTAATATAAATATCCTGTGTATATACGCCTTGTGCCATGCCATACTGTCAATTACAATTAGACGGTAATTGTTGGAAAATTAGTCGATTACCACCAATACTTGATAATGCTGCGTGTTTGCATGTTACGCCTAGTTACCTATGTCTATACCGAGAGCTTCTTTACCCCCCCCATTTTTATTGACACTGTTTTCATGCGAAAACATGGGTACAATTCTCACCTGCCCTAGCACCTACCACCTACCACCGGCGTATAGGTAATACCTAAATACTTGTACTTAGGACTTAAGACTGATGAAATCATGCCTTGTATTTTTTTTGTAATAAAAATATAAATCATTACATTTCTGTAGCTATTTTTTTTTGGAAATTTGGTAGTAAAATCAGTGAAATCATCGAGTTTCTACTTGGTGGGATGGAATATTGAAAAAAATCTGATTTCAGCTGAAATATTTTTTAATAATGGATTCGACCCGGGTAGTTTGAATTTTTTTCCTGAAATCATTGATTGATTACTTTTTAATTCGTGGGAGGGTATTTAAAAAAAAATTTGACCAGGAGATCAAACGAACACAATTGTCAAATTTAAAAATGAAATAAATGTTTTCAATTACAAAACGAGATCAGAACTTCGAAAACTTCAAAAGTTAAAAATGAAAACATTGAAAACCAAAAACGAAAACCCCCAATTTTTCAAAATGATTACAATAATTATTAATGCTTGAGAAAATTTGAGGTTAGAATTCTTGAATCTTGATGATACGTATTCGAAATTGGGATAAATAAATATTGAGTAAATTGCATAAAATTTTGAGAAAAATTCGAAAGTAGAAAAAGCAGAACTTCGAAAACTTGAAAATGAAAACATTGAAAACCAAAAACAAAAACCCCCAATTTTTCAAAATTTTACAAAAAAACAAAAAATTTTTTAAATAACGTTGACTTGAGAAACAATTTTTGATTTTTGATTTTTATCAGCATAAAAGGTATTTAACTTTTTAATTTGATTTCCGGATCTATATAGATCTTTGGTGGGATGTTGGTCAACGTTATTAAAATTAGAATGTTTTAATTTTATTAAAGACGAAAAGAGCACAAACAAAAAAAATCAGATGAAAAACAAAAATTTCCCGTTTTTGAAACTCTGGAAATTGAATGATTTTCATTTCGACTTCGACTTCAATAAAAAGACAAGCAGGGTCGCATTCTTTAAATTCGAACTTGATGGTACGAAACGATAGAATTTTTTACGTAGAATATAGATAAATACATGATTTTTTTCTAATATGTGATTTTTTTCAAAATTTGAAAAAAACGAATCTTTCCTGTGTATTTTTTGTTTGTTTGGGCCGTAAACGCAGCGAAAACAGTGAAAATGTTCCATTTCACCAACTGCGCATGTCCGTGACGTCAGTAGGGTACTCGTCTATAATCCGGACCGCGCGAATCATTTCAGTCGTTCAGCGTTCAACTCTTTTTTACGTCTTATCATCATTTGAAAGAGGGAAACTGGAGGATGATGAAATAAACAATTTCGAATTTCGTTGTCGGTTGTATTTGTATGGTCAAATTTGCACAAAATTATGAATATTATTCAATAATTTGAGCAAATTCGACCATTCAGAATACAACCGACAACGAAATTCGAAATTGTTTATTTCATCATCCTCCAGTTTCCCTCTTTCAAATGGTGATAAGACGTAAAAAAAGAGTTGAACGCTGAACGACTGAAATGATTCGCGCGGTCCGGATTACAATAACCCAAAGTTTTTTCTGCAAATTCAAAATTTCTATTTTCGGGTAAAAGAAGAGTCACTGTTTGTGTTCACAAAATTTTGAAGAGATGAAATTGAAATGAAAACTTGAAAAGTAATAAGTATCCATCACTAAATTGGAAAATTGTATCTGGGTAACTTTGAACAATTGTAATTACAAACTTTGATCAGTTTAATCCACATTTTTGATACAATGATGGTAAATTGGTATGAAATTGAAATGAATTCTGTGAGTGCAAAAAGCAGTCCTCTAACTAATAAGTTTTGTAATAATTAATTATATGACGATTTCTAATTCTAATGTTTTGATAGCAAGTTTGAAGGAGAAATTATATTATTTCATCTCAACTGTACCTAAATACAAATACTTATTAATTTTCTATTCCTGTTAAGAATATTTCTAAATTGATAACAATGATAACGAGATCGCATATAAGAACAGCCAATCAGAGCGCTGTATTTTCTAACATGACCAGTTTCCAAGTAAGGATTACAAATACGCCATTTCACTGGAGGCCGGGAACCCTAAAAAAATCTCTCTCTCCTTCACTAACTACTTGCTCGGATTCGGTGCAATGGTTAAAAAAAACGGATTCGGAGCAAGAAACCTGAGCAGCGAACAACGCGCACGCTGCAGCTACCTCGACAGACGTATCGGGACACTGGACGTGGCCGGTACTCGTGCAAAAGCAGAACCACCAGTACCGTCGACAACGCGAACGCTGCAGCTACCTCGACAGACGTATCGGGACACTGGACGTGGCCGGTACTCGTGCAAAAGCAGAACCACCAGTACCGTCGACAACGCGAACGCTGCAGCTACCTCGACAGACGTATCGGGACACTGGACGTGGCCGGTACTCGTGCAAAAGCAGAACCACCAGTACCGTCGACAACGCGAACGCTGCAGCTACCTCGACAGACGTATCGGGACACTGGACGTGGCCGGTACTCGTGCAAAAGCAGAACCACCAGTACCATCGACAACGCGAACGCTGCAGCTACCTCGACAGACGTATCGGGACACTGGACGTGGCCGGTACTCGTGCAAAAGCAGAACCACCAGTACCGTCGACAACGCGAACGCTGCAGCTACCGCGACAGATGTGCGTGAGAAGAATGATGGAACAGCAAAACATACTAAGTGCCATTTATGTAAAAGAGAATAGACGAATCGGAGTTTGCTGCGGGTAGTATTTCTGCCTTGAACCAAATTACTGCGCATAGGTTAAATACATGTTAAAAAGGTTTTGCGTAAACCTTGGAAATTCAAGGTCTGCGCAATACCTTTACAATGTACGCTACAACCTATGCGCAGTAAATTGGTTTAAGGCGGTGGGTAGACTACCCGCAGCAAACTCCGATTCGTCTATTGCAAAAGTTGCTGGATGGATATGAAGGGTCAGAAGTACTCAGAAGGGAACCTGAAGTAGGTTTTTTTGTTATGTTTGAACATTCAGAATGTTCAACCTTGACAAAAATCTAGTTCAGGTTCCCTTCCAGCAACTTTTGCAAATCTCCATTACGTAAATGGCACGTAGTACGTTTTGCATTTCCATCATTCGCTGAAGCAGACACTTAATGTAGCTGGTACCCATGCACCTAACCACCAGCACTGTCGACAGTGCACACGCTGCAGCTTCCTCGTCAGACGTGTGTGAGAAGCAGACACTCTCAATGTAGCAGGTACTCGCGCACCTAACCACCATTACCGTCGACAGTGCACACGCTACCTTAACAGATTATATATATTTTTCCGCTTTGGATTTTTTTAAATTTAAATTTTGCGGTATTATCATCTAAAAATTTTCTAACCCCACTGTGAGGTGGGTTCTACAATAGACGCTTTCAATTTTAAAACCGATTATCGATTTTTTATCGTTGAATTTCATTTTCCATGTTAACATTGTCCCACAAAGAATCGGCATGTACAACGAAGCACAAAGCAACGTAACCATAACTTGACATTGATGATGAAACACTTTATAAATGCTGATCAGGGATATAAAAATACGGTATTTTATTTTTTCGGTACTGTACGGCGGTATTATACGTATAATACGGTATTTTAATGGTAATTTATTCTAACTTAAACTCCCACTCCAACCCTATTTTTCCACAGTGCGCATGCGCGCACATAATAATAGGGTAAAATACCGAAAATTACAAAATTATTATTAAAATTGTCTCACACTTACATAACGACCCCCTAATGTTAAAACCGTCTAAGTGCCATTTTTCGTTTTTTACAGGAGAGCTGAAAAACGTAACAAAATTTGCATTGCGCTTATGGACTTTGCAAATTTTTAACTCTTTTTTTAGGGTTTAAATTACTTTAAGTTACGTTTTTTATATTTTAATCGATGCAGCTTGATTCACTGAATCCAAAATTATAAAAATCTCAAATTTGAAAAAAGTGGCACTTAGACGGTTTAACATTAGGGGGTCGATGAAATGTTTAATTTTTCGAAATTTCTTCGAGCACACTCTGATTTTTTGGGGATTTTGAACAAAATTTAATAAAAAATGTAGTAAACGGTATAATACGGCATTTTATTTTTTGTATAATACGGTATTATACGTATATCACACAGCTGTATTATACGTGAATAAAATACCTTACATCTCTGATGATGATCGAAAAAAAATGATTTTCAGTAGTCTCCTATCTATACACCATTCTTATAGGGGAAAAAAAGGTACGCACTCTTAATAAAAAATAATCAAACACAAACGAGGAGAAAAAAATTAAGTATAAAACTTGCCTGATTATTTCCAAGTTTCCGAATAAAAGCCACCGATGTCGACCGTAAATTTACTGAGGATGACTGGGAAAAAACGAAACAATTGTCACACTAATGAAAAAAAAGTTGAAACTTTACACAACAAGCGCAACACGATCGCCGAAAACAGTGCGAAAAGAAAAAAATGTTACACCGATGAAAAAAAACAAGCAAACTTGTTAACGTGGGTCGAAAAATGGTTAGACCGAAAGAGAAAAAAAATGTTTAAACTGTAGCACGCAAACGCAACTCAAACACTGAAAAACCAAAAAGTGAACCGGTTTACAGCAAACGAATATGTCGCATCAACCACAACGAGCTGTTACAATAAGCAGTGACACCGAGGTCCGTATCTATTTGTAAACCCAACAGCCAGTGAGGGATCTTACGCGCAGAAGTCGAAGGGCGAGCTGGAAAACAGGAGCGGGAGATTGTTTCGGGGTGATTGGTGATGAGGGCGTAGCCTTGTACCGACGGGTATGGTTGGATTGGTATCGAAAGAGACGGATTTGTAACCTTGGAATCGCACCACACGTAGCGTGGCCTCGTATCAAGAGGAGAAAAGCGACACCCCTTGGTAATGTGACACGCCGTATCCTTGAACCGGTGTCTTTGGGTACCGATACCCAACGTATTTTTGTACCAAGCGATAAGAAATGGGCAAATTATCTTTGGATTGCAGCAATGGACGTGGCCTCCAAGGGGGGTATAGTTGAAAGAGTAGCTAAAAATACGGAAGGAATCGCTCCGTGTGGTGTGGCCTTGTACAAAGAAGAGATGAGATACGTGGTAACGCGACACACACTATATCCTTGTACCAAGGGGTTTAGGTGAATTAGCATCGAAAGACTGTATCCTTGTACCAAGGGGTTTATTTGAATGTCCTTGGAATGAGACAGATCTGTTTCCTTGGGATGAGACAGATTATTTGAATGTCCTTAGAATGAGACAGATCTGTTTCCTTGGAATGAGACAGATCTGTTTCCTTGGAATAAGACAGATTATTTGAATGTCCTTGGAATGAGACAGATCTGTTTCCTTGGAATGAGACAGATTATTTGAATGTCCTTGGAATGAGACAGATCTGTTTCCTTGGAATGAGACAGATCTGTTTCCTTGGAATGAGACAGATCTGTTTCCTTGGGACGAGACAGATCTGTTTCCTTGGAATCCGTGCCACATACCCTGGAGGTGAATTAGTATGGAAAGAGCCTGATCTATTACCTTGGAAGCTGCCCCACTTAGCATGACCTTGTACCAAAAAAAGAGATCAGCGACACGATTTGGTACTGCGCATAATTAGGATATTTCCTCAACATCAGCATAATATTGGAACAATTTAGCATAATTTGGCATATTAAATTGGAGGGAAAACTACACATTTTGCTTGGGGTGACTGAATAACCAGGTGCCTGTGACGTTTTATTGTATGTATATAGTACCGTCCGTGTCTTTGTTTTCTATATTTGTGCTTTTTCTGTTGCGACATGTTGCATTGCGCGCATTGTAACTGTGTTGTAAAAGTCACAAATCAACAGACCCATACAGTCAAATGTACCCGCGAGTTAGAAAAACGACAAACCGACGGGATCAGGCGAGTTGGCGGAATGCCAACTGCATCGCAGCCGGTTCCGGAAGAGTGGAAACCACTTCCCCGGTCATCCTTCCCATACACGTGGATGGAAGACCCATCGTGCTTCCTGAACCAGATAATGCCGCCATCACCTGAGATCGACGAGGAAGCGACGCCCCCGCCAATCCCAAAATGCGCCGTATGTTTGCGGAAAGTCATTAATACGGCGTTGAACTGCGGGCACATGACCTGCGAGTTTTGTGCCTCGCAGTTATCCTCGTGCCATATCTGCCGGGAAGAAATCACACAGCGTCTCCGGGTTTTCTTCTGATCGGTAACCAGGTGCCTGTGACGTTTTATTGTATGTATATTTTTTTTGTTTTATTTCATTTCTTATAATTTTTTTTGTGTGTATTTTTTTTCGTTTTTTTGTTTCTTTATTGTTAAATAAAAATTTTCATTTTCGTGTTTATTTTTTTCTTTTCATTTTTGATGAAAAAACACTTTCTTCGATTTCTCCTCGACTATTGATGATAATACGTACATGCTAGACTTTTATAAAAAAAAATACAAGGTCAAAAAAACACACTGTAATACAGTTCGACGACTACTATTACTTTTTTTTTAGAAAACACTTTCTTCGATTTTCTCTTCGAATATTGATAATAATAATACTCACACACTCGACTTTAATGAAAAAAATACTTGGGCCAAAAAAATACAATTCGACGAATACCTAATCATCTCAGTTCTGGAGAATCTGAAAAGTAAAAAGATGAGAAACGGAAAGGTAAAGTATAGTCAAAACAAGTAAGTTCGACCACACTCCAAAAGTGGAAATAACCGCAAACAGAAAGGTAATTTATTGTGAAAACGGGTAAGTTCGACAAAACTCGAAAAGTGGGAACGAGCGTAAACAGAAAGGTAAAGTATTGTTGAAACGAGTAAGTTCAGCCGAATTCCAAAGGTGGAATTAATCGCAAACGGAAAGGTAAAAAAATTATCAAAACGAAAAAGATCGACCAAACACGAAAAATAGGACTAATTGCAATTATTCGTTATGATTATTTACTTCGAGTTTTGTTAGCTAACCGGGTAATACCCACTACACTACATAGTCTCTTTACAAGAAAAAAATTTTTGAATATAGAAAATTTCAAATACTAATTAAACATCACATCAAACTTACTTCTTCTAAAAGGAACAATACACTCGATAACAGGGTTGCAGTGTTGTCGGGCGTTCTCGTTCGTTCAGAACGGGCATTTAGTGATTGAACGAGGAACGATTGGCGTTCAAAACAAAAGGAACGCCGTTTGTAAACCCAACGCCGTTCGCGTAATTTTTCATTAATTTTGTGAATCATTATTTGCAGTTTGTATGATAATTTGATCCAGAAAATTACGGACAGATAATTTTGAAGCAGATTTAGATTCCCGTTGATTTTTTTTCATCAAGATTCAAATTTGATCAAACAAATTCCGTATTTTTTTTTAAAAAAAGCAATGAACGGACGAACTCTGAACGCTGAACGCGAATGCTGAACGAACGCTTCCATTTTTTTTGAAAAAAATTGAATGGAACGCGAACGAACGCTAAAAAATTCCTCCGAACAATGAACGAACGGCGTTCAAAAAAAGGTGAACGCGACAACGCTGCAGGGTTGGTAAACCAGCCTAATGCCTGAGCTGAAAGCCGAAAAAAAATGCGTAAAATCTTAGTTTTGAAAAGCCAACCTAACGCCCGTCACACACTAGACTACGGATATGTTTTTCGACGTAGTGCTACGTTTCTGCTCGTTGTAATTTCATTGAAATAAATCTAGGATCACACACTAGAGCTACGCTACATATTTCAAGGTCAAAACTCTGAAAACTCGAGCTACGTTTAAAAAACGTAGCCGAGTTTTGTAGATGAAGTACAAAACCGGCTACGTTTTAAAACGTAGCTTCTTTGTGATTGGTCGATAACAAAACATAGCGTAGCTGTAGTGTGTGATCCAAATACTTCGACTTGAGCTACGGATACGTTTTAAAACATAGCGTAGCCGTAGTGTGTTACAGGCGCACAGCTTGAGCTATATTATTTGAAAAGCTAAAGCCAGTCGGAAGCTCTTATTTTTTTCAATTCTGTGTTTCTGTTTCTGTAAAAGTGAAATTGATATCAAATTTTTTTTATAATTTTTGACAAAAAAATCAGGTTGGGAAATTTACTGCGTTGATGAAAATTAAAAAAAAGAATCAATTTTTTAGCTGAAAATTGAAGCCAAAAGCCGTAAGCCGAAAGCCATTAGCTGAAAGCCTAAGCCAAAGCTGTAGTTTTTGTTTTGAAAGCCAAAAACTGAAAACTGTAGTTGTATTTTTTTGTTTTGAAAGCAAAAGGTGAAAGCCAAAGCTGTATTATTTTTTTGTTTGTAAGCCCAAGTCAGCCAGCCGCATTTTTTTTAATACGGCTTACCAACCCTGCTCGATAATACAGTAAAGGGCACAAATCAAACAATACAAATTCGAAAAACATCTAGAAAACGGAAAATGTAAACAAGAAAAACCACGTTTAAATCTAAGTGTAAATTAATGATGAAACGGAAAAATATATATTAGCATGAGTCGTCAAAGTCCTCGTGCCAGTAATTTTCTTCGGCACGTTGAATTTGCTCGTCCGATGTAAGGTTATCATATACTAACGCTGTAGATTGCTGTCGTTTGCGCATATTGTGCTTTAACTTACATTGATTTGATTTATCGGAATTCCCAGGGATGAGTTTCTTCGGTTTCAGTAATTCACTGTCCGGACTAATCAACTCTCGTTTTGAAGTTTTGGGAGCAGGATCTTTGTAAGATTTACACATAAAAACTTTCGGCTCCTTCTCTAATATTCGATCATTGACACCTCTGGGGACTTTTAAGCCTCTTCTCATTCTGTCTTTCATCTCTGCGGGTTTTGCCGTTTCAAAGCACAATTCGGTACCTGTTGAGTTTTTTGGCACAACAACCACGGTACTCGGTTCTGTCGAAATGCGCGGAATCCGCACCGTTAACCGTTTCTCGGATTCTACTTTGATACTTGTTAGATTTGGCGGCACGACACCCACGGTACTCTGTTCTGATGAAATGCGCGGAAGCCGCACCGTTAACCGTTTCTTGCGTTTCTCGGAATCTACTTTGGTACTTGTTGGGTTTGGCGGCACGACACCCACGGTACTCGGTTCTGACAAAATGCGCGGAAGCCTTACAGTTAACAGTTTTTCGGTCTTGTGACTCTGCGTAGTCGAATTAGCCGCCGAATCATCGTTGATAGCTGAATTCTGTTGACTTTGGTTTGTACGATTTTGCCAATTGATTCCATTGTTGGTCGCTACTATTGGCCAATCCTGCCAATCGAGCAGTTTGTCGGCTGCTACTAACGGAGGTAAGAACTGCGCTGCTCGACTGGGAAATGTTGGACCGTATAGGCGTGAAAAAGCGGATACGATCTCCTCCAGTTGGTAAGTGTAGATGAGGTGTTTTCCATCGACACGCCAATTATCTCGTTGCTCCAACTCTATACGTAAACGAAGCTCTATCGGGCAAATGGCTTCTGTGTGCGGAATGTTGACTATCATCGAGTTTTCAACGTTGCTAATGTTTAGCTCGATTTCCGGCGAAAAGAATTTGGACTCGGGTGGACCGATTTTAATAACATCTTCTAAGCCTTTGAGTAACCGATGGTAGTGTTCGTCTCTGCAGTACAGCAGCATCTATTTGAAAACATCACATACAACACGTTAATAAAATCATAATTACAATACTCGACGCTAACCAAGTACCTATTCTACTCGATTATTACATTAGATAATACTACAGTCAAAAAAATAGTGGGGGTGGGACTGTTCGGATATACTCTAGGTGTAATTTCTTATCAAAATTAGTCAATTTGCTAGAATAACAAACTGTTTCCTGGCGGAAACTGTTATCTTTGTTTAAAATTTTGAAATTACGCATCTTATCAGAATTATCAATTTTCTTACTCGGTAGCTTGGGGTCTAAAATTTACCAGTTCCTGACAAAATCAAGTACAGTAAACGTGCGATCGCTCTCCTTCGGGATAAAAAAAAACTCATAATCGTCAGTAGGAATAAGAAGTTCTTCCTTGAACCTTTTGAAATTCTAATACAAATCAATCAGATTATATCAATACAAACTCTTACTAATCTAATGTCACGACACTGCATATCCACACCTGTTTCAACTCTCTCGCTGCTGCGGCACACGAACAAAATATGCAACTCGCTGATCTAGTGTGGTCTCGATTTGCCTTTTAACTCACTGCTGCAGCTCTACAATCGCAAAAACACGGTACCGTTTATACGCAAATATTTTTTCATACTCGATTGTAGCTTTATTGTTATCTCAAGATACCATCTCTACCAACTAACATGATGGGTAACTCGAATTTACTTGTTGAATACGAAGTGCATTGTTTAACAGAAATCCATGCCATGATGCTCGGTATAGTTCGAATACAACATCCCTATTTCGATCTCGAAATTGTATCATTAAGCAATTGTTGTTGAAACGAATGATCGTTTCCGCGCAACTCGGTGCACATTCGAAAATCAACACAACTCGTTTATCTCCGGTATGACGTAGTTTTTCTCGCAAAGTTTTCATCCACCCGAGTGGCTGGTTAATTCTGGCTTGCACGTACGTACTTGCCATCCGTTTACAAATTGTCGTCATTCTGGAAACACAATCTTCGCTTACTGTTTGTATATACGACAACACGCATCGAGTGCAAAAGGCTCCTGGATGTTTAATAAAGAAACAAATCTAGTTTCTGTTTTTTTTTCAAAAAAAATTCGAATGTAAAAGTCTTCCTTAGTCCTAGGATCAAGAACGGTAATCGAACAGACGGAAAGATGAATGTAACTCAAAGAACACAACTTTAAGAATTTTAGGTGTTTGTGTACTGACACCTTTGGTGAACTTTGTTTCTTGATCGCTAGGCTTAACATCAGTAAAGAGGAACTGATAATTGGAACGAGAACACGAGAAGGACAAGAATCGACTAATACGGTTAAAAGAACCAAAAATTTGAAGAATGAGAACGAGAATGAGAACAAACTTTGTGATTGTGAAAGAACGAGAATGAGAACAAAAAAACAATCAGAAAAGAACAGGAACGAGAACAGAACACTCAGAAAAGAACAAGAACGAGAACGAGAACTCCACGGCCAGAACACGGTGGCTTATAGGAGTGCATACACTTATTATAATCTATACCACTTTGAAAAAAAACGAAAATTTTTGAAAAAAATTAAATTAACGATCTTGTATTTCTACCTATAAGCGTATACTGATTGTATGTACTTACATTGATTCGTTGTATTAGTCAGTTGTTCGATCGAAGGAATACGGTAATTATCACTGATGAAAAAAAACACGCATAAAACACGCATAAAACTCGCAAACTTACTCGACTGCGTTGTATTCGAAATGATGTTATTCGTATCGGTTTGTCGGTATAGACGAATCGAAAATCACGATTGCAAAATCACGCAGACCTTGGACATTCAAGGTATAATGCAAAATTACACAAACCTTGGAGATCGAAGATCCGATGCAATACCTTTACAATGTACGTTTGTCTATAGAGTGTGTGCAGTATCAGAAAAACAGGTGACGGGTGTTCGGTCGATTACAAGGTCAGCGCAGCAAATGGGCGTACCTCGAACAGCGGACAACGTCTCAATTCGACAACCAACCTTGAATAAGGCGACACCTTCTGAACGCGTAGAGGAGAAAAACAAAGTCGGCCTTCAAATGTTGGAGTTTTGATTTATAGGGGCGTCGATCTCATTCATTCACCAAATGTACCAGATCGACTTCGTTTGTCCTGTTGTTATACGTGTGTTATTTGTCGCCACGTTTCGAGCGTACATTTATATTTTTTTCGTTAATTTTTTTCATTTTTTTCTTACCTCGCTGCTGCAGACGCTGTGTACACGCAAATTCTAAATTTTGTCTTTTCGGTCATAAATTGCACTGTGATTTTTAATTCGTGTTGTTTTTTTCTAATTTCAAAAATGGAGTTTGTTGCGGAGATGGTCGAGGATCAGGATTCGTATAACGAATTCGTATACACTACCGAGAATCAATCGTTGAAAGAATTTTTAAAAATGATTATAGACCACTCCAAAGATTTACGTTTACATCGTATGCATCGGTGTTTGGTTTTTGTAGGCCGAAAAACCTTAACATCATCCACTTCGTTGTCGTTGTCAAATTATCGTTCGGTAGTGAAAAAATACCTTTTCCAACGCATCTGTCCCGACGTTTTGACCATGGGTGATGAAAATGAATGTGCAAATACCGAAATTTACCAAGTGCGACGGATTTCAACAGACTCCACGGTATCGTCCCGCCAGTGGAATCAACATTTTGAAAAAGTCGCCGACAATGCTACTGCCAGGAGTCCCATCGATGCGGAAACCATATTCAATACCGAACCGCAATCCAAGAGAAAAAGGTTATATTATTCTAATTTGGACAACTTACCGATATTACCTAACTCTGATCAACTCATCAAAAAAGCTTGCGAGTCTTTTTACAAAGAAAATAATATAGATCCGCGTACAAATCCGAACGTTGGCGTGCTTCCCGGTATGAATAATTCGATGTTTTACGCTGGCGGTGCACTTTCGTACTCCGAGATGCATGTCGAAGACGGTGATTTGGCATCGATTAATGGAGTCTATTTTAATTTTGGCCACTCGTCATCCGCGTCGTTAGTTTCAAAACTTTGGATTATTATACCCGAACTTTACAAAACCCGAGTTTTCGAACACGTTAGTCAAACTCTGAAAGACTCGTGCTCGTTGGTTATGAACAACAAGCAACTTTTTTTAACGCCTCTATATCTACGAAGTCAAAATATACCGTTTGTTATTGTTTTTCAATACCCTGGCGATGTGATTTTTTTGAAACCCGGAGTGTTTCACCAGGTGATTAACCTAAATCCAAATTTTGCCGAAGCCATAAATTTCGGTACCGAACGCTGGAATTTATTAGCACCACATTTAGTATATAAAAAAGGCAGCGCGGTAAAAGCTGTGAATCCTACGCATACCAAAGTTTTTGCGATTAAGTGGGTGAAAATTCACGTCCACGTTTGCGAAGTTGAACATTGCGAGTATTCTACCATGCAACTTAAGGAATTACACAAGCACTACAGTTTAGTGCATCCAAATCTTCCGCTACCATCTATTCTAATACGCACGTACGCACCGAGAAGATGCACCATCTGCAATGTTACTGTAACACGTTTCAGTAAGCATATTTCAACGGCAAAACACAGTACGTGGACGTTATCTGAGTTGCTTTCTAAATGTTAATAGTATTAAATTACCGAACTAAACTGTGATGGGTTTTTTTAATAATAGAAACGAACGAGGTGAAACAGAGTAAAGCAGCAGGATCTTCATCTTTGGCAGTTGAAAAATGCAATTATTGCAATCAGAACGTGAGAAAGGAGCTGATAAAGGCGCATATTCGCGCATGTGACGAGAAAAAATTCAAATGCAAACATTGCGATAAATCGTATGTCAGACGGATAACATTCAATAAACACGTGAAAAAACAACGTATGTATCGTATATTGTTTTCTACTATGTGTACTGTGTAATTGATTTTAATGTAAAGTTTACTTTTTTCCCCATCCAGATAACAACAGTCTGTCTCTTGACGGTTGAAACTTAAAAAATCTGCTTCTAGAACACCAACATATTCTCGGCATTATCGTCATCATCGTTATCGTTCTCGACGTAAAACCTTTGTCTTTTTCTAATGTTTTAAAACTAAATTCACTTTGTTTTTTTTGTTCATAGCAAACTCAAAAGCTACTACTAAGCGTGAAGTTTTTTTAACCGTCTCAATTCTTTTTATACATTTTTTTCTCAAACCTTTCTTAGCTCGATTGTGATTCTTAAATATTGCTTACTTCTTTGCCATTTTTTTTCATTCTGCTGTAAAGGTGAAGTTAACGTGTAATAAATTTTAAATTCCCAAATGTGTATTATGATTTTTTTCAACAGTGTTACAGCTTCTTGTCGTAGGTATATGCGGTACTGATGTTCCGTTTTCAAAATTTGTTAAAGGTGCAACTTTCCAATGTACGAAGAAACAAACTGATAACTACCTATTTTATCGCAAACAATGGACTAATACTTCAAAAAAAGTACCTACCTTTTTTTTCAAATAGCATAAACCAAACACGAGCAAGAATGGTTCTTTTTGATTTTTTTTCGAATCAAACTATCCACGATTCTCACAACATAATAACTTCACTCTACGTATAGGTACCTACTTGTAAAATTGTTTTTTTTCTCCGTCTCGAGTAGAACTGATACATCCACCAGGTGTACGAGATCGACTTCGTAAATGAGTATATGTACAGTTTTTCACCAGCGTAATTGGGAATTTAATTTCATACGTAGATGCCTTACCCAGTATTTTTTCGGTGATTAAAATTGATCTTTTTAAACCCCGTGTACCTACATAACGCATACAAAGATGTTACATAAGAAAATTTCACAATTCCGATACAATTTTTTTTACAAATTATATACATGTTTTATTTATTATACAGGTAGTAAAGAGAACAGACTTAGAAAAAAAGGAAGAAAACAAAGAGACGAGAGAATTCAAATGTGTCCTTGTCGTTTGTGTCCTGTTGGTTTGATTGCAAAATTTCCCGGATCGCAGGCTATTTCGATCTGTTGTGTAATATTTAAGGTAGGTTTGTCCCGTTCTGTCGTAGCGCTTCTTTCTTTTTCTCGTCTTGTGGGAGTATAAATAGGTTTTTCGATATAGTGCGGCAAACAGGGCATGTTTTATTTCGAACGCACCACTGCGCGTAGCAAGAAACGCACGCGCCATGTCCGCAATCTAACATAGCCGTTACATTTGCGCTATAACAAATATAACAGCGAGACCCGTTGATGATCAATCGTGGCCAGGTGGAGAGAGCTTCTTCTTCTTCTTCATTGTCGGTTTTGGATCTTTTTATTTGACAACCGCTTGGTCCTGGTTGCGAGTTGCACAGTATCGCTGGTGGTGTTTGTGTTCCTGTAGGGGGTGTGTTCTCATCCATGTCATCTTGGGATGTAGAAGTTGAAGCGTCGCGTGTTTTTGGATTGGATTTAATTCGAATTCGTCGACGTAATTCCTCAATTTCTCTTTCTTCTATCATTTTTTCTAAAGCAGTTTGTGGAGGCTGGCGCAGTCTGATAGCCCAAGGACGTTGGATAACAAACTCTTCAAGTACCTCTTCTCTTGATTGTTCGCTGTAACCATCAGAGTCGTCGTCGTCGTCATCGTCCGTATCATCATCAATATGTTCGGGATTGCGATGGACGCGTAATGAGGGTGGTGATGGTGGTGATGGTGGTGTTGGTAGTACAGGGATCTCAGGTTGCGAATAACCCAGCCTATCGTGAATGATCTGCAATCTTTGTAGTTCGTCGCGTATAAGATGGCGGTATTCGCACGGTATCACATCAGTCAATTTGAAGCTGTACAGTATGCGTGCGATTAATCCATGTCTGTCTACAGCATTCATATTAGCAATACCAGAGCCTGGAAAATACGCGTAGATGCACGGGCCTAAGAGAGTTTCGAGCCAGTTCCAATTATTCCCGTTGGTTATGTCGTTCCGAAATCTCCAATACGGATGATGCTCGTTCATCGGACTGGTTTCGACTTGTCCGTATCGTGAGTTTGTTACAGCCCATGCGTTATCCTGATGTGTAGTGAGGTCTGTAAGTTCGATTTGTCGCTGATTAAATTCAGTTCTGACTGTAAAGTGTAGGTTAGTTCTCGACAACTTTTCTGTAGCCTCTTCTATCTTGATGTGCCCATTTTGCATTTGTGACGTAGGTGGGCTTGGTTCGTGTGGCGGTGGTGGTACCGGGATCTCAGGTTGCTGATAACCCTGCTTATGGTGAATGTCCCGTAATCTTCGTAGTTCTACGGATACAAGATCGCGGTATTCCCACGGTATCATGTCGTTCAGTCGGAAGCTGTACGACATCCGTGCGATTAATCCGTGTCTGTCTACAGGCTTCATACTAGAAGTACCAGATCCTGGGAAATACGCGTAGATACATGGACCTATGAGAGTCTGGAGCCAGTTGTAATTATTCATGTTGGTTATGTCAGTCCGAAATCTCCAATAAGGGTGATACTCGTCCATTGGGATAATAGTGTTGGGTTGCCCGTGTCTTGCAGACCATGTGGTATCCTGGCGTATATCGAAGTCTGTAAGCTCGATTTGTCGAGGAATAAAACCAGTATGGGATGGAAAGCGTGATGTATTTTTTTCTACGTTGATTTCAGACTTGGTTTCCATATCCGGGTTGATTGTTTCGTCGATGGTATTTACGTTATCAGTTTTTTTTGCTTGATCAAAACAATAACCCTACCTTCTACCTAAATTTGAGAACGTTAAAAAAACACAAAATCGATTAAAATCAACACTGCTTACGCGGTATTAAAAGGTGGTCGGTAAGCGGACACACCATAAAAAGTCACAGACTGCTACTTCTATGGTGATTTTTAGATTCGTTTGAACCATTTGAGTTTCAAATTCTCCCATGTGAAGTAGCAGTCCGTAGTATTGCACTGATAAAAATGAACTTTGTGTGAATTTCTTGTTATTTACTTACCAGAAAGGTTGAGCTTTCTCAGTCACGAAACACTAGAACCATTTAAGTTGATGATTTAATGAAATCGATACCAAGACACACAACCGATTACTAAACAAAAGTTTTTTGTCTTCTAACTTAAACGTTTCGATTTTTTTCTCCACCCATAGCTCCGCCCACAGAGATTGAGAGGTGGTTGAGTAGGGTGTTTACTGTTTTCCCTCCCCCCCCCCTCCAGAGAAATTATAGATGACTTCAAACCTATAACGAACTACATAAAGAAGTAGGGAGTGGAATTGATGTGAGAAAGTAACAGAATCCGTAGATTGAAATAATCGAGCGAAACTAAACTAGAACGTCGAACGTTTTTTTTTCACGCGGTTTGACTTTTTTTCTACTCGCACAGGCATGTGTCACCAGTGTTTGGTTGCGGAAACGATGCGGTTGTATTTGCGCCGTCCTTATTCGTACTTTCTCAAATTGTTAAGAGAGTGCCCCGACGCTGATGATGATGATGGTGATGATGATGATAATGGTACTAATGTAAACGTAATTGACGACTTAACCGATTTCATTAAGCGGTACACACAGCACGCTGTGCTTTTACTCGAACAATCCACTTATAACTGCCCCTTTTCGGTGTTATCGATGATAGGGGACGACAATATGCACGACGACTACGACTACGGCGATGGGTTTGACAACTTTGAGAATTTCGACTTTGTAGATCCTGTCGAGTTTGTCAACTTGTTGTACTCAGGCTTTGTGGATGTTGACGATGAAGCCGCGTTGGAGCACAACGAAAGGTTAGCGCATAATGACGCGTTAGAGCATGCCGAAACTTTAGAGCAAGACCACAGCAACAACCAGTCTCAGCAGCAAGTAGACAACAAGATGCGCTTACAGCATAGTCCGCCAGAATGGATACGTGACGAGGTGCTGGAGTGGCTGCGTCGAGAAACCTCACGAGACACGGTGTCATTATCAGAACCGAGAATCGGCGGTAACGTAGTGGTGTTTTATTTGTCATCGTCGTATTATTTTATGCGTGAACCGCTTCGCTTTGGTGACTGGTTCTTTACGCATCAGATACACGCAACTGCTACGAATTTTTACTCTTATCGCGCGTACAGAGTGAGCGTTGGTGCAGCGATCAGAGAGCCCGTGTCGTTACTCACGTCAACTACACGCTGCTTACTACGCAACTGTTACGGCAATTTGCCGCATGACATGCTGCCAGGACCGTTGATTCGCGACTCAATGCATCTGCTGCTGCAGGAATGTGCGCCTGACACTGTGCACGTCGAATGTGACGGTGATCCGCGCACCCTACTATCGGCAGCTGCTGCGATCGACGATGATGATGACTTCAATGTGCGACTTTGCCTTCACGTTGAAGATGTACTGCGCAAGAGTACACAGCACTTAGAGGTGGTAACGCTGATAACCGGCGACAAGGATAAGCGCAAAGTTACGTGCGTTGACTACGATTCACATCTTGTCGACTATGTTGTGTGTGACGCTGCCGATTGGTACGATAATGAACGTGTCAACAAAATCTACGATTCGTGGTACATGAACAAGAAGCGTTCCTATGCAAAAGAGGTTACCAATGATAAAGGTGGTGATGGTAAACTCGTTGTGGTGTTGTGTCGTCCGGGTCAGCAATTGGACAATTTGTGCACCACATTGCGGCAGCAGTACGGTTACGAGCCCGTATTGAGGCGGCAGAATTTGAACACGTTACTCACCTTCTCCCAGATATTAGGTACGCGGTACACACTCTGCTTCAACAACGTGAGCTGTATCTTCTTCCACGAAGTTCCCACTGTGCGCTGGGCCATAATTGTACCGACATGCAGTTTCATGGTAGCGCAATCTTTGCACCGTCGCAACGTTGAATGTTTCAAAGAGCTATTAGAAGTGGTGCTGGGTACGCGTGACATAAAACATTTCTTTCGGCACGGTGTTCGTTACAACGCGCAACTAATGCGCCAAATGACCAGACCTGTGCTACACACAGAGTATCCCTCTTGCAGTTTGGAGTCGTTGTTTAGACCAGTTTTTACCGAATGCAACTACGTACATGGTACGCAAGACGACCAGGCTGCTCATCGTCCCGAGGACTCAGTCATTGAAAAGGAAAATCGACATTTGTACATTTTAACTCACCCAGATCTCGTCTCGAGAGGAATTGCATTTCAATCACTGCTATAAACAGTGATCGATCTCGAAAACCAAATTAAAACCTTTTGTATTTAAAATCATAGATGTCTAATTATATTTTTTTTGTCAGGAATCAAAGGTATTTAAGTTGGTGTGTTCGCTCTTTTTTTTTTGTATTTCGATTGGGTTGATGTGTCGTTTTTGGCACTTGGTGGAGCTTGTTACAGCATAACTGTCTGGGAAACGCGTAGGTATTTGATTTGGCGAGTTCTCTCTCGTTTTTTTGTTTGTATTTCAACTGGGTTAAGGCAGAGTGTGGTGGCAGAGGGTAGCATGCAGAGAGCTTTAACTTTCCTGGAACTGTTTTTTTTTGAAATTTTAGTCTCTCACCCACCACCATCCCTCATAGAAGTGAGCAAAAATAAGCAATACGAGTATAGAAATACTGGATTTTTACGAGAGTTAAAATGATTGCAGTATTTTGAGTTTTTCAACGATAATTTTGCTGAATAAAAATAAAAAAATCAAATTAAAATACATTTGAAAATCGAATTTGAAAAAAAACTAGAAATGATAAAGTACTTGAACTAAGTAATATCAGCATTGTTTGGTATTATCATTTTTTTTAGGTGAGAATAATAAAAAAAGAAGAATGAAATGAACCAAGTGATACCTACCTTGTTCGGTAATGTTGTTTTTTGAAAATAATTTTTTTACTTTTATAATAAAAATGAGATAAAATAAAAATTAAACTTTGGAAATTAAGTGAAATATTAACAAGATGTTTGGCGACGTTTTGTAATGTATTTATTGGAAGATCTGTACAACAGTAAATTTAAAAAAAATCTAAAATAAACAGGTACATGGTTCGTAGCGAAACATAAAAAATATTTACAAATTGTTAAAATGTTAACTATTAACCAGTCCCGATGATAAATTAGATGCGTAAGTTGTGAAGCTGAGTAATGTTGATGTAGAAAAATTTGCTTGGTTCACCACCACGCCATAGTTTACGTTTGATATGTGAAATGTTGAACTAAGAAGGATAAACAAAAAAAACAGGAATTAATTTTCTAAAATAAATGAAATACACTAATTATGAAACTCACATGAAATTGTTGGAGTTTAACGGCTCCCTGTCTGTTAACACAAGGAAAGTCAACGGAATCGATGGCGTATGTGGTTTTAAGGATGAACTTTCTACCAGTATTCTTTCCATATTTATCGATGATCTGCAATAACGATAGATAACGATAGCTTTCGGACGATGACGATTGAGCCTAGTAAATTCTGTCACAGCTTCGTTTATCCATTTTCCTAATGTTGATACGTAATAAAGCAAAGGAACTGTTTGAGTTTCAACCACTACTGTACGATGTTCGATGTCTGTATTGTAGCTGATGGAAACCAAGACATCGCCGGTTGTAGTGTTTCTAACTAATATTATTCCGACAACTAGAATATCCATAGGCTAGAAAAAAAACATTAAATCATAAAGGAAATAAAGTGAGCGTAAAAAAAAGTTTTACCCATTTTTCTATTCCCATACATGATAATTTAAAAACACAAAGTATATTTACACTTTTTGCGACTAAATCTTCATCAGGTACCGTTGAACATTTCAGCTGCTCCATCAACGAATTGGTTTTTTTTGGCTGAGGTAGTTGTCAAATGGATGTTACACAGGATCGGTATGCGCGGATACCACAGGTGACCTGGTTTTTTTGTGGAAAAAAACGCAATAATTGAGTAATTTCTATGCAATCTTTTTTTAACCCTACGAACCACTTTTATTTTTCAATTCAACTAAAATATTATTTTTGTCATTTAAGTAAAATTCGTCAACGAGCGTCGCTGTACGAGACACTGAATGCGAGAATCTGTACTCGATGATTGAGCAATCGAGCCAAACGACTGTCTTACGAGCGTGTACTGGGTACAGGCATCGAATCAAAAATATATCGACCCTATCAACACTCATTAGTTCATTTTATTTTGATCTACTCACCTTCGAATAAGCGTAGAAAGCTGTTGGTTTTGTCTCTGTATATGTATCTCGTTATTGCGCGCATGTGCGCACGCGTGTGTGGGTGTGCGTGTGCGTAAGCATGTGTTACAATAATAAATACTAATTGTTTGACAATCAATTAATATACTTAACGGAATAATCAATAAATTATATTTTTGATATTGCACTTCTTTCCAATTTTTTTAACCAATAATTAAAGCAACGGTGCTGATGCTGTTTAAATTTTCAATTTTTTTTTAGAAAATATATTTTACAATTGCTACTATTAAATGGCGTAATTGTGCGTAAACCGGACGTAATCTTGCATAAATCGGATAAATATGTAATATATAAAAAAGTAAAATTTTGTACCAAATAGTTAGAAATCGACAGCAAAAACAGAGTAAATGAAAACAAATTTGTGAAAACAGCTTTATGATTAAACTTTTGAACCAAATTTCAGTTTTTAAAACTTTGATTTTAGCAAATAGAAAAATGATCTGCCAAATGATGAAGAATACTTCACCACAAAAAAGCAAGTGTTGAAAAAATACTCTAAGACCATATAGGTTAAGAGAAAGTAGGTGTTTTAATTTGTTTGAAAACATCGAATTATACGTCTAATTATGAAAATTGCCATTAAAATCGAAATACTTTTGGAAATTTTCGCCAATAAATGAATAATTTTTAAAATATGAAAAATAATATGTACAAAATTTAGGATATATAAAATTACAATTTTAAAAATGTTCATGAAATTTAAAATTGAAATTTTTGAATAAAAAAAGAAAATATAATACTTAGCACTGAAAATTTTTTTTAAAATTCCACTGAATTATAAAAAATTTGCAAATGGTAATCACCTATGCCAAAAATTTGGTGTGTTGGATTCCCTTCTTGAATTAAAATTGAATAATTTTAATTTAATTACTAATATTTTAACTTACGATTTTAAGCAGTACCTTTAAACAATTGACCAAAAAAAAACGTTTCACTTATTGTTGACGAGAATACGAAAACAAACATAAAGTTAAATACAACTAGCGAAAAAAAACGAACTGTCAATTAATCTCTAACTTCGAAAAAAAAGAAAAGAATCTTGTTTGCCACAGTAGCCAGGATTGTGTGATTGCCGTGCAACCGAAAACCATACAGCAGACACTGGCCTGTGACCTTGAAGAATTAGCACTTCGTGTGATTAGCTAGCGTGGTCGGCTACTTGATGTCGAACAGATTGATGATCACGCTGTTCTAGCAGCACAGCCAACTTCTGTGTGTACAAAAAACAGAAAAGTGGGCGTATCAGCACATCTGTACATGTGTATGACGATCATTACCACGAAAAGAAAAAAGAAATACGGGAAAATTTATAAAAAAGTAGTAAGGACAACAGGTGAAAAGTATTTTAAAAAAAGAGAGATTGCCAGAATACCTATTACATAACCGTGTTCTTGCCATTTGCAAGACCCGCTGTAGCTACCTTGACAAACATACAAAAAAAGCACATGTCAATGTAGCTGGTACTCGTGCACCTAACCACCATTACCATTGACAGCGCCGCAGCTACGTCGACAGACGTGCGCAAGAAGCGGGACACTGGATGTGACCGGTACTCGTGCAAAAGCAGAACCACCATCACCATCGGCAGTGTACACGCTGCAGCTACTGCGATAGACGTGCGTGAGAAGCGGGACACTGGACGTGACTGGTACTCCTGCAAATGCAGAACCGCCATCACCATCGGCAGCGCAGCTACCGCGACAGACGTGCGCTAGAAGCGGGACACTGGACGTGGCCGGTACTCGTGCAAACGCAGAACCACCAGTACCGTCGACAACGCGAATGCTGCAGCTACCTCAACAGACGTAGCGAGACACTGGACTTGGTCGGTTCTCGTGCAAATGCAGAACCACCATCACCATCAGCAGCGTACATGCTGCAGCTACTGCGACAGGCAGACACCGCGACAGATGTGCGTGAGAAGCGAAACACTGGACGTGACTGGTACTCGTGCAACCGCAGAACCACCATCACCATCGGCAGCGCAGCTACCGCGACAGACGTGCGCTAGACGCGGGACACTGGACGTGGCCGGTACTCGTGCAAATGCAAAACCACCAGTACTGTCGACAACGCAAACGCTGCAGCTACCTCGACAGACGTAGCGGGACACTGGACTTGGTCGGTACTCGTGCAAACGCAGAACCACCAGTACCGTCGACAACGCGAATGCTGCAGCTACCTCGACAGACTTAGCGGGACACTGGACTTGGTCGGTACTCGTGCAAACGCAGAACCACCAGTACCGTAGGCGGGACACTGGACTTGGTCGGTACTCGTGCAAATGCATCGTGCAAATGCAGAACCACCAGTACTGTAGACAACGCGCACGCTGCAGCTACCTCGACAGATGTGCGTGAGAAGCGGGACACTGGACTTGGTCGGTACTCGTGCAAATGCAGAACCACCATCACCATCGGCAGCGCACACGCTGCAGCTACCTAGCGGCGGCGGCGGCGGCTCATTTTTGAAAAGTCATCAGCGCGAGTGGCAAATAACGGCGGCGTCAACAGCGTGAATAAGAAAAGTTTGAAAAAATTAACGCCTTTTAATTTTGAATAAGTGAACAAAACTGTACCTTTTTCATTTATTGAGAATGTTGTTCAGACCCTAGCGAAGCGAGAGTCTGAAAAAATTGGCTTTTCAAAGTTCAAAAAGGGCACCTTTTTTCATGTTTAACGACAGACGTCGCTACACGCCGCCGTATTTTTGCAGCGGCAAGTCGGTGTGCCGGAAATTTGTCGGCGGCAGCGACGTCAGTCGGCGGCACAACCCTTTTTGGCTCCCTTGCCTGCAAGACACAGGGACTCGATGTAGCCTTGTGCTTACAAACAACAACGGAAACAGGACATACCTTAGCTACCTTGACAGATGTGCCTTATGCAAGGACTCCATGTAACCTTGCTTTTTTTAACAACACAGTGGACAAGACACTTTGAAGCTAACTTGACAAACACGCAAGAAGCAGAGACACAACGTAGCCTTGTACTAACTAACGATAAGAGCGACAAGATACACGGTAGCTACCTTGACAGACGTGCATTATGCAAGGACCCTATGCAGCCTTGTATTTATTAACAACTATTAACAACAACGTGGACAAGACACTTTGAAGCTGACTTGACAAACAAGTAAGAAGCAGAAACACAATGTAGCCATGTACTTACTAATGACAAAGACACACGGTAGCTTCGGTAGCTTCCTTGACAGATGCGGACTTGATGTAGCCATGTACTTAGGAACACCAACAGCGACAAGACACACACGTAACCATGTACTTACCAACACCAACAACGACAATACACCTAGTAGCTACCTTGGGATGGGTAATAGTGGGGAGAGTGGGGAAAAGAATGGGTGGAGTAGGATCGATTTGTATTTCCTATTTCAATTGATTCCCTTTCTCCTAGTTTTCTGTTTTTATTAAACCTTCTACTGTTGCGACCTTCTACTTTTTGAACAAGGACCAGTTCAAGACCAGTTGATGTGTTGTTTTACAGGAGGGAGAGCAATCAACACGAGTACTACATTTTAGTATAAATGTGTTGGTCGTGCCATACTACAGTTTAGTATAATTTTGTTGGTCGTGCCGTGCGGTTGTTTTGACGTGATAAGTATGGTTTCTTCGCCCAACAATTTTTCTGAATATATCGAGTCGCGTTCACCCACCGAGTCGGCAATATCAGAGTTATGCTCAACGGTTCAGTTTATGGTTAGGACTACGTCGCGATTACCTGCATTTTCTGAAACAAATACGTCCGCGCGTTCCGAAATAAATACGTCGCGATTACCTGCATTTTCCGAAACAAATGCAACACGTATCCCCCCGTTTTCTAATACGGTTTTGTCGCAAACAACATCGTCTGATTCTTTGCCGCTAGCAGCAGTGTCAATAAATACGTCCGCGTGTTCCGAAATAAATACGTCGCGATTACCTGCATTTTCTGAAACAAATGCAACACGTATCCCCCCGTTTTCTAATACGGTTTTGTCGCAAACAACATCGTCTGATTCGTTGCCGCTAGCAGCAGTGTCGTCGAGATTAGCAATCGTACAACCGACTCCGCGCGTATCCGACAATTTTTCGTATCCTATGGTTCACCTTCACCTGAACCAGGAATCACCAGTCTTTGACGCTGATAATGACTCCCACGACGAAGATGACGACGGTAGCGAGATCAATCTTCACATCGATACCGACACTAACAGCTTAGACAACACTAGCAGCAGCGACGACGACGACGACGACGACAACGATGCTGATACTCCTAATGATGGCAACAATGATGATGATGACGACGTAAGCAACGTAGACATGGTAGACAACATAGACAACGATATTATAAGTGATGACGACGACGACGTAGATGGTTCGGTAAGTACGCTCCATCGTTTTGAGATTTCGACGCAACACGCGCAGCAACAGCAACAGCAAATACTGCAAGAACAGCAGCATCAACAACAACTTCAGCAAGTTCCAAACCAAGTCCAGGAGCAGCAGCCCTGTCAGTGTAGTTTACGTTGCGACTATACGCCACATCCTGGTACCAGTCTCAACGACAGTCATCACCATCACAACAGCGACGAATCGATGTCTCAACAGCAGCTTCAGCGCAACAACTACAACAGCAGCACCGTTGGTAGCGAGAACGGTGCCAACGTCTACAACAATATCGCTAACAACAGCAGCAACTACCAATTGTTAACTAGAGACCAGAGCGAGAGCCGTATAGAGGATATGATGCAAACTATTCTGGGCTGCGTCGAGAGCAGATACGGAGACATCGGGTACGACGAATTTATGGACTGTCTGCATCGGGTTAAACAGAAAATTGTGGAACGCTACGAGGCGAACGATATTTTTGTGTTCGGTATAAGTTGCAGCGCTGAGGCTAGTTGCTGCTACCTTAAAGACTATACGCGAAAACTCACGTGTCCACAATTTGATTTCATTAATCTAGTCTGCGATATACAGTACAAAACATCGAGACGCAAGCTCAATAGGTGCTTGCGTTTCGCGTATGGCGGGCCCGCTGATCGAGCGTACTTCAATTCCCTGGTGACTCGTCGCTCCTCCGGTATCGCCGAGGCGAGCATCGTAGAACTGCAGCTCGCGGAACTGGACGATTTGGAAGTAAATCGATCGACCTGCGAAATTTTTGAACAATACCGCGACCAATTCGACGTGCGCGAGTTACATCGGGCAAACCATCACTCGACGCTGCTTACTTTGCGCGACATTCAAGACAGATGCAACAACTTCGCCACTCTCGCTGCAACGCGTACCGAACAAACGACATCGGCTTCAGCGCCGTTTTCCAGTGCCTCCGGATACACGTCTCAGCCACTGTGGACACTTACGCCGCCGTTGTCCGCATCATCGACATCCTTGAACTTGTAATTTTTTTTGAGTATGTACCTAATATAATTTGTACATACTTTTCGAGTAATACTAAATAATCATGTACCTAATATAATTTGTACATACTTTATCACGTTATTGTATTATTGGTTTTTTTTTGAAAACATAATTATAACTTTATTACATTTTTGACGATTTTTTTTGTAAGTACTTTTCTTTTTCTCAATACCTTCGTTGTACGTTGAAAAGGTAGGTAAACCCGGCGGTACTGTTCGACGCCGATGCTGCTTCCGTTACCGACGCAAAAATTCAGACGCTGTTACGGTCACGCAGGTAAGAGAAGTGTTTTTTTTTCACCTTGACGATCGCATTTCTCCGCGAGTTTATTTTTTGGCTGTAGAATTGTCGTATTCGGTTTCCGTTTGGTTATCCGCGAAAAAAAGACTATGAAATATTTCAAGTAGGTAGATTCCGCTCTACGCAAACGAAATCAGTTGGTAGTCGGATTAGAAACCCAAAATTCCAAACAAAAACTGACTTTATTGCAAACAACCGTGTAGCTTTTTCATAATGCATTTTAAATGTCTTCATCCATATCCATTCGACGATGGAAAAAATTACCCAATATGATTTTTTTTTAATACTTAATTAAGTTATTTCTAGACGTTTAAATTTATGAGACTGGTTTAAACCCTTTTGAAGTTTCGAAACGTTCATTAAATAGGTAAATTCTACTTTGATTCGACCATTTTCAAATGATTTCTTCTTAGTTCAATGTTTAGTTCGTTGAAAACTACTTCGAAGCGGTTTTTTTAAATAGTTTTTTTTCGAAAAATCGTACCCAAAAAAATTTAAAAACAATCACCTCGAAAAGTTTAGAAAAATCAGTGACATCCGCATAAACGAAGGCGATCTCGTACACTTGGTAAATGTACGAGATCGACTGTAGAATTACACCAACTTTAACGTCTACGCGAACGTTTATTTTCTATCTCGTTGTTGCTGTTCGTGTGGAAAAATATTGGTAGATGTACTACGAGATCGACTCCAGAATTACCTACAGCATGTCTCGGTGTCGCTATCCGTGTGAAGAAATACACATACATTTTTAATCGTGTAAACGGAGTCGATCTCGTACACTTGGTGTATGTACGAGATCGGCTCCAGAATTACCTACACCATGTCTCGGTGTCGCTATTCGTGTGACGAAATACACATACATTTTTAATCACGTAAACGGAGTCGATCTCGTACACTTGGTGTATGTACGAGATCGACTCCAGATTTACCTACACCAAACAGCACCATGGTGAACAACTCTTACCGTAACATACGCCTGCCCGATTAGCACGATCACTATCCGAACGTTCGCGTAATACACTGTACGCGTGAAAAAAACTTACTACTTTTTTTGTACCCGCATAAACGAAGTCGACCTCGTACACTTGGTAGATGTACGAGATCGACTCGAAACTTACTCAGTGAATTTCATAATTATCGCTGAGTTTTCAGTGAATTTTCACTACTTTCCAGTAATTTTTCTTCGCTGATTTATTTTCAGTGAAAAAAATTTCACTGATTTTCTCCTGTGCCGCAATTATGACGGTTTCTCAGTGATTTTCGGTAAATTTTACTGATTTATAATCGAGAGAGTGGAGTCTTTCAATTTAACAAAACGACAAGGGATCTGATCAAAAATCTGCATTATGTCCTAAAAAAAAACGCTCTAAAAGTCGCAGATGCTGTAAAAAAAACACTTGATTTTCTGCTATTGTAATTTTTTCATAGCTGTTTTATGGCGTTTTAGATAGCTAGCTATTAAAACTGCTCAAAAAAATCGCATAGGTACGCCAAAAAAAAAACATTTCTTTTTTTCCATTGAGCAAGGCGGGTTCTGCACCGGGAGTTTTTTTTTTAATAAAAAAAAACCACGAACGATTATAATTTTCATCGGATAATAGTATTTTTTATCGTCGAAATACGTCTCTCTTTGCTTCTTTCTTTTTTTCCATTGAGCAAGGCGGGTTCTGCACCGGGAGTTTTTTTTAAATAAAAAAAAACCACGAACGATTATAATTTTCATCGGATAATAGTATTTTTTATCGTCGAAATACGTCTCTCTTTGCTTCTTTCTTTTTTTTCCATTGAGCAAGGCGGGTTCTGCGCCAGGAGTTTTTTAAATCCAAAAAAAACCACATACAATTATAATTTTCATCGGATAATAGTTTTTTATCGTCGGAATACGTTTTCTCTTCTATACCTAGGTAATACAGAAACCGAAGCGAAAGAGAAACGAGCAGAAGTCGAAGCCGAACGACGAAAAGCAGATGCTGAAGCTGTAACATCGTTTGCGTCAGTATAGTATTTGACAGGGTGCGCTTGCCTTGCTTTTGGCAATAGTATCGTGCGCGTGTTCGTTATGTACGTGTTGCGTTTTTCAACTTACTCGAGTGGCATGCACGACAATGCGGATCGAGATAACGACGTTGAGCGTCTCGAACTCAACGTCGCAATACACACGGTACTACGGCGCCGCTGTCACTGCGGCGGTGTCAAGACCAAGGACTGTGTCGAGGATGCGCGTGATAACGACGACAACGACGATGAAAATAGCAGCGGCAGTAACAACGTTGGCGGCTCGATTGGTTTGGGCCGCGAAGACGGCGGCGACGACGTTGTCGAAGGAGACGATAGCTATGATCGCAACAACCACCGCGACTCTGATTGGAACAATCGTCGTAAAAACGTCGCGTCTCTAGACGACTTTTATCTAACTCTCGCGCGACGTTCCGGGTATTGTTGCTGCGCTCATGGCGACGGTAGAAACGTTTTGATTGTCGACTTGACGCGGGTAAGCAGTGTACTGGTCACTACCGACATTCGCAACTGCGTCTATTCTGCGAACAACGACGAGCGTGCGACGAGCAGCGCCAACAATATCGTCGTTGCAACAGCCACCACTGGTGGCAGCTGCCTGGAGTACTGTAAAACGCGCGTCGATTCGTGCGCGCTATTTCTCGCGCTTGCTCGCAACATAGAACTGACTTTTGATGGCAGCGACATTAACAACGACTGCTGCTGCAGTGGTCGCGAGACTGGTTGTACTAGGACTTGTTGTGCCGATACCGGTGGCAGCAGCAACACGTATCGATTAGTACGCGTCACGGCCGGCGAGTACTTACTCGAGGTACACAGCAGCAGCGAAGACGATGATCGCGATGGCGACGAATACGGAAAAATCAATCGTTTTCGCAACGAGTGCAATCGCCATCATCACAGCGACGGCGGCAGTACATTGCATCGAGTACGGTACCAACTGATTGACATTTGTCGCGACACGCTTGTCCAGACGGCTCTGGTGCGCACCAACGATGTGCGCTACGAGTTGCGTGACGAGTGCATCACGTTGCTCAACGAAGAGCTACGTATCGACGACCGCGACTCGTTTTACACGCGGCTAGGCGAAGCTGCCTCTTGAACGGCTTTACTCTCAATTACAAGTACTACGGTTACACGTATTTATGTAGAAGTATTAGATTTGTTTTTTCTACATGTGTAATAACTACAGAACCAAAGCGTAATATGTACTAGTTTTTTTTCGTTTTTTAGATAAAAATTCAAAGCACGGCCAACCTTACAATTTTCTAGCAATGTTTCCAAATGTAATGTAATTATTAATAAAAAGGTTTTTTGAAAAGTGATTTCTTGAAATCTCGATCTCTCACACGCGACGCAGACGTTTTCGCGGTTGAGCGTGTTATAGTGTTGAAGAACTATCGATAGTATCGATAGTGATGACTATCGATAGGCTATCGATAGTGAATTTCACTATCGATATGTCTTAACGATAGTGCATTTTTACACGTCTAGCGTGTTTTTTTGATGTTGTAATTCAACTTTGGGCCCAGAAAAAAGAAATGAAAAAAGAAATTTGGACTTTCGTCCAATTTCCATTAATAATTTCATCCATGAAAAGTTCGTTATGCTGTTACGTAATAGACTGTAATGACCTAGTGACTTCATTTTCCAAGTTTTTTCCTTTAGTTTTTATAGTTGAAGAAAAAAACATGTGATTGGCGATCAGGAACGACATATTTACCTCAATAAAAGTCCTTTCATATATGTTTGAACCCCTCCCCTCTTGTTTGAAATTTTTTCGATAGTATCGATAGTTATCGATAGTTATCGATAGTTCCTTAACGATATATCGAAGTTTACACGCTCCTGCGTTAGCGTATTTCCATTCTTTACCGCAAAAAAAATACAGGACCGAAATTCTGATTTCTGATTGGTCATTAAACTTATCAACACGTCTCTCATCGCTATGTTATATCTTCGTAACCCATTCTAATTATTATGATCGCGATCTTTTCATTCTTTTTTCCGCATAATAAAAAATAAATTATTTAACTTTATAAAATGAATTCTAAAAGCCACTTACACATGTATATCTAAAAATCAAATTCGACAAATTCGAAGTAAACTCAAATGATGATGAAACGCTATCAATGAATAACTTTTACATACCTCAATTTCAATTTTCATAAAAGTTTAATAAATAATAATATATAATTACATAGGTAGATTAACTTATTCATTCGTTTTTGTTAATGAGAACACAAATTTTGTTGCTAAGTTGCTATCATCAAGGTAAGTTTACCAAAATGTTTCATCTATTGCACAGTGTGTTTACGTTTACCAAAATACCAAGTTCCTTTTATCTATTTAATTTATAACAAAAACTTTCATTAGTTTTCATATTTCGCTTTCGCATTTCGCCAATTTCAATTTTCAATAAGTTAAGTTAATCTATTCTATAAAATATCATTTGAACTTAGAGCGTTGAAATCGAGTAAAAAGATGATACAGTGACAAGAGAGAGATGTTTTGATAAGCACAGCAACCAATCAGAAGGCAGATTTTGGGTCCTATATTTTTTTGCGGTAAAGGATGGAAATACGCCCTGCGTTACTGCTATATGAGTCGTCGTAGGAATATAGTAAGAAGGGAGTGAGGGAGGGGAGAAAAGTAGCGTAAACATCAAATGAGTTTCTACGAGAATCGTATTAAAAAGTTTTCTTTATTATCAAGTACATGATATGTATAGCAGGTAGGTTATTTTTTTTTATACAAAAAAATAAAACAAAGGAATCACCTGTAGCCTCTTCTCGTCTCGCCAGTGTAAAGGTAAGCAGGTAAGCGGTGATGGGCTTTTACCATCATCTTCGACTCTATACGCGTATAAGTTAGTCTGCAACTGCGCGCTTGCTTGTGCCTACCCGAATAGTCACTGTTGTCGGTGTCAAATTTGTAGTTGTTTCGGCGTTCACGTTGCCACCACGCTGTGGTCACTGAACGATGTGTTCTGGGTACTGTTTCAAGTTGTTGTTGGTAATGGTAGCTGCATTGTTAACACTATGACCGTCGTCATTGATGAAGCTGCGCGCCCAACTTAGCAACTCGTCGTCCTCAAACGATAAGAGGAAGCCTCTATCGTCGTCAATTTTAGCGCTGATCGCGTCGGCGCTGTTCTCGCAATACGAGTACGTCGATGACACGAGCACTGATTGCTCCTCCGGTGCAACGTAGTAGTTATCGCTGGTAGTGTGATCAACGACTTGCTGTTGCTGCTGCTGGTACAACTGTTGTTGATTGTACAGGAGTGGTGAAGACGGCGACGGTGATGGTCTTGTCCATCCGTGTGTCGTAGTCATCGCTGTTGGCGCAGTAACGGTAGCAGTAGTATTGCTGGGCGAAACAAGCCACGCGTTTTGCTGCGTATCTTCGGACCAACACGTAGTCGTAGAGCTCGTCATTGTCGGGGACTCAGCAGCCGCATCCAGCTCTAGCTGCAATTGTTGCGCCCGACTTCTGTACAATTGACAAAGTTGCGTCAATGTTTGGCAGGAGAAATTTTGCGCTTTCAGCTCGTCCCGCAGACTGGGTACCTCTTTGTGCAGACAGTTTGCGTACGCTTGTTGGTGCGCCACGTTGCGGTCGAGTTCGCCGGTCAGTCTAGTCTCGTCCGCAATCAAACTAGTGATGTGCTCATACAGTAGGTCCTTTTCCCAATCACTCTTACGCAGCATGTACAACATGTTGTCTTTTTCCTGTTTTCTCTTACGCAGCATATACAACATGTGCGTGTTGAGGGTACGCAAACGTTGAATCTCCTGTGTGGGAGTGGCGCTTCGACCACACAAGTTTGTATCCTCGATTGCGCAATTCTCGATGCACGCCAGCTGCGTTGTGATCCTTTCCGCTTCGTTGGAAGATGACGCTGTTGCTGCTGTTACGTCTAACAACGTCATCGTTGACTGAGTGGTGCACATCTTGTCGGCTACATTGTCAAATTGGCTGTCATACGTGTAAACGTCAACGTTGCAGGTCACATCCAAATTGTCAACGGCGGTTGCTTGTGCCCAATCGTAATTTGTTGATAGTAGCGGTGTTGCTACCTGTACTGCTGTTGCTGCTGTCGGCCACAATGGGGCTTGCGCCGCTTGGTGTTTGAATTCATCAAATAGTCTAGCTTGATCGCTCTTCTGCCTCGGGAGTGTTGGACGTGTCAGTGACGGCAATTTTTTGGCATTCTCGCAACGCTGGGCATTCTTGCAATGCTGGTTTTGCATACGGGGTTTAAGTTTCTGAAACCAGGACGGTTTTTTCGCCTGTACCTTGTGACTAGCAGTCGACGACGGCAGGAAATAAATGTCGAGCGCCTTGAGCAGCTGATTGACACGCTTCGATGGGACACGCTTTTCTCGCTGACATGTGTCCAAGTAGAGTACGATGCCGCGCAAATGGACAAAGATCGTCGTGTTTAATCGCAGCAGCGTGCACTTCCGCTGATACGAGAGTTGCTCGTAGGTGCGCACAAAGCGCTTGTCAACGAGTGTCAGCAGCTCGAGGTTCGCACCAGTTGTGTGTTTGCACACGTTGGACTGCAGCGTCAGTTGAACTAGCCGATGGAAACACACCCACGGCTCACCGTAATCGTCAGTCAACCCGAACAAGCAACACATCATAGAGAAGAGAGAGCACGCGATTAATACTGATAGAGTAATGGTTGTTAGTCCGCTTTCCAGTTAGCGTCCCACGTGGATGCACCGGCTGCAGCTACACAGGAAACGTTATTCTGGGCAGGTTTTGGCAATGGCTGCTGTTGCTGTTGTCACGATAAAAACTGCTACTACCGCACCAAGAGTTAACAAGAGTGAGCACAACTTACACTATGCTCGTCACAATCACAACTGATGCTTTGATCTGTTGCCGTGTTTCAATTTATAGCGCCTGATTTGGGATTATAGTGTTTGGGCATGCGCGCATGTGTGTGTGTGTGTGTGTGTGTGTGTGTGTGTGTGTGTGTGTGTGTGTGTGTGTGTGTGTGTGTGTGTGTGTGTGTGTGTGTGTGTGTGTGTGTGTGTGTGTGTGTGTGTGTGTGTGTGTGTGTGTGTGTGTGTGTGTGTGTGTGTGTGTGTGTGTGTGTGTGTGTGTGTGTGTGTGTGTGTGTGTGTGTGTGTGTGTGTGTGTGTGTGTGTGTGTGCTCTTGTGTGTGCTCTTGTGTGTGCTCTTGTGTGTGCTCTTGTGTGTGCTCTTGTGTGTGCTCTTGTGTGTGCTCTTGTGTGTGCTCTTGTGTGTGCTCTTGTGTGTGCTCTTGTGTGTGCTCTTGTGTGTGCTCTTGTGTGTGCGCGTGTGCGGATGGTGATTTAAACGATGGCGACGGTAATGATGGTGTTGTTGGTGATTGGTTGATGGCACCGAGGCGATGAGCAGTGACCGCTGTGTCGTTTGTATCGACTGTAGAGAACACGTCGTTGGTGTTGTTGTTGCTATCGCTAGCGTCACTCAGTTCCGTACTTTGCATGTTCTCTTTTGGCAAAGAAAGAAGTGATGTCGATGAGGCAATCTTCAATGTCGCTTCAGATTCGGCAGCACACCGGCAATGCTGGTTTCGCATATAGAGCTTGATCTTCCAGAACGAGCGCTGCTGTCGAAATCGCACTCGTCTAGATGCAGTCGACATCGGCGAGACTAAAGCATTGTCGCCGCTGTTGTTACTGCTGCTGCTGCTAGCGTTATGATAATAGTAGTTACCTGTATCGACAAAGACGATGTCCAGCGCGCTGAGAATCTGCTTGACACGGGATGATGAGACGCGCTTTTCGCGCTGACACGTGTCCAAGTAGAGTGCGATCCCTTGCAAATTGACAAAGATCGTCTTGTTTAACCGCAGCAGCGTGCACTTCCGCTGATACGAGAGTTGCTCGTAGGCGCGCACAAAGCGCTTATCGACGCGTGTCAGAAGCTCGTGGTTCGCGGCGGCGGCAGTTGCGTATCTGCGTGCGTCGGATCGCAGCGTTAGTCGAACTAGCCGATGAAAACACACCCATCGCTCATTGTAATTGTCGGTCAACGCGAACAAGCGACACATCATAGAGAGAGAGAGAGCGCGCACGAACGATTCCGGTAGGGTAGTGGTCGATCTTCCTCTTTCTGGTTAGCGTGTCTGCATGGATGCGCCAGCTTCGGCTACACAGGAAACAGGTTTTAGCGATAGTTGCTGTTAACGAAACGCATGCCTTCGTTTAACCAGATTTACCCAAACTGCGGAACGCTGTAGACCCGAGACACAAACACGACCAAGAACATTGTCAGAATAGCGTTGGGCGCGGAGCATTGTAATTTTTGCCACTCCCACTCTTACTCCTTTACAGAATCATCCATTATGAGAGTACTACTCCCATGTGTTTCTGTGGAGTTCACACTCACTCCTACCAAAACTACTTCAAACATTAGCACTCCTTTGCACTCCGTCACTCCTTACTCCCACTCTCACTACCGCTCCACTCTCAAATCACTGCTTTTCACTCCGTTCCGTTCCCGTTCCGTTCAAATTTCTTTTGCGTTCCCTTGGCGTTCAGTTCAACACGTGTTGAAAAACTGAATACGTGAAAACTTTTCCACTCCTGTGTGAGTTAGTACATAAAATGAGCGATACGAGTAAAAAAAATTTCATTTTTCATTAGTTTTTCTCCTAAAGAGAACAAAACAGCTGAAATTAAGGCATTTTTCTTTGAAAATTTCTAAAACATAAACATTTACAAAACCCTGAATTTGAATGCTCGTTCAATTCGTTCGTTCGCAAGTGGGACGCGTTCCGTTCGCGTTCCATTCAGAATACATCCGAAGGAATGAGTGTTCGTTCCCGTTTCTGTTCAAACTTTCCAAAAAAAAGGCTACCAGTCGGTTTGGATGCGCAGCATTATTCGTGGTTCGATAATCAAGTGGCGCATCGTTGGTGTATTTCGCAAAATCGCCTCCGGCTTATCAAAACTACCTTTTCTTCACGTCTCAACGATTTAGCTGGTAGGCGAACGGTTTATCAACAAACAAGTTGTTCCTGTTGTAACCTGTTCCTTCGTCTCTTCCTTGCTCGTGAAGTTTTACATACAACGACTGTTTGTGTACGGATAATATTATACGGATAATACGATTAAAAGCAAATGATTGCGTTTAAATGTTGTGTTTGTTTGAAATCTTATCATTTTTTTAGTTTTAATGACTAGCGGTTAAGATGACAGAAGGTACGTACTAAAAAATATACTTGAGCCGTTTTTTTTATCATTTTGCAATATTTTACGATGTAAGTTCCTTTTCTCAGACATGACCGTAGACTGTACAAACGTTTAGGCCTACATTAGGTACTAAAATTGGTTACCGATTCGATTATTGACATCTACTTTATACAAATGTCTTAATAGCAAGTTCAAATCCATATCTTTGTTAGGTTCAACCCCATTTCTTTGACTACAAAAAAAGATTTCGGTACTTATAAGCGAAATTTCTAAAATTTTGACGAATCAATCAACGATGGTGTATCTGTGGGAGTTTTTTAAAGGAAAACGTCTAGGTTATATTCAAGATTCAGAAGCCGTTATTCATAGCGATGGGTTTTTTTGATTTCGTTTTCAGAAAATAATGGGCATCGGACGAGGATATGCATCGGAGAACAAGGAGGCGTGTGGTATGTTGGTGAAGGGATCCAAGAAGGTTTCTTTTTTAGAGAATATAAAAAGCACACGAGTGCCATGAAAGTAACAATATACGTATATTGTGTTCGTAAATGGCGTGGTAATTGCCCAGTTAAAGGTATGAGATTATATTGCCTGCCAGGAGGGAACGTTATGGAACTTTTATCAAAAAATTGAATACGGAGAGAAATGGTGTGTATGTGTGTGTGTGTGTGTGTCTAGACTTCAAAAGACGGCTTTTAGCCTAGATACGAATAACGCAAATAGTGGCAATTTTTAAATTTCGGCTCTGATAAAGACTTTCAAGAATAACAGTCCCGGATACAATTTTTAAGCTACCTCGCTCCATTTGATTTTTGAAAAAAAAGTTCCATAACATTCATCCTTATTACGTACTTATGGTAGGTACTGCTACAAATCTCAGCTTATTAAAATATTATTTTTTTGTCCAGGAAAAATCATCATCAATAACGGCATCAGAGGACCACTGATTCTCGAAGAAGTACATAACCACGAACTCACTCCTGACCAGGAGAAAATTAACGAAGTGCATCAAAGATTGATGAAAAGGGCCGCCACGGAAACAGTTCCTCTGAAATTAATTTACGACAAGGAGCTTGCCAAGTACGAATTTAAAACATTTCAATTATTTTGATTACAATGAGCCGGTACTAGAGTATAAACAATACGATAAAAATGTACACGTAATAATTAAACCGTACTTGTAATTGTATCGTATATTGAAACCGCATACAGGAGTATACCTGTGTATCGAATACTCGTTTCATTCAAACGATACTTGTTCTGAACAGTGTTCATTGGTATTTATAAAAATGAGACGAATACAATCAATATACTCGTATTCACGATACGATACACACCTGTCGTCAAGTACACACTCTGTATTGGTTTATACTGAATTATTAAATTATGTTGATGATGTTAATTGTTCGGCTTGTCTCCGTAGAGAATCTGCTGACGTAGGCGGGTTAAGGATGTCGTATGCCTCTGTGTTTGCTGCGATGCAAAAACGCCGTCAACGAGCGCAGCCACCCATCCCCGGTACGATTTTAGAATTGGTAAAATGCGTTAGGAGAAAAATGCCTCAGTGGTTTCGCACAAAGGAGGGAGTCCCTTACCTAATTGCGTATAGAGAAAATGCGATGCTGTTTGTATCACCAACGACTAAAGTGTAAGTCAGTTTTTTTTGTTTAATTATCAAAGCTTTCATCCAAGCGTACCTGTATGGATTTAATCTAAGATCAACTATTCTATTCTGTACATATGACATTTTTTTTGTTAGATTGTTAGGGGAAAACGATTTATTGTTTACGATGGATGGAACGTTTAAAGTGACTCCAACTAAGCCTAAGATATACCAAATGTATACGTTGGGAGCGGTGTACTGCGACGTTGTAAGTTCTTTGAATACAATTAATAAGAGGGGAGAGGTACCTAACAAAATAGTTTGTTTTACAACTTGCTTTGAAATGTTTTTTTTGATCGGGTTAAATTGTACGTGTTATTTCAAATTTTCATTTTTTTCATCAAATAGGTTTAATTTTTATCTATTTGTTATTGTGTTTTTTTTCTCATAGTTCATACCCATTGCGTTCGGACTTTTCCAAGATAAGACAGCAGCCACCTATCAATGGATGTTTCAAGAACTTAAAAAATTAAATGGCGATTGGAATCCGCAAATGCTGATGACTGATTACGAGATGGGAGTAATATCAGCAATTCAAGCTGAGTTTCCCAACGCTAGACACATGGGTTGTTGGTTCCATTACAGTCAAGTAAGCAAAATTACTACGTTTTACAGAAAAAAAGAAATTAGCGACTTCTCTTCAAAATACTATGTAAAATATTTGGTTAGTTCAAAAAAAAATCGTTGAGTATTTATTAATACTCGTTCCTTCTGCGAGATAAGCAAATAAGTGATATACTACTTTTGAGTTTTGGAGCTAGAAAGGAAAGAATAACAGAAATAATTTCTTAGACGAGAGATATCCCAACTCGAAAGTGGCAGTACCTATGTATTTTTTTATGGCTGGGAATTTGAATTTATTCAGGCTATACAAAAGAAATGTGGAAATTTACATCTAATCAAGGCAATGCGGGTAAATGAAAATTTGAAACTGACTATAAGAAAACTCATGGCGCTTCCTCTTTTACCAGCTGACTGGTATATCAAAGGTTTTGAGATAATCGAAGAAGAATGTCAACAGTTTTTGAGTATCGAAGGAGTTCGAGAATTATTGCATTATATTCGAACGTTTTGGATTCAACGTAAGTTTTCTTTAAATGTACGCTTTGTCTTAGTGTTGTGGCAGAAGGGGGGGGAGAATGACAAAAAAAACTGGGTTCTCCCGAAACTTAATTAATTTTCCGCTGTTATAGGAATAACCCCGAGTATGATGTCCGTGCACGAAGCTCCAGTTCGAACCAACAATTTACAAGAAGCGTTCCATGGCAACATTACCCTCCATGTGGCGGATAGCAGAAGGACCATTCACCCTAGATTTTGGCGATTTCTAGGTATTGTAAACTATTATTTTCTTACCTAAGGGAAAAGCTTTTCAGTTAAATGTCCGATCGCTATCCTAGAAGCGTCCAATATTCTGTGTAGAAACATGTAGAAACGTAAGTTTCCAAGTTACAAATAGAAATAGGTAACCACAGGAATTGATTCTGAGTCTTGCACATCACTCCCTCCCTCCCTCTCCCTCCAAAAAATGATAGGTACCTACTAGTGGCCTTAAGAGTATCAATATATATATCGATAATATCGATACTTCACAGTATCGATAAGTATCGATACTCAAACGTGGTATCGAAAGAGTATCGATATTTTTTTTGAATTTTTTTGGATATTATTACATTTTGGCTCGTTTTTTTTTGTTATAATTCTGTTGTTTTAAGTTTTATACATAAGTTCAAAACCAAAAAGTGAAATTATTTTACGATTACGAGCGTGAAAGGGGGGGGGGAACTAATGAAAGCCGGAAACGAGAAATCGCCAAAACCCTGATCGTAAAATGTGAAGTCGTGAATGTGAAAGGAAAATAGGAGACATGAGAGCACGAGATTCGAGATCGATTGAAAATGAACTAAATTTTCATCTAAAACCACACTATTTACGTCAGAAATACGAGTATTTTGGGGTGTCTGACGTACATTATTTAGGTGTTATTGTACTGAAAAAAATATCGATATTTATCGATATTATCGATACTGGCTTCAAAATATCGATAAATATCGATACCAAAAATTCTTTCGATATAAGGCCACTACACCTACGTATTGAATTTCTTTTTTTCTAAAAAAAAATCATTACCGATCATTGTTCGTTACAGATGCACTGCAACTCATGGAGAGAGATGCGCACGTAAAATTTTTGGCTGCCGCAGTGGGAGGAAAAGTTAGGTTCCCCCAAAAAAAACGATGGATACGCCAGCACCAAAGAATCAAAGACGCCACTAACAAGTTCAACAACGACATCAAACAGACGCAGGAAATTGATTCACCCGACATCCGCGTCATCCTGGAAAGAACATTTACACAGACTTTTTTGGAAAGGGCAAAATACTTCTTTAATTTCGCCGAAGTCGAAGGGGCAAATGCTAGTACGTATTTTTTATAGCTCTTCTCTTATATAGGTGCCTACTTGTATATTATTTCCACACTTTCACGCCTCAACTATATAGACTTAGTTACGCAGCTAGAATTATTTTTAATTTTCAGACGAAGCCACTACAGAAAGTAATCCAATCGCAGCTAACTTAGCAAACGAAGCAGAAGATGATCTGTATCTATCGCCTATAAACAGAGGTAAACAACATCATTTCGAATGTTTATTCGATACCTAATCATTCGTAATATGTACAGCCTAACTCTTATAATAAACAACAGCATTTCAAACGTTCACATGATACCTAATCGTTTGTAACATGTACGGTCTAACTTTTATACAAGACGATCGAATTTTTAGGGAATTTTTTTTACATTTGAATAACCTTATTATCAATAGCTTACCCGAATTCGCATTAGCTCATCTCACAATTTTTTTCAAAATACGGTCTAGCTGTGTTTTCTTTTTTTTTTAAACAATCCGCTCTATTTATGTACCTATACATATTGTTTAACTAAACGGGAATGTGATTTTTTTTCAGTTTCCAATCAAGTTGTCAAGATTTTGGTGCTGTATAAAGGATTTGTTGAAAGTAGGTTATCAATTAGAGTTGAAGAAATGGTTTTATTTACGTTTTTTTTTCAATAAAATTAACAAGCTGTTATTTTCTAATAATTACGTTAATAATGATTGTTCCGGGATAGACGCAGATGATCCAGAGGAACGTGCGGATGATCCGAATGAAAGCGACAATAGAGAATGGAACCCGCAGTTTGAAGATGACGACGATTGTATTACAATAGATTAGGTAGGTACGAGAAAGGTAAAGTGTTTTAAATATTTTGGTCATTTTTTTACAGACGTATAGTACACGTGTTATATACTTAAGCAGTGTGTGGTACACATTTCTTAAAGGTTCTACCAAGGCAAAACGTTTTGAATATTACTTATTGGTCATTTTTTTCACAGTGAACATCAAATAATCTAAACAAAGGATTTGATAAATGAAGTTACCGAATTCGAGGTGATCCATACATAATCTGATCTCGATTCATATACTTAAACAAAAGTTCAATATACTTTTATACTCGTATGTGTTCAAAAAAATGACTGTTCAATTAATTTTGTAGACTTAAACGACTTAAATTTATTCTAAAAAAAAGACTGTCGGATAACTTTATAGACTTGTTTAATCGTAAAAAAGACTGTCGGATAACTTTATAGACTTGTTTAATCGTAAGTTGTTCAATTGTTACCTAGGTATTTTTAAGTTTTTTTTACTGTTGGGTAAATTTATTATAGACTTGTTTAATCGTAAGTTCAATTGTTACTTAAGTAGTTTTATGCTTTTTTTTACTAATTCTAAGTCGAAAAAGACTGTCGTATAACTTTACAGACTTGTTTAATCGTAATTTGTTCAATTGTTACCTAGGTATTTTTAAGTTTTTTTTTACTGTTGGGTAAATTTATTATAGACTTGTTTAATCGTAAGTTCAATTGTTACTTAAGTAGTTTTATGTTTTTTTTTACTAATTCTAAAATTTGTTCCTTTATTTTTAAACTTTAAACCGATCCAAAGTTCTCTTTTTTTTATTAAACTGTTTTAGATTCTTATTCCCAAAGATGAAAAAAGTTTCCTTTTTTTGTTAGGTGATTATTTTAGATTTTCAAAGATGAAAAAAAAATGTTGGTAGAGTTCTCATTTTTTTTAGTCTTTTTTTTATTTTTTTGTAAATATTGAATTGTTTGTTGCTAAATAAATACCTACTGTTTTCGCATTTTCTTTGTTCGTTTTTTCTGAACAATATCAATATACATCATGAAGAAAATGTTTTTAAATCCCTGTAGGCGACTGTAGTTATTTTTGTTACAATTTTTTTTCGCTGAAAAACTGAGAAGTTAAAAAGAAACCTGAAACTTATAATTTTGAAAAAAACTAATCATTTCTATATCGACATATAATAATTATTCATTTATTTTATTTAGAAAAAAAAGAAAAAAAAGTATACCATTGGCATTGGCTAACCATTGGTTGGTGACTTCGTTATTGTTGGCGTTTGGAGTCGTTTCGCCCGTTCGCTCGTTCGTTCGTTCGTTCGTGATCCGTTGTAAAAAATACCGCGTACCATACCTGATCAACATACGCCCATAGACGTTACATATATGTGGCAGTGATTGTAGAAAGGGCCGTTAACTGCGATTTGTGAAATTTGTCAGGAAATCGAAAAAACAAAACTGAAATAAATGTTATCACGGGAAATGAGATTGTAAGCTACAACAAACCGACCGGTTTGGTGACTGATAACATCATTTTTCACTCGCGCCAAATTGATTACTTCATTCTAAAATTGTGTTAATGACATGCTTTTAGTTAATTTTTTTCTATTTATTTTACTTAAAAATGAAAATATGAAAGCAGATCGATTGTGTAAAGTCTAAAGACTGAAGGCAAAATGGCTATTTTTGTAAGTATATAACTTTCGTAAATTGAATTGAATTGAATATAAATTCTATTAGTTTGATACTAAACTACACACAAAATATTAATTTACCCATTTCATAATTCGTAATATTGAATATTGTTCTCTTCCAATATTGATACAGGAATGTTCCAGCTGTGCTAAAAAAATTACAAAGTAGAGAGGGGATTTTTCGACATTTAAAGAAATGCTGTATCGGAAGAAAGATTACAGAACCTTCGAAAAACGTACGTATTTATTGTTGGTATTCTATATTCGGCAAGAAATTTTACTCATGTTTCATTTATAATGTACTGTTTGCATAGCGTTACCCATGCAGTCATTGCCGTAAAGAATTCTTCTCTCAGTGGGGACTTTCAAAACATAAGAAAAAGAACCATTCAATAGGGAATCTGATTCAAAAAGAAGTGCGTATATATTCATTTCAGTGGTTTTGATAAATAGATGAACAATTGCATTAAAAACGTTATGTATCATAGGCAACAAAATCCTTGAAGTGTAACTATTGCTCCGCTATGTTTGCTTCAAGACCAGGCCGCATCAAGCATGCTAAAAAGTATCATCCCGAATATAATATGAAAATGAATGAATTGAGTACTAGAAAAATGCACGTGAGTAGAAAATTCTTTCTGAAGTTTTTGCTCACATTATTGTAGGTATGTGAAAGAGCTAGGTCACCGAAAAACAACGCCGCTAGTCTCGGTTTTTTGGCACAGATGCCACTGTATAATTTAAGGACGAATACCGATGTCACTGATGTCAACTATTCTCATTTCATTTCTCCAAAACGTAGTATATTGGTTCAATTTAATCTAGGAAATAGTATTCATTTTTCGTTTTCATTTTTTAGGACTGTATTTTTTTGCGGAAAAACTTTGCAAGTAAAACTTATCGAAAACGGCATGAAGATACCTGTATGAATAAATTCGAAGCGGTTGCCTCAAGCAGCGGTAATACTTCTGACCAAAGAGTTGAAGGCAAGTTAATAATTGAGATGTTTAAACGTAGGTAGTGTACATAGATGGCCTAATTTTTTTATCAATTTTTAGAAATCCTTACGAATGATGAAATATCTTTCCTTCAACAAGACGTCTCAGTATCAAACAACATTCCAAGTGATCAAAGTATGAATGAAATTTTCAAAATGATTAATAATTTTCTAATCACTACCTAGCAGTACCCGTGTAGTTAAACTTCTTATGCTTGTTTTTAGACGTACAGATGAAAAGAAATACAATGCCTTTTGAGTTTCAAAATGATACGTATTCCCTAGAGACGCCTCAATTCAGTAGTGATTTTGAAGAATCACAGATATCAACATCAAGTAATTAAATTGAAAGTTGAAGCATTAGCATCATAATATGGTTGTTACAGAATGAATTTGTTTGCAGGTGGAGAAATGAATATGACGCCGAAATTGCAACGATATATCAGGGACTGAAAATCATTTTTAAAACTTCGTTCGCCGGATATGAAGTCGCCGCGTAGATCGGTACTTAATTTAAAGTATGGGCAGGAGACTGTTATTGAGTATCATAAACAAATCAACGCCCTTCAGAAGCAGATTCGTAGACTACAAGATAAAGTGAAAACGTTTAAAGATCTTCTCCATCACTGGAAGAACAAAATAAAATTTCCTCAACGGACGCCGATGCATTTTTAGTAGGTTATGAAGAAATAGTATATGTTTATTGAGCGTTGCAGTTGCCTTGCTTTGTGAAAAATAATCACAATTCTTCTTATGTGTGATTAATTAGGATATTTTTTGTTATGTTATTCGAAACACACGAATATGATAACATTGTGTTACCTTACAAGTAGACATGTGCACCGCCGAAATGGCGCCGGCGCACCGCCGCCGATATTTTCATTTTCCACGCCTAATGAAAAATCAGCGTACATTCGGCGCGCCATTTCAACGCCGCTGAAACGCCGCCTCTGTAAAAAACGTACAAAATGTGAAAAATCTGCTGAAATGAGAAAATTCCTACACAGTTTTTTGCGATTTTCGACCTCCGGCCAGATCCTTTACAAAATTAATCTCCCATCAATCAAACGCCGCCGGAAATCATGGATTCGGCGTAGATTCGGCGTGCGTCGAAAAAACGCCGCCACACTGAAGAAAAATAGGGCAACGCCGCCGCTGAGTAATTTGAAATCGGCGCACATGTCTACTTACAAGTAACCTACATTTTTATGGTTTTTATGAGGCCGCAGGTTTGCCTCCTTAAAATATCGAACCAATGACATTTAGAAATATTTTTCCGGTGAAGATTGACTTGAAATGAGCGTTGACATCGTTAATTTGACGACTGTGGCGTGATTTTCTGTACTCTGTTATGTTTAATTTATTTTTTTTACTAAGCTGCAAATTTTCCGGTGAAGATAGACTTGAAATGAGCGTTGACATCGTTAATTTGACGATTGTGGCGTGATTTTCTGTACTCTGTTATGTTTAATTTATTTTTTTTACTAAGCTGCAAATTTTCCGGTGAAGATAGACTTGAAATGAGCGTTGACATCGTTAATTTGACGACTGTGGCGTGATTTTCTGTACTCTGTTATTTTTTAATTTATTTTTTCGGCAAAGCTGCAAATATTTTCAATTTTCTTTCGTCAAGTTGGGAAACATTTCTAATTTTCTACTGCTAATATTACGTTATAGTATGTAACTTACGGATAAATATTGATACCTATATCGAAACTCATAACTGTGATTAATCATTGAATAAATTATTTGGATCCTAAATGATTTATTTATTTTGCACTATCCCATCACATCACAGAGAGTATTGCAATAGGTACCTAAGTGTATTAGGAAACAAAATTCTATGAATGAAGCCAGAATTTTAATGAAATTGAAATGTTGTTACAGAACGAACTTCCCAGTGCATTTCTTGCCGTAGCGTTGCGAAAAAAAATAGGAAAGAAAACGTTTTATGATAAAGATATTAAAAAATTTGCTCTCACGTTGGAATTCTATTCTAGACGAGCGTACGAATACGTTCGGGAAGCATGGGTGGCCTGTTGCCAGCAACTTCAACATTACGTAATTGGTATAGTCAACTCAAAGGAGAACCTGGGTTCTGTGGTGAAGCGTTGCAGGCCCTCTCTGCTCATGTTAAAGCTGCGGCCAAGAATAATAAAAAAGTTATATACAACCATTAATTAATTAATTAAAAAATTAAAGACAGCGCAGTGCTGCACACGGGTCAAAAAGCACATCCTAATAATAAAAAAAATGATTCGTATTTTACGTAGTTTTTCTCCGTTGCCTTTTTTTGTCACAGTAACAGTTTCAGCTGTAATTTGAATATCAGTAAAGAAATCTATCACTAAGCGAGGAATATTTTCAGGTGTCTGAGGCTCATCGACGTCACTAAGTTCTGAGATTTCAGGTGTGTGTGTAGGACCCAGCTACGTTGGGAAGTTCTGAAATTGAGTAAGTCAAATACAAGTGGCGTATAGCACACACCTTATATAAGTGGCGTATAGTACACACCTTATATAAGTGGCGTATAGTACACACCTTATATGAGTGGCGTATTCACACAACCTATATAAGTGGCGTATACTATACACCTTATATAAGTGGCGTATTCACACAACCTATTTAAGTGGCGTATACTATACACCTTATATAAGTGGCGTATAGCATACACCTTACATAAGTGGCGTATAGCATACACCTTACATAAGTGGCGTATAGCATACACCTTACAGAAGTGACGTATTGATACACCTA